>JAJUPC010000297.1:0-446239 GCA_023614405.1 Avena insularis
GTTGAGTGTAGCCCGCCATCTTAATGGCGTGCTCACTAACGGAACTCCCTTCCTCCATCTTGCAGTTAAAGAACTTCTCAGAGATCTCATATCTCTCAGAACGGGCCTGAGTCTGAAACATGGTTTTCAGCTCCTCGAGAATCTCAAAGGGCCCGGGATAGTTTTCAAAACGATTTTGAAGTTCTGGTTCCATAGCAAACAACATGGTGCTCTTAATCACACCATAATCATCTTTGCGCCGATCGACAGACAGCTTTCTCATCACCAGCTTGCAGTAGGGGTTACCTAACGCTTTCTCAAGGACATAGTCCTTTTGTCCGCCAGACAGAATGATTCTTAGATTGCGAAACCAATTGGTGAAGTTAGACCCATTGTTCTTAAGTTTTTCTTTCTCAGCAAAAACGTTGAAGTTGAAGTTGGATTTAGCCATGTGATCTACAGTATTTGCAAGTACAAATTAGACTATGTTCATGATAACTAGTTCAACTTTTAATCAAATTACTAGATGAACTCCCACTAAATTCAACATCCCTCAAGTTGTTTAGTGAACATGATCCAAATTCACCACACCTAATCCGATCTTCACGAGAAGAGATGTGGCTTTAATGGTGGACAACGAAGTGTCGATCATATCATTCATATGACTCATGCTTAACCTTTCGGTTCATGTGTTCCGAGGCCATGTCTGTACATGCTAGGCTCGTCAAGTCAAACCCAAGTATTTTCGCGTGTGCAAAACTGGCTTGCACCTGTTGTATGTGAGCGTAGAGTCTATAGCACCCGATCATCACGTGATGCTTGGACACGACGAACTTTCGCAACGGTGCATACATGGGGAGAACACAGTTTTTATCTTGATCTTTAAGTGAGGAATCATCTTATAATGCTACCGTCGCGATCTAAGCATAATAAGATACATAAAAGGATAAACATCACATGCATATAACTTTATGTGACATGGTATAGCCAATCTTCGCGCAATGATCTCCATCTTGTGCGTTCCGGCATGATCTCCATCACTCCACCATGATTGCCTCCACCACAAATAGCAACTACAACTATTGCTAACTACTTAGCGATAAAGTAAAGCTATTACATGACGTATAAGAAGTTGACTCGCAGGTCATACACAATTATAAAGACAACCATATGGCTCCTGCCGGTTGTGTACTCATCGACATGCAAGTCATGAAATATTACAAAACATGATCATCGCATACATTATACACATCACACCTTGGGCCATACCATATCACAGAAACACTCCCTGCAAAAACAAGTTAGACGCCTCTACTTTGTTGTTGCATGTTTTACGTGGCTTATGGGAGTAGATGCTAAGAATGATTCTTACATACGGAAAGCCACAACGGTGATATTATGGTTGCCAAACTCCGGTGTTAATCCCATGACAACTATAGTGAGAGAAACTGACATCCACCAGCCGCATGTGTGGAACAAGCCACACGTCAAGTGCGGAGCCGGTCTCGCGAACGATGTCGCGTAAGGTTGGCCTGGACCGCTTCAATCTCACTATCCCGCGTCATAAGAAGAACACAAACAAGAGGCTTGCAACAAAAAACATCAACGCCCGCAACAACCATGTTGCGTTCTACTCGTGAATCACATCTACGCATAGATCTAGCTCTGATACCACTGAAGGGTTTCGCAGCATAGTAAATCAAAATTTTCTACTGAGCGAACAGAGGAAAGCCAAGATCTAATCTAGGAGATGCAAACAACGAGAGAGATTGGATTAGATCTTCATACCCTTGAAGATTCGCAGACCGGAACGCTCGTTAACGTGGGTGATGTAGTCGTACTCGCTTCTCCTCCTCGCGATCCGATCCGATCTAGCACCACAAGTGGCGGTGCCTCCGTGAGATGCACACGTGCAGCACCTCGACGTCTCCTCCTTCCTCGGACCAGCAAGTATGGTGGAGAGATGGATTGGATCTACAACACGACGGCGTGGTGTATATGGTGGAGAATTTCTGCCGCAGGGCTTCGCCTACAAACAGTCGGGAGGGAGAGAGGAGGGCAGCAGGGCAACTAGGGTTTGGAGGAAGGTGAGGGGGGAGGGGGCGCACCAGCCCTCTATATATAGAGGGGGGGCGGCCAGCCCTAGCCCCTCCTCCAATCCCAAAACCGGCGGCCAAGGGATAAGGAGTGGGGGGCATGGACTCTCCCCCTTCTAGAAATTCTATCCCGAGATTTAAACGAGTTAAATCCCTCTAGGATCGGCTGGGCCCTATGGGGCCTTGTGCCCCTGGCCCAATGCGGCCAGGACACTCCCTCATAGGCCCATGCCCCCTCCCGGAAGGTGGGGCCACGTTGGTCCCCTTCCGGAAGGTTCTAGAAGCTTCCGGTACAATACCGATTAATCCGAACAATTCAACTCCAAAACTGCACCGCCTTATATGAATCTTATTCTCCGGACCATTCCGAACCTCGTGATGTCCCGGATCCCATCCGAGACTCCAACAAAAATTCATAAACCAAGTATCCAATCTATCCTAGCGTCGAGACACGTTATGTGTGACCTGGTTCGAGAATATGCAGACATGATCTTCTATCAATAATCAACAGCGGGGTCTGGGCACCCATATTGACTCCCACACATTCATCGATGATCATATCGGATGAACCATGATGTCAGGATTCAATCAATCCCATATATATATTCCCTTCGTCTCGCGATATTTTACTTGCCCGAGATTCGATCGTCGGTATCGTCATACCTAGTTCAATCCCGTTCACAGCAAGTACTTTACTCGTTCCGTAATCCAATATCACTTTGTGATTAACTCCTTAACCACATGCTTGCAAGCGGTGTTGATATCGATTACCGAGTGGGCCCGAAGTATATCTCTCCGACTTGGGAGGGACAAATCCCATCTCGATACATACAACCCAACAGATACTTTCCGATCACCTGAGAGACACCTTTATGATCACCCTCTCATAGGATGACGTTTGATGACCTCAAAGCTTTCTTTCGATACCAGGGAGTTGTATTATCTCATGGTCTAAGGAATACAATATTTGACATAAGAAAAGCTTCGCAAAGACGAACACGATGACACGATCTAATTGCTTCGCTTAGTTTGGGTCTATCCACCATATCATTCTCCAATGATATGATCTCATTATCAATTGACAACTCATGTCTATGGTTAGGAAACCTTAACCATCATTGATCAATGAGCTAGTCCATAGAGGCGTACTAGGGACACGGTGTTGTTCACAAACCACACAAGTATTAAAGTTTCCGCTTAATACAATTCTAGCATGGAATATAAACTTTATCATGAACAAGAATTATAATAATAACATCTTTATTATTGCCTCTAGGGCATAATTCCAACAATCACGTTGAGGACCGCACACTAATCAACGCTCTCCTTGTCGGCCTTGGTGACCAGTTCGAGAACCAGCAGTCCTTCATCCCCATGCTCAAGCCCTAAGACACCTTTAAAGAGGTGCGCTCCCTACTCCAACAAGAGGAAAAGAATCAAGCACGCAAGGCGCCACATTCGGCGCAGGTGTTTCACGCTACCGCCCCTCTGCCGCGATAGCCTGTCGCGTCTCCAACTCCTGCCACGGCAGCAGCGCGTCCTCAACCGCCACTAGGCTGGCGCCCGAGCCCTAACTACCAGGGCAAGAACCCGATCTACCGGCCTCCTAAACCTCAACCTGCCGCCAATGCTCCATCATCATCACCCGCCTCGGCACACCCAGCTCCTCGACGTGGCAGCCGCAGCACGACCCATGGACCGGCCTTTTGCAGGCATGGCCAACGCCCTGGTCTGCCCCCTCAACAGTCACATTCATAGCGGCCGCAAGCTTCGCAGATTCTTCCATATCCTGGTGGGGAATGTCATAGGATGCCACCCTGAGGGGTGGGATCGATGTTTTGGCCTGTTTCCCGAGCTGGGGGACGTCCTTTCTTTTCTCGGTTGCACTTTGACTTGATGATTTGCTCTCTCTTGCACTTCTACTTGATTTACTCTTCTTCACTTTCTTTTAAAGTGTGAGTAGATAGTCATCTGGTTATGGTGCAAGTCATATTGCGATTTTGCGACCACGGTCTTCTGGAACGATTTTGACGGGCTCTTCCATAATAAAATAAGTCGGTACTCTATGATATGTCAAATTCAGATTGGTACTAATTGGAAGTTCCAAATATATTTTCCTAATGCAAGGGTGTTGGTAGAATTGCGAGGATCTTTAATATTTCATTTTAGCAATCTGTAGATTCGGTATGGCAACTCTCCTCAAGGCGATGACACTGTCGCCTCCGCAACGCTCGCTGAGGCATTTACCATAAATCTTTTAGGACAACTGTCAGGTTTTCCAAGGAGGATAACTAAAGAGTCGTTGCATTGTATATAAATCTGGTTGACTATATTGAGCCTTTTATGCATTCTTCTAATAACTATTTTCTTAAACCTACTTGCATTTGAGAAGTTCATGATTGTTGTTGTGGTCCATGTTAACTAGATATGTTGATCTTATTTTTGGTTTGATATTTATTTTTTATCTGTACATAAGAGAGAACTCATTGGGTCTCTTTGGCATAGGACTGGGAGATGACATAAACAAATCCCTTATTAACGCAATTTTTTAGTATAAAAATGTGTGTTCCCTAACAAATATTTGGGTGCTCATCTTCATCATGATAAACCATAAAAGGAGGATATTAGACAAAATCCACAATAAAATTATGTGTGACATAAAAGGTGATGGTGCCATGGCAACGCACGGGCACTCAGCTAGTCTCTACTATATAAAAAGTTTTAAGGTGGTTTTCATCGCCTCGTCCGTCGTCCGTCATCCACCCCGAGTCTGCCATTGCGATCAGTACGTGACATGATCGAGTTCTGTTCGGTTTCCCTATCGATCGATGTCCAGCCGTCCGAGCCAATGTCTGTCTGTGAGTATCGGTGTAAAGATTCGGTTGTCTGCGCTAGCTTCCTGGGCTCCTCCAAGTTCGCCCCTGCCCCAACAGAACCGTCTGAAGCATCCAGGCCGACGCCGGTGCCGTCGCGGGTGTAGCAACCGTATTACTCCTCGGACTTCAGGGAATAGTCGCGAGAAGACAAGAACTCTATGTTTGATTAATAAATTCGCAGCCTTATACCCCCTAAAAAGACGTGGCAACACATGGACATTTAACTATCTTTACTATTAAATGGGAGTCGGTGATCGTAGATCGTCCTCAAACATCAAACATTGTAAACATCTGAGTTGTCCAATCTATATCTGATGGTACATTAGTTTATCGGTTAGTTAATTATGCTGTTTTGCCACCGATAAGTGATCATCGGAATCAAAACGAAAAGAAGATAATAGCCGCGTGCCTCGATCCATCACGTCAAAAAAACAGCCATCTCAAAAAAAAAACAGCACGTCAAAAAAAGAAAAACAGCCTCGACCCATCATCCCCTGAGGCCCCGACCTCCTCCCATGAAACCTAGCGCAAATTCCCGCCGCCGCCGTCCCTCCCGTCTCCCTCACCCGCCCCGCCCCGCCCCAACCGCCCTCCCGCAGCGACTAGCAGCCCGGGAACCTTCAATCCGGATGCCCTCCTCCCTCTGGAGCGCCTCCAGCCTGTCGTGGTCTGAGATCATTGCGGCCGTGTCCGACGATGCGACGACGATGAACTCCATCTTGGGCGGGAGATGCTGGCCAATGCCTTTGGATTTGTGTCCTAGCTGCTCCTGCAGCAGTGACTCGCGCAGGTACTTTTCCGACCCCCCCACCACCGCCACTGGCCACTGCCTACGTGTAGCTCGATTATCCATCGGTTAATCGGACGAATTTGCGATGGGGTTTTATTGGACCCCTCGAGATTATCAAGGCCAGATATTTCATTGTATTTGCTTGCTGCGATTCTACAGGGTGTACTGTGGTCGCGTCAGGGATCAGGTTACTGATGTTGAGGTGCTACACGGAGAAGAGGGATCTGGTGTTTACAGCCGCCTTCAGCCCTCTGTACCATATGTTAGTCCCCAAGCGTCTACCTCGGAAGGTCATTTATCCATTAATATATTTCTCTGAACTTACTGTAGTCTGAGCATTATTATTATATTGCCAAATTGCTGTTTGTAGATTGAAGAGGTAGAAATGACCTTGATTAGTAATTTGCCGATGACTTTTCTTACAGGCTGGTGGAGTCATTCCTTGTGATTATGTGGCTCTAACTTTTACTATGGGAAAAGCGAGAGGAAGCAGCAGCTGATATACTCTCGCTAAAACTTGCGAGTTTAGTGTATCTCCGGTATCTTTTTTGCTAACCCCTAGATGGTTAGATTTAACAGCAAATCGTGTGGACATCTTTACGCGCACTGATGCGCCCTGGTGAGAACTTTCAAGAATAATAAGACTGTTAAAAAGGAAGCACCGGGAGGGATGGGTGTGATGATTCCGCTATCAATAGCTTAGCAAGATAGCCTCTAGAATATCATCAGTGACTGTCTAGGTAAATATTTGTCTAATATTGATAACTGATAAATTACTTGCTAATGTGTATTGCAAACCTGCATTGGGAACAAAAGTTGGTGGAACTTGCCATATGCCATAATGACTTTCTTATGGAAGTAAAGTGTTATGTGTGCAGACATCGCACTATGTGTGGTAAATACATTATAAGGAAACCATCATATATGGTCATTATGTCCCAACCAAGACAATTTAGGATTTTTACATAAAGCTACCCAGGTGGTCAAAGGAAGGAAAACTGAATTAGTAAAGGTACCCTGCGAAAAATAAAAACGAGCATTCATTAACTTCATATTTTCATGTGCTTTCTACTCTATGAACATGTGCTTTCTACTCTATGAACATGTGAGAGAGAAGTAATTTGCACTATAAATGAAGTTATTCACGTAGTTTTTTCTACTCTATGAACATGTGCTTTCTTTCAGTTCCGTTTGGTGCAATTTGGTGATCTATATGTGCTTGCTTGATCTTTATATTGTCACATGTAGAGACACCCGAGAAATTTTAGATACCACTTGAGTTAACAAGAACTCACAAGGTTGCAGTCTTATATTCCTTTGTAATACCATTTCTAGGTGAGTTATCACGGCGAGGTCGTTGTGGAAGTGCCCAAGAACCTTTTGAAGCTAGACAAAGACCAAGTTACTCGTTGCTTCTGACTATGTGCTAGATGTTGTACTCCGCCGTAATGTACCCGCACAACTACGACTTCATTTCAAATCCACGGACCCTTTGCGAAGGCAACAATCCCATCGTTGCGCTGCTCCTCATGCAGGTATATGATGTGATACTCCTCTCAAATTAGTAATCCCTGTTAAGAATCATGTTATAGTAAAGATATATTGTTATTGTTATTTTATAACAAGTCCATGAATAGGCTAGCAGGCAACTTAAAGGTATGTACATTTAGTGGAGATATTTTGGTTTAGCTGTCTAAACCGTGGGTGTAATCTTTGTATAACGCTGAAAGTTAAATATATATTTGTGCAATTATTTGACATGAGATACATGGGCTAAATGTTGAAATGATTTTTGTGCAGTAGAAAAGCATTACAGTGTGGCACAATTATTGTTCTTTACTAAAGATGGCTTTACCATAGAAGTCGAAGCCCACTTTCTTATTGGTAAGAATAACTTTTATGATGATTCAAAGCGTTCACCGAGGAGACATAATTGGTACTGGGAGTTTCAAAGAACAATTAGTTCAGATACATAATTTGGCACCAGAGATCTACAATTAAATTTCATGCCGTTATCCTTTGAAGGTAATATGATTTATGCATAGCAAGTCAGTTTTCTGATTTTAATCATCATTTTGTCCCATAAAAAGAAGCTTTTGTTGATTAGGGCTAGCATTATTTTTCTTACTTCTAGCTCTACATTTTAGCTGTAGGTCCTTGGTCCTTAATCTACCGCTCAAAACGTAATTATTTGATAAATTCTTGTTACATTCGTGGCTTTTATTTTTACTTGCCAGTCCTTGAATTAAAATTATGTGTTATATGTGGACTCTAGACTCTTTAGTCAAGAGATTGCATTTTCTTAATTACCAATTTACGAAGGCCTGATGGATCTGTCTTTATCCTTGAATTTCCCTTCAGTCTGACTACATCACCAATCTCTTATCTCTGAAGCAAGCCATTTTTATGCATAACATTATCTTAGCTGCTTGAAGCATTTGCTTCTGCCATGACGATTAAATTTTCAAACGAATCCAGCCCAGCCTATGTACATGCAGGAATTTTTTCAAGGTTGTGAGGAAGAGGCCAGATTTGTTGAGACACGGTTGCAAACAGGCTTTGCTCTCGAGCTCTTGATCAATACTAATGTGTATATTTTTTAATTCCATGGCTGCCTATATGATCTACGGCATTACTGTACAACATGTAGAGCTAGAAGGTTTTCCTCAGCCGCCTATATGATCTATGGTTTGTTCAATATGCCATTTTTCATTGTTAATTCATTTATAGCATGCAAGATTATTTTGTGGTTGTTTGATGTAGCTATATATAATTGTTACCGAATATTTCTTTTCCCTAGAACTAAACAAAAAAATTAATGAGAAGGTGTTGACAAGTAACGCTTGATAGGTACTGTTTGATGTTTGAGGTTTACAAATGCCAGGAACATCACTTCAGATTCTACCCACCAGCGCACCATGTCGTACCAGGAACACCACTGCAAATTATGCACTTTAATCTATAAGACGGGTACCCTATGTTCTAATTAATTTTGTTTCTCTCTCAGGATGTTACCGAGCACATCTTAGAAGGCAAGAAAGTTGCAGTTGGATTTATTCAAGGTGACTTTTGAATTTTGTAATGATAGTTCCAACTCCTTCATATCAGAAATGAGTTTCATGTCGGTACCTACTCTACTTTTTGTTGATGGTTTCTCACTTTATGCAAGTCAACATGTGGCCGTGTCATCGTGTTCGATGTTACCACCATCGACGGTTGGGGACGGACGAGAGGTGCATATCCACTGCCGAGTCAATAGTTGCCAGGAGGGAACTACTCACTTGGGCGCTCGCCGAGGCCACCGTGGGATTTTTGGCAAAAAGAAAAGCTTGGGAGTTGTGAAGCAGCGGCCTCCGTAGCTAGATGTGGTCACATCTGCCACAAAGCGCATTGCTGGTCAATTTTCGTCGTCTTTTCTGTTATGTTCCACCCAGCAGCCTCCATAGCTAGCTGTGGTCACATCTGCCGCAAAGCGCATTGCTGGTCGACAGTTCGTCGTCTTTTCTGTTATGTTCCACACAAATATGTAGAACAGGACCTTCTTTGTTTATCAGTAATGATAGCCATCTATTTGACATAATGATACCCATCTGTTCGACATAATGCCTAGACGTTTCTTGTGTAGGTCACTATTCACATGTGCATGGAGGGAACTAGATGCATGACAAACAAAGTTCCAGGTTACGGAGATCGAGGGCATCAAGTTCGAGGTCCTCATATGTAGTAAATTCGAGGTGCTTAGAATGGAATTTGGTAGGTGTCTTTTCATGAAAATAATCGTCATATGTTGTGGTATGACCAAAGGCTCGTGGAAGTTTCATTTTCTTAAGTTGGATATGGATGAGGGAATAGCTCTTGTACATCTTGCTGGTTTATTTGAATCCATAGGAATCACACGACTTGTGATGTAATCAGTTTGGTGTGCCACGAAATCTTAAGAAGGGAATTACACAATTTGCAAAGGGTACCGTATGTAATATACAGATTAGTCAGCTTCTCATGGGTATTGGACTGAATGGTGCAATCTTAGGTTCATGCATAATTAACATGATTTTCATATCAAGAAAAAACATGCTTATCTACCACCAATACAAAATTTCAAATATTAGCCATCTATACTATGAAATGTAGTCTGGACGACATCGGGTACCAAAAATCATGGCACTACTCCTAGGAGGGGGTGATTATCATTGACGAGGACTTCCTCAACCATTAAGTAATTCAGAGAGAGGGAGAGAAATAGAGGGAGAGGGAGTGGGAGTGGGAGTGGGAGGAGGAGGGTAAGGGGATAGGGAGAGAGGGAGAGAGAGAAGAGGGGTTGGGGATATACCTATTTCTTATCTATAGCAATGGTAATTTTTTTAACATGGTGCTTATGTTGATCTACATTCATTAGAATATCATCAGTGACTGTCTAGGTAAATATTTGTCTAATATTGATAACTGATAAACTACTTGCTAATGTGTATTGCAAACCTGCATTGGGAACAAAAGTTGGTGGAACTTGCCATATGCCATAATGACTTTCTTATGGAAGTAAAGTGTTATGTGTGCAGACATCGCACTATGTGTGGTAAATACATTATAAGGAAACCATCATATATGGTCATTATGTCCCAACCAAGACAATTTAGGATTTTTACATAAAGCTACCCAGATGGTCAAAGGAAGGAAAACTGAATTAGTAAAGGTACCCTGCGAAAAATAAAAACGAGCATTCATTAACTTCATATTTTCATGTGCTTTCTACTCTATGAACATGTGAGAGAGAAGTAATTTGCACTATAAATGAAGTTATTCACGTAGTTTTTTCTACTCTATGAACATGTGCTTTCTTTCAGTTCCGTTTGGTGCAATTTGGTGATCTATATGTGCTTCCTTGATCTTTATATTGTCACATGTAGAGACACCCGAGAAATTTTAGATACCACTTGAGTTAAGGAGGTTAGGTAGGCTAACAAGAACTCACAAGGTTGCAGTCTTATATTCCTTTGTAATACCATTTCTAGGTGAGTTATCACGGCGAAGTCGTTGTGGAAGTGCCCAAGAACCTTTTGAAGCTAGACAAAGACCGAGTTACTCGTTGCTTCTGACTATGTGCTAGATGTTGTACTCCGCCGTAATGTACCCGCACAACTACGACTTCATTTCAAATCCACGGACCCTTTGCGAAGGCAACAATCCCATCGTTGCGCTGCTCCTCATGCAGGTATATGATGTGATACTCCTCTCAAATTAGTAATCCCTGTTAAGAATCATGTTATAGTAAAGATATATTGTTATTGTTATTTTATAACAAGTCCATGAATAGGCTAGCAGGCAACTTAAAGGTATGTACATTTAGTGGAGATATTTTGGTTTAGCTGTCTAAACCGTGGGTGTAATCTTTGTATAACGCTGAAAGTTAAATATATATTTGTGCAATTATTTGACATGAGATACATGGGCTAAATGTTGAAATGATTTTTGTGCAGTAGAAAAGCATTACAGTGTGGCACAATTATTGTTCTTTACTAAAGATGGCTTTACCATAGAAGTCGAAGCCCACTTTCTTATTGGTAAGAATAACTTTTATGATGATTCAAAGCGTTCACCGAGGAGACATAATTGGTACTGGGAGTTTCAAAGAACAATTAGTTCAGATACATAATTTGGCACCAGAGATCTACAATTAAATTTCATGCCGTTATCCTTTGAAGGTAATATGATTTATGCATAGCAAGTCAGTTTTCTGATTTTAATCATCATTTTGTCCCATAAAAAGAAGCTTTTGTTGATTAGGGCTAGCATTATTTTTCTTACTTCTAGCTCTACATTTTAGCTGTAGGTCCTTGGTCCTTAATCTACCGCTCAAAACGTAATTATTTGATAAATTCTTGTTACATTCGTGGCTTTTATTTTTACTTGCCAGTCCTTGAATTAAAATTATGTGTTATATGTGGACTCTAGACTCTTTAGTCAAGAGATTGCATTTTCTTAATTACCAATTTAAGGCCTGATGGATCTGTCTTTATCCTTGAATTTCCTTCAGTCTGACTACATCACCAATCTCTTATCTCTGAAGCCATTTTATGCATAACATTATCTTAGCTGCTTGAAGCATTTGCTTCTGCCATGACGATTAAATTTTCAAACGAATCCAGCCCAGCCTATGTACATGCAGGAATTTTTTCAAGGTTGTGAGGAAGAGGCCAGATTTGTTGAGACACGGTTGCAAACAGGCTTTGCTCTCGAGCTCTTGATCAATACTAATGTGTATATTTTTTTAATTCCATGGCTGCCTATATGATCTACGGCATTACTGTACAACATGTAGAGCTAGAAGGTTTTCCTCAGCCGCCTATATGATCTATGGTTTGTTCAATATGCCATTTTTCATTGTTAATTCATTTATAGCATGCAAGATTATTTTGTGGTTGTTTGATGTAGCTATATATAATTGTTACCGAATATTTCTTTTCCTAGAACTAAACAAAAAAATTAATGAGAAGGTGTTGACAAGTAACGCTTGATAGGTACTGTTTGATGTTTGAGGTTTACAAATGCCAGGAACATCACTTCAGATTCTACCCACCAGCGCACCATGTCGTACCAGGAACACCACTGCAAATTATGCACTTTAATCTATAAGACGGGTACCCTATGTTCTAATTAATTTTGTTTCTCTCTCAGGATGTTACCGAGCACATCTTAGAAGGCAAGAAAGTTGCAGTTGGATTTATTCAAGGTGACTTTTGAATTTTGTAATGATAGTTCCAACTCCTTCATATCAGAAATGAGTTTCATGTCGGTACCTACTCTACTTTTTGTTGATGGTTTCTCACTTTATGCAAGTCAACATGTGGCCGTGTCATCGTGTTCGATGTTACCACCATCGACGGTTGGGGACGGACGAGAGGTGCATATCCACTGCCGAGTCAATAGTTGCCAGGAGGGAACTACTCACTTGGGCGCTCGCCGAGGCCACCGTGGGATTTTTGGCAAAAAGAAAAGCTTGGGAGTTGTGAAGCAGCGGCCTCCGTAGCTAGATGTGGTCACATCTGCCACAAAGCGCATTGCTGGTCAATTTTCGTCGTCTTTTCTGTTATGTTCCACCCAGCAGCCTCCATAGCTAGCTGTGGTCACATCTGCCGCAAAGCGCATTGCTGGTCGACAGTTCGTCGTCTTTTCTGTTATGTTCCACACAAATATGTAGAACAGGACCTTCTTTGTTTATCAGTAATGATAGCCATCTATTTGACATAATGATACCCATCTGTTCGACATAATGCCTAGACGTTTCTTGTGTAGGTCACTATTCACATGTGCATGGAGGAACTAGATGCATGACAAACAAAGTTCCAGGTTACGGAGATCGAGGGCATCAAGTTCGAGGTCCTCATATGTAGTAAATTCGAGGTGCTTAGAATGGAATTTGGTAGGTGTCTTTTCATGAAAATAATCGTCATATGTTGTGGTATGACCAAAGGCTCGTGGAAGTTTCATTTTCTTAAGTTGGATATGGATGAGGGAATAGCTCTTGTACATCTTGCTGGTTTATTTGAATCCATAGGAATCACACGACTTGTGATGTAATCAGTTTGGTGTGCCACGAAATCTTAAGAAGGGAATTACACAATTTGCAAAGGGTACCGTATGTAATATACAGATTAGTCAGCTTCGCATGGGTATTGGACTGAATGGTGCAATCTTAGGTTCATGCATAATTAACATGATTTTCATATCAAGAAAAAACATGCTTATCTACCACCAATACAAAATTTCAAATATTAGCCATCTATACTATGAAATGTAGTCTGGACGACATCGGGTACCAAAAATCATGGCACTACTCCTAGGAGGGGGTGATTATCATTGACGAGGACTTCCTCAACCATTAAGTAATTCAGAGAGAGGGAGAGAAATAGAGGGAGAGGGAGTGGGAGTGGGAGTGGGAGGAGGAGGGTAAGGGGATAGGGAGAGAGGGAGAGAGAGAAGAGGGGTTGGGGATATACCTATTTCTTATCTATAGCAATGGTAATTTTTTTAACATGGTGCTTATGTTGATCTACATTCATTAGAATATCATCAGTGACTGTCTAGGTAAATATTTGTCTAATATTGATAACTGATAAACTACTTGCTAATGTGTATTGCAAACCTGCATTGGGAACAAAAGTTGGTGGAACTTGCCATATGCCATAATGACTTTCTTATGGAAGTAAAGTGTTATGTGTGCAGACATCGCACTATGTGTGGTAAATACATTATAAGGAAACCATCATATATGGTCATTATGTCCCAACCAAGACAATTTAGGATTTTTACATAAAGCTACCCAGATGGTCAAAGGAAGGAAAACTGAATTAGTAAAGGTACCCTGCGAAAAATAAAAACGAGCATTCATTAACTTCATATTTTCATGTGCTTTCTACTCTATGAACATGTGAGAGAGAAGTAATTTGCACTATAAATGAAGTTATTCACGTAGTTTTTTCTACTCTATGAACATGTGCTTTCTTTCAGTTCCGTTTGGTGCAATTTGGTGATCTATATGTGCTTCCTTGATCTTTATATTGTCACATGTAGAGACACCCGAGAAATTTTAGATACCACTTGAGTTAAGGAGGTTAGGTAGGCTAACAAGAACTCACAAGGTTGCAGTCTTATATTCCTTTGTAATACCATTTCTAGGTGAGTTATCACGGCGAAGTCGTTGTGGAAGTGCCCAAGAACCTTTTGAAGCTAGACAAAGACCGAGTTACTCGTTGCTTCTGACTATGTGCTAGATGTTGTACTCCGCCGTAATGTACCCGCACAACTACGACTTCATTTCAAATCCACGGACCCTTTGCGAAGGCAACAATCCCATCGTTGCGCTGCTCCTCATGCAGGTATATGATGTGATACTCCTCTCAAATTAGTAATCCCTGTTAAGAATCATGTTATAGTAAAGATATATTGTTATTGTTATTTTATAACAAGTCCATGAATAGGCTAGCAGGCAACTTAAAGGTATGTACATTTAGTGGAGATATTTTGGTTTAGCTGTCTAAACCGTGGGTGTAATCTTTGTATAACGCTGAAAGTTAAATATATATTTGTGCAATTATTTGACATGAGATACATGGGCTAAATGTTGAAATGATTTTTGTGCAGTAGAAAAGCATTACAGTGTGGCACAATTATTGTTCTTTACTAAAGATGGCTTTACCATAGAAGTCGAAGCCCACTTTCTTATTGGTAAGAATAACTTTTATGATGATTCAAAGCGTTCACCGAGGAGACATAATTGGTACTGGGAGTTTCAAAGAACAATTAGTTCAGATACATAATTTGGCACCAGAGATCTACAATTAAATTTCATGCCGTTATCCTTTGAAGGTAATATGATTTATGCATAGCAAGTCAGTTTTCTGATTTTAATCATCATTTTGTCCCATAAAAAGAAGCTTTTGTTGATTAGGGCTAGCATTATTTTTCTTCTAGCTCTACATTTTAGCTGTAGGTCCTTGGTCCTTAATCTACCGCTCAAAACGTAATTATTTGATAAATTCTTGTTACATTCGTGGCTTTTATTTTTACTTGCCAGTCCTTGAATTAAAATTATGTGTTATATGTGGACTCTAGACTCTTTAGTCAAGAGATTGCATTTTCTTAATTACCAATTTACGAAGGCCTGATGGATCTGTCTTTATCCTTGAATTTCCCTTCAGTCTGACTACATCACCAATCTCTTATCTCTGAAGCAAGCCATTTTTATGCATAACATTATCTTAGCTGCTTGAAGCATTTGCTTCTGCCATGACGATTAAATTTTCAAACGAATCCAGCCCAGCCTATGTACATGCAGGAATTTTTTCAAGGTTGTGAGGAAGAGGCCAGATTTGTTGAGACACGGTTGCAAACAGGCTTTGCTCTCGAGCTCTTGATCAATACTAATGTGTATATTTTTTTAATTCCATGGCTGCCTATATGATCTACGGCATTACTGTACAACATGTAGAGCTAGAAGGTTTTCCTCAGCCGCCTATATGATCTATGGTTTGTTCAATATGCCATTTTTCATTGTTAATTCATTTATAGCATGCAAGATTATTTTGTGGTTGTTTGATGTAGCTATATATAATTGTTACCGAATATTTCTTTTCCCTAGAACTAAACAAAAAAATTAATGAGAAGGTGTTGACAAGTAACGCTTGATAGGTACTGTTTGATGTTTGAGGTTTACAAATGCCAGGAACATCACTTCAGATTCTACCCACCAGCGCACCATGTCGTACCAGGAACACCACTGCAAATTATGCACTTTAATCTATAAGACGGGTACCCTATGTTCTAATTAATTTTGTTTCTCTCTCAGGATGTTACCGAGCACATCTTAGAAGGCAAGAAAGTTGCAGTTGGATTTATTCAAGGTGACTTTTGAATTTTGTAATGATAGTTCCAACTCCTTCATATCAGAAATGAGTTTCATGTCGGTACCTACTCTACTTTTTGTTGATGGTTTCTCACTTTATGCAAGTCAACATGTGGCCGTGTCATCGTGTTCGATGTTACCACCATCGACGGTTGGGGACGGACGAGAGGTGCATATCCACTGCCGAGTCAATAGTTGCCAGGAGGGAACTACTCACTTGGGCGCTCGCCGAGGCCACCGTGGGATTTTTGGCAAAAAGAAAAGCTTGGGAGTTGTGAAGCAGCGGCCTCCGTAGCTAGATGTGGTCACATCTGCCACAAAGCGCATTGCTGGTCAATTTTCGTCGTCTTTTCTGTTATGTTCCACCCAGCAGCCTCCATAGCTAGCTGTGGTCACATCTGCCGCAAAGCGCATTGCTGGTCGACAGTTCGTCGTCTTTTCTGTTATGTTCCACACAAATATGTAGAACAGGACCTTCTTTGTTTATCAGTAATGATAGCCATCTATTTGACATAATGATACCCATCTGTTCGACATAATGCCTAGACGTTTCTTGTGTAGGTCACTATTCACATGTGCATGGAGGGAACTAGATGCATGACAAACAAAGTTCCAGGTTACGGAGATCGAGGGCATCAAGTTCGAGGTCCTCATATGTAGTAAATTCGAGGTGCTTAGAATGGAATTTGGTAGGTGTCTTTTCATGAAAATAATCGTCATATGTTGTGGTATGACCAAAGGCTCGTGGAAGTTTCATTTTCTTAAGTTGGATATGGATGAGGGAATAGCTCTTGTACATCTTGCTGGTTTATTTGAATCCGTAGGAATCACACGACTTGTGATGTAATCAGTTTGGTGTGCCACGAAATCTTAAGAAGGGAATTACACAATTTGCAAAGGGTACCGTATGTAATATACAGATTAGTCAGCTTCTCATGGGTATTGGACTGAATGGTGCAATCTTAGGTTCATGCATAATTAACATGATTTTCATATCAAGAAAAAACATCCTTATCTATCACCAATACAAAATTTCAAATATTAGCCATCTATACTATGAAATGTAGTCTGGACGACATCGGGTACCAAAAATCATGGCACTACTCCTAGGAGGGGGTGATTATCATTGACGAGGACTTCCTCAACCATTAAGTAATTCAGAGAGAGGGAGAGAAATAGAGGGAGAGGGAGTGGGAGTGGGAGTGGGAGGAGGAGGGTAAGGGGATAGGGAGAGAGGGAGAGAGAGAAGAGGGGTTGGGGATATACCTATTTCTTATCTATAGCAATGGTAATTTTTTTAACATGGTGCTTATGTTGATCTACATTCATTAGAATATCATCAGTGACTGTCTAGGTAAATATTTGTCTAATATTGATAACTGATAAACTACTTGCTAATGTGTATTGCGAACCTGCATTGGGAACAAAAGTTGGTGGAACTTGCCATATGCCATAATGACTTTCTTATGGAAGTAAAGTGTTATGTGTGCAGACATCGCACTATGTGTGGTAAATACATTATAAGGAAACCATCATATATGGTCATTATGTCCCAACCAAGACAATTTAGGATTTTTACATAAAGCTACCCAGATGGTCAAAGGAAGGAAAACTGAATTAGTAAAGGTACCCTGCGAAAAATAAAAACGAGCATTCATTAACTTCATATTTTCATGTGCTTTCTACTCTATGAACATGTGCTTTCTACTCTATGAACATGTGAGAGAGAAGTAATTTGCACTATAAATGAAGTTATTCACGTAGTTTTTTCTACTCTATGAACATGTGCTTTCTTTCAGTTCCGTTTGGTGCAATTTGGTGATCTATATGTGCTTCCTTGATCTTTATATTGTCACATGTAGAGACACCCGAGAAATTTTAGATACCACTTGAGTTAAGGAGGTCAGGTAGGCTAACAAGAACTCACAAGGTTGCAGTCTTATATTCCTTTGTAATACCATTTCTAGGTGAGTTATCACGGCGAGGTCGTTGTGGAAGTGCCCAAGAACCTTTTGAAGCTAGACAAAGACCGAGTTACTCGTTGCTTCTGACTATGTGCTAGATGTTGTACTCCGCCGTAATGTACCCGCACAACTACGACTTCATTTCAAATCCACGGACCCTTTGCGAAGGCAACAATCCCATCGTTGCGCTGCTCCTCATGCAGGTATATGATGTGATACTCCTCTCAAATTAGTAATCCCTGTTAAGAATCATGTTATAGTAAAGATATATTGTTATTGTTATTTTATAACAAGTCCATGAATAGGCTAGCAGGCAACTTAAAGGTATGTACATTTAGTGGAGATATTTTGGTTTAGCTGTCTAAACCGTGGGTGTAATCTTTGTATAACGCTGAAAGTTAAATATATATTTGTGCAATTATTTGACATGAGATACATGGGCTAAATGTTGAAATGATTTTTGTGCAGTAGAGGGAGAGGGAGTGGGAGTGGGAGGAGGAGGGTAAGGGGATAGGGAGAGAGGGAGAGAAATAGAGGGAGAGGGAGTGGGAGTGGTAGTGGGAGGAGGAGGGTAAGGGGATAGGGAGAGAGGGAGAGAGAGAAGAGGGGTTGGGGATATACCTATTTCTTATCTATAGCAATGGTAGTTTTTTTAACATGGTGCTTATGTTGATCTACATTCATTAGACAATGAAACATGCTCTCAATAAAATAACTATATCTATTTTCTAAAATAATTCAATTGTACTAATTGCATACACCTCTAATTTAGGCCGTGTTTATAAAACTGACTGGTGTTTTTGATAAAGATCTATCTAACTAATATTTGTACCATTGCAACATAGAGGTGCAGGCGCCGAGGGAAGTTTTTATACGTACACTTTGTGAAAAGCGTAAATATAATGCCCGACTCTATTAAACTGGTTAATCTGATGAACTTTGCATCTATATTATCTTTGCATGTGTAGCAACAAAAACATGAGAAGCCGTAGCGACGCACGGACATTCAACTAGTATATATATATATATATATATATATATATATATATATATATATATATAATAGTATAGATTGCGGTGGTTTTTGTATAATAGTATAGATTGCGGTGGTTTTCGTTGTCAATTTCGTCCGTCGTCCGGCCCGATCAACTTACGCTCGCGTGAGCAAAACCAGCTCGTGTCCTGCACGGAGAAATAATCATACACGACATGTCCGTGTTTTTAAAACAAAACGACCATCTATCTGTGCTAGGCCGGTCGACACAGACCGCCGAGGACAGCAGCAGGCCAACGTTGGCCACAACTTGTAGCTATAGGCGTCCAACAAGACCAGCCGGCCACCCTAACCACGCCGCCGCCGCCGCCGCGCCACCGACCCATGCACTGGGACGAGGAGGAGGAGGCCGTTGAGTCCATGGAAGTCGACGCCAACGTTACAAGAGGAGGCTGTTTCTGTTATATGTTGATGCAAATTCTACACAGTAAAGGCCAACTTCTGACGGAGCGGAGCGAGGCCCGTCGCCGGAGGCTTGGGCCGATGCGGGGGGCGACAGCCCCCCGCGGTACGGATCGTTGATGACCTAGGTTACCACCGCTATATATACTTCTTGTAAGCCGCCGGTTGGGATAAGTTGCATCTGTGAAATCCCCGGCGTTGTGTAAACACTCTCCGATATAGTGAAGTTTCGCTGGCTGGCGCCCGTGGTTTTTCCCCTCTCTTTGTTGGAGAGGGTTTTCCACGTTAAATCTGTGTCCCCCTCGCATCAATTTTATTTTCGTTCTTCGTTATTTACTTGTCGCAAAGCTAACAAGTGGTATCAGAGCCCCAGGTTCTAATCTAGGGTTTGCGACATGTCGTCATTGAAGTTCGATCTACCGCAGCTGAACTACTCCACAAGATTCTGCTTGTGGCAGGTGAAGATGCGGGCGATTCTCGCCCAAACTTCAGATCTGGATGATGCGCTGGATGGATTGGGGAAAAGGATGCTAAGAGCTGGTCTGACGAAGAAAGCGGAAAGACCGTAAGGCTTTGTCTATGATTCAACTTCATCTATCCAATAATATTTTGCAGGAAGTCTTGACAGAGAAATCTGCTGCTGCCCTTTGGGGGAAACTGGAATCGATCTGCATGTCAAAGGATCTAACCAGTAAGATGCATGTGAAGATGAAGTTGTTCTCGCATAGATTGCAGGAAGGTGGATCGGTAATGAATCACTTATCTCTTTTCAGAGAGATTATTTCTGATTTGCAATCTATGGAAGTAAAATATGATGAGGAGGATCTAACTCTATTACTCTTATGCTCGCTGCTTAGTTCTTATACACACTTTCGTGATACAATGTTGTTGAGCCGTGATAAGATAACCCTTGATGAAGTGCAAGATGCCCTCAAACAGAGGGAAAAGATGAAATCTATGGTGCAGGCAGATGGGGCGTCTTCCAAGGCTGAAGCTCTGCAGGTTCGTGGCAGGACCGAGCAGAGATTTAACAACCATGGCAACCGAGATAAGAGCAAAGACGGCAGAGGTCGTTCGAAGTCCAAGGGAAAGGACAAGTTCTGCAGGTATTGTAAGAAATCTAATCATGTTATTGATGATTGTTGGAAGCTGTAGAATAAGGAGAAAAGGAACGGTACTTACCAACCGAAAGATAAGGATCAAGGTAATGGTAAGGCTGTTGTTGTTTCTGGTGATAGTTCTGACGGTGAATGTTTAGCCGTTTTTGCTGCTTGTGCTTCTCGTGATGATGAATGGATACTTGATACTACATGTTCGTTTCATATTTGCTGTAACAAAGATTGGTTCAGTTCATATGAGTCTGTGCAGACTGGAGATTTTGTACGTGTGGGGAATGACAACCCGTGCCATATTGTCGGAGTTGGATCTGTTAAGATCAAGACACATGATGGCGTGACGCGTACGTTGAATGAGGTGAAGCACATACCAAGCATGGTCAGAAATCTGATCTCCCTGAGTACCATGGAGGTTGATGGATACAAGTACGCCGGTGGGCGTAGGTTGTTAAAGGTATCGAAAGGCTCTCTTATTCACATGATAGGTGATATGAATTCTGCTAAGTTATATGTTCTTAGAGGTAGCACTTTTCCTGGTACTGCTGCTGCTGTTACTGCTAATGGTTCTGATGATTGTGGTAAAACAAATCTTTGGCATATGCGCCTTGGGCATATGAGCGAACATGGCATGGCAGAATTGGTTAAGAGAGAGCTGATTGATGGTTGCAACTTGGGTAAGTTTGAGTTCTGTGAGCACTGCGTTTTTGGTAAGCACAAAAGAGTTAAATTCAATGCTTCCGTTCATACCACCAAAGGCATTTTAGATTATGTGCATGCTGATGTATGGGAACCTTCCCGTAAGACATCTATTGGTGGTGCTAATTACATGCTTACTATTATTGATGACTACTCAAGAAAAGTATGGCCATATTTTCTGAAACACAAATCTGATGTTTTTGATGCTTTTAAGAAGTGGAAAGTTATGGTAGAAAAGCAAACTGAAAAGAAGGTAAAGGTACTACGTACTGATAATGGTATGGAATTCTGTTCTAATGAGTTTGAGGAGTTTTGCAGTAATGATGGTATGATCAGGCACCACACCATCCCTTACACTCCTCAGCAGAATGGCGTGGCTGAGCGCATGAACAGAACCATCATCTCGAGGGCTCGCTGTATGTTGTCCAATGCAGGTATGCATAGACGTTTCTGGGCTGAAGCAGCCAACACAGCGTGTTACCTCATCAACAGGTCACCTTCTATTCCACTTGAGAAAAAAACTCCTATTGAGGTATGGTCAGGTTCGTCTGCTGATTATTCACAGTTGAGAGTTTTTGGTTGCACTGCTTATGCTCATGTTGATAATGGAAAGTTAGAGCCTAGAGCTGTCAAGTGCATATTCCTTGGTTATGGTTCAGGAGTTAAGGCATATAAACTATGGAATCCTGAAACTAAAAAGATTTTGTTGAGTAGGAACGTTGTTTTCAATGAATCCGTTATGTATCATGACAGCTTGCCATCAGATCCCGCTCAGGTGGCTATTGGAGAGGAGGGAGTTCGTGTGCAGGTGGAGCACCTGCAGAAAACTGTTGATAATAATGCTGTTGTTGATGATACTCATGAGGAAAATATTGATGATGATGTTGTTCAGCACTCACCTACTGTTTTGCAGCAGCCACATGAATCTATTGCTGCTGATAGACCGAGGCGTAACATAGTTCCACCTCGTCGTTTGATTGAAGAGTGTAATCTTGCTCATTATGCTTTGAGTTGTGCTGAACAGGTGGAGCATGATACTGAACCTGCTACATACAATGAGGCTGTTGCATCCGTTGACCGCGAGAAGTGGGTTTCTGCTATGCAAGAAGAGATGCAATCGCTTGATAAGAATGGCACATGGGAAGTTGTGCGCTTGCCTAAACAGAAGAAGGCCGTCCGCTGTAAGTGGATATATAAGAGAAAAGAAGGTTTGTCTCCTAATGAGCCTCCAAGGTTTAAGGCAAGGTTAGTAGCAAAAGGTTTTAGCCAGATTCCAGGTATTGACTATAATGATGTTTTCTCTCCGGTTGTGAAGCATAGCTCTATTCGTACTTTCTTTGGTATTGTTGCTATGCATGATCTTGAGCTTGAGCAGCTAGATGTAAAGACTGCTTTTCTGCATGGTGAACTGGAGGAGGAGATTTACATGGACCAACCTGAAGGGTTCATAGTTCCTGGAAAAGAGGATTTTGTGTGCAAATTGAAGAGGTCGCTTTATGGTTTGAAGCAATCTCCAAGACAGTGGTACAAAAGGTTTGATTCATTTATGATCTCACAAGGTTTTAAGAGGTCTCAGTTTGATAGCTGTGTTTACATAAAGTTTGTTAATGGATCACCTATTTACTTGCTGTTATATGTTGATGATATGTTAATTGCTGCCAAGAGCATGAAAGAAATCACTACTTTGAAGGCACACCTAAGTAGTGAATTTGAGATGAAAGATCTTGGTGCTGCTAAGAAAATCCTAGGTATGGAAATTAAACGGGACAGAAAATCTAGGTTGTTGTTCCTTAGTCAGCAAAGTTACATTGAGAAAGTTTTTCAACGTTTTAATATGCATGATGCAAAGTCAGTTTGTACTCCTGTTGCTCCTTACTTTAAATTGTCAGCATTGCAATGTCCTAGTTCTGATAAAGATATTGAGTACATGTCTCGAGTTCCTTATTCTAGTGCTGTTGGTTCCTTGATATATGCCATGGTTTGCTCTCGCCCTGATTTATCATATGCTATGAGTTTGGTGAGTCGTTACATGGCTAATCTTGGTAAAGAACATTGGAAAGTTGTTCAGTGGATTTTCAGGTACCTCCATGGCACATCCAACGCTTGCTTGAAGTTTGGCAAGACTGATGAGGGACTCGCAGGCTATGTGGATTCAGATTATGCTGTCGACTTGGATAAGAGGAGGTCCCTCACAGGTTATGTGTTCACGGTAGGTGGATGTGCCGTGAGTTGGAAGGCAACGCTGCAACCAGTTGTTGCTCTATCTACAACCGAAGCAGAATATATGGTTGTTGCTGAAGCTTGCAAAGAGTCTGTTTGGTTGAAAGGTTTGTATGCTGAGCTTTGTCAGGATGATTCTTGCATTAACCTGTTCTATGACAGTCAAAGTGCTATTTACCTTACTAAGGATCATATGTTCCATGAGAGAACAAAGCACATTGATATCAAGTACCATTATGTTCGTGATGTTGTTGCACAAGGTACACTGAAGGTATGCAAGATAAACACTCATGATAATCCTGCTGATATGATGACAAAGCCCGTTCCTGTTGCTAAGTTTGAGCTGTGCTCAAGCTTAGTTGGTATAACTGCTTAGCCCAAGTGGCTACTGGCGCCGAAAGTGTTTTCTTTGTTTGTTCAGGGAGATGATTACTATTGATGCTACAAGAAGGAATTTGTCTTAAGGTGGAGTTTGTTATATGTTGATCCAAATTCTACAAAGTAAAAGCCAACTTCTGACGGAGCGGAGCGAGGCCCGTCGCCGGAGGCTTGGGCCGATACGGATCGTTGATGACCTAGGTTACCACCGCTATATATACTTCTTGTAAGCCGCCGGTTGGGATAAGTTGCATATGTGAAATCCACGTCGTTGTGTAAACACTCTCCGATATAGTGAAGTTTCGCTGGCTGGCGCCTGTGGTTTTTTCTCTCTCTTTGTTAGAGAGGGTTTTCCACGTTAAATATGTGTCCTCCTCGCTGCAATTTTATTTTCGTTCTTCGTTATTTACTTGTCTTTCAGTTCATGGAGGTGGACGCCAACGTTCCCCGACCTTTCAAGCTCAGCTCCATGGACGTGGACGTCTACATTCCCCGTCTGTCCAAGCTCCATGTCGTGCCCACACAATCTGACACCCCCAAGCTTGGGGCAGCCCACCTACGAGCTAGCTACGACGGTATCATCATCGGGCGGATGCTGTGACGGAACTGGAAGAAGCCAGCAAGCTAGCTAAGACATAACTGGAAGAAGCCTGCAAGCAGCGGTCGTTCGTGGTGATGATGTCCAGGAAGTCCGTCCTCGCTGGAGCAGCGCGTCCTCAAGAAGATCCAACGAACTGTATCCCAGCTCAGCTTTTTAGCCTCATCTCAATCTCTGCACGTGAAACCTCTGGAGGAGCCTAATAGGAGTCCAGCTACTCATTTTCGCGCGCCAAAATAGCAGAGCCGCACAGCAACCAAGACCAACATTGGGCGACTCACGGCATGGCGACTATAATTACTCAAGGACATCTACAGTGGGCCGTGGCTAACGACCATTATCCGTCCCAGTGACGCCTCTCTCTCTGAAATCTATAAATCAAGCCTTTTATATTCTTCGACCCAGCGATCCGGGAGGCGATGGCATGTAGGGAGGCATTCAAGCATTGGCCCTTGCGCAAGACCTACAACTACGGAGAATAACAGTGCTTCTGATTGTTTGGCGGTGGTAAATGCTATGCAACACTCCTTCGCTGGAAACTATAGTATGATCATTAAGGAGATTCAAGCAACATCAAAATCCTTTGAGGGGTTGTGCTATAGACATGAGAACAGAGCTTCAAATACTGAAGCTCATAGACTAGCTCGTTTTGCTGTTTCAAGCAATATTGGACGTCAGGACTGGCTACTCGAGCCTCCTGATGGCCTTTGTATCCCGAACAATATCTTTGATTAATAAAGACCTATGTCGCCCTAAAAAAAAGCCTTTTATATTTATTTTGCCCTTGTGCACATGGAATAGTAATATGTTTGGTAGTTCCAATACTTTAGACATAAAATTCCATTAGCACTTCAACGTTTCTTCATCAAAACTTGTGGAAGTGTGGATTGATTAAAGGATGGAAAATGGTTTAGTAGCAGCCGAGGTGCCTTTATTGTATTTTTTCAGTTTGATTCTAGGTGCAGTTCACTGACTGAAGGTCTAAGCATCAGATTGGATTGTGTTATGTTTGCGTGCTATGTTTGAGTTCGTGAGTGCCTAGCTCTGCCAATCATCAGTGGCATGCTGTCTTCAGGCGATGATACCGTCAGCAACGGCGACGTGCAGACTTTGACCGTGATCGACGGGTATAAGGAATTTAGTCTCCGGCTAGAGAAAATGAGAAGAAGTCTTTGTTGTTCGGCACCGGACATTCTCCGCCGAGAAGTTACATATGCTGATGCAGCTGGTTTGTTGGATCATATAAGTAAGCAAAGGCTGATGTATGGTACAAATGACAGCTCAATTAAGAAATCCATGCCATGTATACTCGATTGATGTATGTATATGAACGGTTGATCATTTGATTTAACCTAGCCCCGTAGCAGCGAACGGGCTCTGTGCTAGCCTTTAGACAGATAAGCGACTACCATTTATGAAAAATAACCTGATACACATGGAGCTGGTGACTTTGGTTCGCGTTTTGAAAACCTTGATGATGTAAATGGCAACGCAGAAGGTGAGGTCCCATCCAACATAAGAGAAGAAGAAAAAATAGGAATCCTCTGGTGAAACTGAGGAGGACAGAGAAAATGGAGTTTCCAAGAAAAAATCGGAATGGGCTTGGGCTTACAACTGAGAGGGCGTGGATGATGACAAGAAAGGCGGAATAGAAGCCTGGGATGTGGACGATGAAACTGAGTTCGGCTATGCTAATGAAACATTATCAATAACCATTAACACTTGAGAATAATTGAATTTGCCCACCTTTAGGACATGCTAACTACTGAAGGAGCTATTTCATTCAATTTTTTTTTCCTTTTATGTATTGTATAATGGTATTTATGTAAAAGTTAGTAACTTTCATCGTACTATTATGATTCCGTGGCGACGCACGGGCATTCTGCTAGTAGCCATATATATGTCTTCAGGGGCTGCTCCCGCTAGGTGTCGACTATGGCAGCCAACGGTCAGAGACGTCGAAGTAATCATGACTTAGCGAGGAGGCACGGTGAAAAAGGAAAAAATTGCCCCTGCTCCGCGTCACCGCCGAGCCGGCGACAGGGGCAGATCCTCCCGGCCCTTCTTCTCCAGCATTCCACCGTTCCGCCCCCATTCACCGCTGCCGGCGGTGCCCCGCCGGGCGTTGTCCTCGCGCTGCCGTCGGAGGCGGCCGTTCCTTCACGCCCGGGAACTCTAGCTCAGGCCGGAGCAGCTGACGGCGAAGCTCCTCGGCGGAAGTCGGCCTGGCGCGGTGGCGCAGCCGTTGGCTCCTGGGAGGCGGGGCGGCTGTTGTGTGGTCGGCGTCACATCCCACATCTGGGCCTGGGTGGGCCACGCCCGGCTGGCCGCGGTCTCCTCCGGTGGTCTGAAGGCATGGGCTGGTGACGGTCTTGTGGTGCGGCTGTGCCCCAGCTGTAGTGCGGCGGCGGGACTTCACGGGCCCTCTCTTGCCAGGCCGGGCGGGGGTCGGGTTTGTCCCGTTGCTGCATCCGATCGGCTTTTGTCATTCGGTGGTGGAGGATGTTCCCTCCCATGTGCCTCTATACCGCTATACCTCGTCGGTGTCTCTGCTTCTCGTCCCTACCGGCCCCGCTACATGGACCAAGGTGAGGCAAAGGATATGGCTACAAGATCACGTGGCTTGTTCTCGTAGGTGGCAAGTCTGGCGGAGGGATTCGGAGTGTCCTGGTGTCTAGTCTAAGAGGTCGGGAGAAATCCTTACCATTTTGGCACCGACGCGGCGAAGCTAGCGTGTGTTGCCTTCCTTCCTGAAGGGCGTCAGGGTACCTCTCAGCCATCCCCCGTTGCGTACTAGGGGAAACTCTAGAACGTGTCCCGACGTTCCCCTTGGTTTGGTTCGGGCAGTAGCATTGTTGTTGTCGCTTCCCTTCTTAGAGGCGCTGCTTGGTACGCACACTTCAGAGGAGGAAATAGTTTTGCAGCCCGAGAGTTGAGACGCCAAGGCAAAGCGGTACCCATGTTTCTTGTAATCGGCCGTGTTGCCCATAGTTGGTGTGCCAAATACTCATATGGTCTTTTTCGGCACGAATTCAATACAAAATATAAGGCTAACTCCCATCAAGTTGGGCCCCCTGTCAGTTTTTCCGTTATGTCTCTACCGTCGTGGAGGCGTCGTGGATGTCATGTAGGCTTGCAGTGCTGGCGCCTGTATCCATTCCTCACTACCCCGTCTTCTTCTTCCCTGGAGCGGTGATCTGTGGTCGTGGCCATGCCGCGGAGCGGTGAGATCCGGGACATGGACGGAATGACTCAACACCGCTCTCCTCCCTATCCCGAATCACATCGTCTTCTCCTCTTATTCCTCTATCACTGGGATTTTCATCGATGGAATCACCCGACCCATTTCGCAAGATCGCAAGCTAGAGGATTTCTCTCAAAAAAAGGCTAGAGGAAGAAGAGGATGTCAGCCGGATAACTTCGAGGATGCCGATGACCGTGGAGGGCCAGGGGTAGTTTTCGCTCCCTTTGCTGGTAGCTGTCATTAATATGGGCCGCGGGTCATAGAGACACTCGCTAAGTACTCTGCGGAGCAAAAACGACTGCAGGCGGCGAGGGCCATGGTGTTAGGGGCCACCGTAGCGGGGCTACAACATCAGGAGCCACCGCAGTGAAGGCCACGACATCGGAAGCTGCCACGGAGTCGAAGAAGCCCGCGGGTGCCAAAGCGTAGGCATAGCTTTTCTCATTAGTTTCGTTTTGTAGCAACGCGAAAAACTTTGGCCTTGTCTCTAAACCATTTATGTGGGGTGCCCCTAATAAAACTTGTTGTTATTCTAGATGTGTAAACTTTCTCCGCGCTTTTTCATGCGTGAATTCCACATGTGGTGCCTTCTTCCAGTCTTCTGTTTGGTTAGGGCCCTTCAAGTGGTTCGCATGATATGCCTTCCGCTGAGGCATCTGTGGCACAACCACATTCGAAAGTGGAGGAGCTGTCGCTCCTGTCACGCTTGCGTGATCGTGTGAAGCACTTGGAGCGACAGGCGCTGGTGATTTGTGGCAATACCAGCATCCGGAAATCGAAGGCAGAGAAGGCCATCCAGCGCGAGAAGTACCTCGTTGACCAGGTCGCCCAAATCAACGAGTAGTTGCAATGTGGGTGTTTGCTCGATTGCCTTGTTCTTGTTCTTCCGTGTAGCCAATATGTTGACTAATATGTTTGGTATTGTGACTTGCGTAGTTGTCAATCTCATTCCACATGAAGATAGGGATTGCATCAGCATTCGACTGAGTTGTTTGACTCAGGAATAGCTGGAAGCTGGGGGATTCTTTTGGACAGACCGGGATCCTGTGATCACGCTGGCGACATTGCAGGATCGCGTGTCGTGGGTCATGCCTGAAGTATATCTTCCAGGCGATGTTTCCGTTGGATGCCGCACCCTCAAGCCTGTTGGCTCTGATGCGGAAGTTTCAGAGTGCTGCAGTATGTGAGTGTGTGCACCAATAGCTTGTTGCGGGTACTAAGGCTACGTTGGTGCTTGTGCGCATGCAGCGACCCGACGTAAACTTGGATGTTGTTGCAGCAGGCCATCCATCGTCTCCAGCAGGGATGGTATGGAACATGGTGCCATATTATCGAGCTGTTAACCGTCCCACGTAAGACATCGTGAGTTTGTTCGACGAGCCTACCAATGTTCTTCTTTCACATCAGTAGAAATAGTGATTAGCCTGCACATGACGTATAAGTGTTGTAAAACTTGTATAGTTTTTTTAGACTGGGTGTTGATACCCATGCTTGTATGTAAAGATGTTAGCTTGTAAGTTTCGCGAGTGTACTTTTTATGCAGTGCCTTTTCATTAGCCTGACGCTTGCGTATCTTATTGCCTTGCCAGACTGTCTGTTGCATGGCAACTAGGTTGGCATTTTTTGGTCAGCTACTCGGGTCATTGCTTTTGTTGGATTGCATATTTGACAAGGTCATCATGGAGGCGCAGCCTCCGAGTGTAGAAATAGCAATGAAAGTAAATGTATCAAAACACATGGTTGGAGACACTTAGATTTTTTTATTTGTAGAATATCAGGAGGTACAATGTTTGGCTAAATAGCCTGACTGAATAGCCTTATTGTAAAGTAAAAACATCTAGGGGTAGAATCGTCACAGTTGCGCGACGTTCCATGGGTTGGAGCATGCGACTCCACACTCTACGTCCTTCAGGCGATAGGCGCCACCTAGGATTACTTTAGTAATCAGATAGAGTCCCTCCCAGGAGGACTCGAGCTTGAGGTGTCCTTTCTGCTTCAGACGCATGACGAGGTCTCCTTCGACGAAGGATCTTGGGCGCAACCGTCAGTTGTGGTAGTTGCGGAGGCTCTTGATGACCTACAAGTATAGGGGTGTATTGCAGTATTTTCGAGGGAAGTGAAACCCAATTTATTGATTCGACACAAGGTGAGCCAAAGAATATTTATAAACCTTAACAACTGAGTTGTCAATTCAGCTGCACCTAGAAACAATCTTGCTCACAGTAGTTTATCAGTAGCAACAGTTTTGTAGTAGGAATAGTAAAGTAACAGCAGTAGTAAACATGAAACATAAACATAAGCAACATTACAATGCTCATAACAAGGTATGATAGAGTGGTGTATCGCTTGCCTTTGAGTATGAATGCCAAGGCACCTCTGAAGTTCAGGTGAAGACTAGAAGTAAAGATGACAAAGATACAAGCATCAAAGTCATAACACAAATAATCAAGTAATGAGACAAACAGAAAGAATGACAACTATTCTCTCAAGAAAGTGCTCATAGAATAAGTGGAGATTCAACAAGGGGAAATTAAAAGGTTTTGAATAGTTTGAAAGGCTTCCAAATGCTGAAAGTATGGTACTCATTAGCTTTGAGCTCTCATTGCCCCTATCATAAGCATCTTTAATATGGTTAAGGTGAAAGTGAGGTCCAATCTGAGTTATATGCTTGACAGACTATAAACTGGAAATCCCATGTCCCTTGAGTACGAGGGCCACTCCTCATGCTACTCAACTTTAGTTACCGGTAAGTTCTTGTCATTGTAAATACATGCGTATCATAGAGAACCGCCAACGGGGTACTCCTTGCCCGATGATACGGAAGAATCCCCATATCAAAATGACAAGGCAAGCAGACAATGAGTATCTCAGCAATCTTCTTATTTACCATGGGAAAATGGTGCTTTTTTCTCTCTTTCCTCTTTTCATAAATCTCTCTTTTTTCTTTTTCTCAATAGCTATCTCTCTCTTTTTTTATAAGAAGAATGCTTCATAGATATCATTATGGTTACGCTGCAGGTTTCCACCATGTTAGCATGGATTAGACCAGCGGCCCAGGCGTTTCTCTAACACACATACATAACTCCATGGACTTACAAGCTCCCCTTTTATTTCACACCGACGACATCCGCAAACAAAAGAGCAAGGTATCAACTGGGTATATATTTACAAGTGCTGAAAGCGTTCCCCGTGACAGCACGGTTCTGCTAATCTCCAGCCTATAATTTGCAAGCATATAACTTTCATGGAGAGTTCACAATGGTTCAGGTTTATTAAGTGCAGGAAATAAAGTGTGCCATCAAATTCGTGAGAGCTTTACTAACTAGTTTTCCCATAACAAGCAAACATTTTATTCGGAAGAAAACAAGGCATAATGAATATGCACGGGAGTAGCAAATGATGCTAATAGGTAGGTATGGTGGACACTTTGGAAATATTTGGTTTAGGGAGTTGGAAACATGAGTAAAACACTCAGTGGAAGTGAAGGCTAGCAATAGTAAGGGAGCGACAAACGAGAGAGCAATAGCTGCCATTATCATGCTTGCAACAAAACAGGACTAATCATGGCATGCAAATGATTCAAGATCCTCAAGGCAAAATAATTCATCAAGGATTAACTGATTATTACAGTCATGTGCATGCGTGAGCATGTGCCAAGTCAATTCAAATGAAACAGTCAGAGGAGGATACCACGGTGTGATACCAATTTATGAGTAGAGTAATGCAAGCAAACATTCATAAGACATGCTACAAACTATTAGCGAGCTGGAGCTAATCATAAGAAAGCAAGAACTACTAAGCATCCAAAGATAACATACACCCTACTTGAACGGACTAAGCAAGCCCACAGTGATGAGTATATGTACAAAAATGAAAACAAATAGAGTTCGTTACCGGCCTCTTACCATGCCTCAAGTTGTCATTGATCCTCACTATTGCTCTTCACTTGTGTGGCTTGAATAATAATATGAAACCAACATCCACTGAGGACTGCCGAACCCTGTAGCAAACTCGCAAAAACCAAAGAAGAACGACAAATATTTTTGGTGTTTTCGATTTTTAAACAAGAACCAAAAGGGAAAAACATGCAAAGCAAAATCTTTTTGGGTTTTTCGAATAGTTCAAATAAAGCAAAAAGGGAAAAACAAACCAAGGAAAAAAGAAGAAGCAAACCAAAGAGAAAGAACAAAAATATTTTTGGTCTTTTTGTGCTTTTAGAAAGCAAAAGCAAAGAAGAACGAAAACTAAAAAGAGAACGAAAACATGAATATACAAAGTACTGACGCAACATGATATGGAGATGACTGCGGTGTCGGCGTACCTCCCCCCAAGCTTAGGCTCTTGGCCTAAGTGGATATCAATCCATGTACAAATAGGGGTTCCAAGCGGGCAGATCTTGGTAAGAATGGTCGTAGCTGGGACCATGAGAAGAAGAAGAAGCTCCCCAATCATAAGCGGGCTGCTGATATGAAGACTCTCCCTCATTCGAGGGCTGGACTAAATCATCCGTGACCTCCCTTCTAGTGTCCTGCTCCTGTTGGGAGAGCTCTTCCAAGTACGTGTCAAGCTCCTCCTCAGTGAGGGACCATCCTTCCCTGTTATCAAGGTTAAACAAAACAGGTGCAAGCAAAAGAACAACACGCTCGGACTTGCTCTTTCTCCAACCAGCTTTGAGAAAGGTTATTTCATAAGATAACTCACTCAAACTAGCCCACGAGGAAACAAATTTATGCTGTATCATGGAATTAAGATCAAGCCTCTCTATGGGAAACTGTAGGTCTAGATGATGAGGCACTAAAACATGCAATGCTAGTAAACGAGAAGCAATGAGGCCTCCACAAATTCCACCTTTCTCACGGTTAGCAGCAAGACGGAAAGCTATCAAAGCACCCAAGTTGTAGGACCTATCTCGTCTAAGAGCAGCAGAGATAAATGCTAGATCAAACAAAGATAACTTATTGGCAGTTTTCCTAGCAAGAACACACTTGGCAATAAAGTAGGCAAAGTAGTGAATGGAGGTAAGATGAATTTAATGGATTTTCCCACTCTCCTTCGAGAAGCTACTCCCTTGGCAAATTTCTGCGTATAAATCCATGAGTGATTCTGGTCTCTCCTTAATCTTCCTATATGATCCCCATTGAGGTACCTTAATAGCTGCACAAAAATCATCAAGAGAAAGGTTGACAACAATATTGTAAATTTTGTAATGGACCATGGGGTTAGTCAAAGAGTGACTAAATTGGAAATCCTGCACCACAGACATGGTTAGTTTCACAAATTGACAAGGTTCATCTTCCAAAAAGTGCTCTAATCCTGCATTAGAAACCAAAGTGTGGAAATCTTGTAGAATTCCTGCAGCTCTCATGAACTCAGAGCATGGATAAATGGAAGGAAAAACTTCCTCCTCCTGGTGGACCTTCATGACCTCAGGCACCCAAAGCTCATGTTGGTTTAGGTGGTGTTCACTCATCTTCTATTCTGAAATTTAAACACCTATTAAACAAGTGATTGCAAAGTAAATATAATGAAGGATTCTACTCATAGGGACTTACAAGAGGCCTAAACATGCATCAAAACTATATCTCTAAGCATCAAAGAAGCTTACAAGATCTCATAACTAGTCACCTACAGCAGCAAAATACTCAACATATAATCCACTAAAAACAAATGTACTTGGACAAGGGGAGGAGTCACATACCAGGGAACAATTGCTCCAAATTTCAGCAAGAAAGATGGGCTAAGCAAGGAGATCGAAAAAATCGAGAGCAAGCACAGCAAGAACGTGATTTTGAGCTATGAACTGGAGCTTACTCGGGAGAGAGAAGAAAGTGGCAGGTGAGAGAGTTGGTGGGGGGCCAGGGGTGGCCCACACCAGGGCATGGCGCCACCCAAGGCTGGCCGCGCCACCATGTGGTGTGCCTGCCTGGTGGGCCCCCCTGGTACCTACCAGGTACTCCTCTGCCCCTTTTTTCATGTAAAAATTTAATATGAATTTTCTGGAAATTTTCGAGACACTTTATTTTTGGGCATTTTCAGAAATAGAAGAATGATTTTTCTGACAGACAGATTTTTTTCTTTGGAAACATGATGCAAGGACAAAACAAGGCTAGAACTACAGAAGTTCTAACATGCAAGCAACTAACAACACAAAGAAAACTAAACGAAAACAAAAACTAAAATGCAAAGGATAGAAATAAACAGAGATAATCATAATGAAAACATTGTTTTGTTCAATGGAATCCTTTTGTTAGCAAGGTTGATCAAGTCTTGCTACCAAAACAATTGCATATGAGACAAAACTTTGTATTCCACTAATGATTATGTTACCTCAACCTTGATAGCAATGGTCCCAATCATAATAGTTTCAAATTTTTCTCTTGGTATGGGACAATACATTTCTCCAACTTGAATGCCTTCAACATGTTCAATTGAATTCAAACCATAAGTCCTTTCAATCTTCTTGGGGAAATAGACAGTATGTTCCTTGTCATTAACATTGAAGGTAACCTTTCCTTGATTACAATTAATAACAGCTCCTGCAATATTAAGAAAAGGTCTCCCAAGAATAATAGACATATTATCATCTTCTGGCATTTCAAGCACGACAAAATCAGTTAATATCAAGCAATTGTGAGCCACCTGAACAGGTACATCCTCACATATACCCACAGGAATAGTGGTAGATTTATCAGCCATTTGCAAAGATATATCAGTTGGTATCAATTTTTCAAGCTGAAGCCTCTTATATAGAGAGAAAGGCATAACACCTACTCCATCTCCCAAATCACACAAAGCAGTTCTAACATAACTGTTCTTAATAGAGCAAGGGATAGTTGGAATCCCTGGGTCTCCAAGTTTCTTAGGAACCTTACCATTGAAGGAATAATTAGCAAGCAAAGTAGAAATTTCTTCATTAGGGATCTTCCTTTTATTTGAGACAATGTCCTTCATATACTTTGAGTAAGGAGGCAATTTAATAGCATCAATCAAAGGAATTTGCAAGAATAAAGGCTTCATCCACTCACAAAATTTATTATAGTGTTCATCTTCCTTTGACTTGTGTTTCTTATCAGGGAAAGGCATAGGTTTTTGGACCCAAGGTTCTCTTTCACTACCATGTTTCTTAGCAATAAAATCTTCTTTGGTGTATTTAGTATTCTTAGTGTGGTTTTTAGGTTCTTCTTCAACTTTTTCTTCATTAGGAACAACATTTTCTTCATTACCACTTTCAGTTTCAGCATCAGAGATAGATATACTATTAGGATCTATAGCAGGTTCAGAGGGTTCTACAATAGTTTTATGTTTCTTTTTCCTTTCCTTACGAGTAGAACCACTATTTTCAGCTTGTTGAGAATCCTGCTCAATTCTTTTGGGATGCCCCTCGGGATATAGAGGATCCTGGGTAGTAGCACCACTTCTAGTTCTATTTTCATAAGCATGTTTTTCTTTAGCAGCATTAACTAGCAAGTCGTTTTGCACTTTAACAAGTTGGTCTATTTGCGTTTGAACAATTTGAAAGTGTTTAACAATCATTTTAACATCATTAGAGGTTCTTTCCGCAATATCTTTCAACTCAACAATAGATCTAGTGTTTTCCATTAGATGATTTTGCACCCTTTTATTAAAATTATCTTGCTTAACAATAAAGATATCAAATTCTTCTAAGCATTGATCAGGAGGTTTAGAGTAAGGGATATCACCTTCATCAAAGTGTTGGGGAGAGTGTACCTCAATAGTGGATGAGTAGGAAATAGGCTTACATAATTCTTCTATAGGAGGTAAATTCTTGACATCTGCAGCTTTAATTCCCTTCTCCTTAAGACATTTCTTAGCTTCCTTCATCACTTCATCATTTAATTCAATAACTCCCCTCTTCTTTGATGTTGGAATAGGCATAGGAATAGATGGTTCAGGTACAATTACTTCAGGTATAGCTTGTTTAGGAGGAGTCCAATCTTCATAATTCTTGCTTATTTCAGCCATTAATTCCTCAGCTTCCTTAGGAGTCCTATTCCTGAAAACACAATCAGCACAACTATCTAGGTATGTCCTAGATTCCTCTGTTAGCCCATTATAAAATATATCAAGAAACTCATTCTTAGGTAATGGACTTCCAGCGTGTGCATGAATCAAAGCACAAAACCTTGCCCAAGATTCGGGCAATACCTCTTTTTCTCCCTGTTTAAAATCAAAAAGTTCCTACAAAATAGCATGTCTAGCACTGGGAGGAAACTATTTCTGCAGGAAAGTACTAATCAAGCACTTAGGGCTATCAATAGATCCAGGAGGTAAATTACTAAACCAAGTTTTAGCTTCTCCTTTCAGTGAAAAGGGGAAAATCTTAGCAACAAAGTAAGTACGCATCTTAATATCATCATAAAACAAGCCACTCATGGTATAAAGTTCATTCATATGTGATACCGCACTTTCATTCTTAGTCCCACAAAAAGGTTCTTTCTCGACAATAGCTATGTAAGATAGATCCAGAGAGAAATCATAATCTTCATCTATAATGTTTATGGGAGAAGCAGCAAACTTAGCAGCAGGAGATAATTTGGGTATAATAGTACGCCTCTCATGGAGACTCTTAGCAGCGCTCCTATCATGGGTGTTCTTACATTCTTTAATAAACTCATCGGTCATCTCAACATAACCATCTTCAATATCATAACTCTCACTAGACTCAGGTGAGCTAACAGGTGTGGTAGTGTCTTCATTAGGAGTTTCGGTATTTCCAGTTATAGTTCTAGCAATCGTAGCATCTAGGAAAGGACCTAATGAACCACTCTTATCAAGCACAGTAGAAGCAGCATCATAAGCATCAAAAGTTTCAGATTCAGCAGTAGTACCAGTGTGTGTAGCATGCGTATGTGGTGGTGTAAGGAACTTACTCAGAACAGACGGTGAATCAAGAGCAACAGAGGTGTTCAGAACCGTACCTCTTCTTGTGGTGGATGGTAAAATAGGAACCTTGCCATCACGAGACTTACCCATGATGGATGGATAGCAGTGAACAATAGAGAATCCAAGTGGACTTGATAAATAAAGCTATGCTCCCCGGCAACGGTGCCAGAAAATAGTCTTGATGACCCACAAGTATAGGGGGTGTATCCCAGTATTTTCGAGGGAAGTGAAACCCAATTTATTGATTCGACACAAGGGGAGCCAAAGAATATTTATCAGCCTTAACAACCGAGTTGTCAATTCAGATGCACCTAGAAACAATGAGAACTTGCAATGAGAACTTGCACAACATCTTTTATCCTGCCAGCCCGTTTGCAGCTGGGCCTCTAGGGAACTACTGGCAATTAAGGTGCTCCTTTTAATAGAGCACCGGAGCAAAGCATTAACACTCCATGAACACATGTGATCCTCACATCAAAGCCATTCCCTTCCGTTATCCCGATTTCTGTCACTTCGGCGCCATAGGTTCCGGACAACAACGTGTGTATACAACTTGCAGATAAGACCAAGAACAATACTATCATAATGAATCAATAACATGTTCAGATCTGAGATCATGGTACTCGGGCCCTAGTGACAAGCATTAAGCACAACAAGTCGCAACAAAGTCATAAAGCACTAATAAAAGATACTAGGCACCATGCCCTAACAATCTGATGCCATTACATGAACGATCTCATCCAATCCCTACCATCCCCATAGCCTACAGCGGGGGATTACTCTCTCATAGATGGGGGAAACATGGATGGTCGATGGAGAAGCGATGGTGATGATGATGGCGATGATCTCCTCCAATTCCCCGTCCCGACAGGGTGCCAGAACGGAGTTTCTGGTGCAGTTTCGTGGAATCTGGTGGTGGCGGCGGAGCGGAACTCCTTCTGGAAAACATCGAACCCCCCGAAGTTTTTAGGTCAGAAGGCTCCTTATAGGAGAAGAGAGAGGCCAAGGGGGTGCCTGGGGGCCTACACCACCCCCTGGCGCGGCCTGGCCTGGCCCACACAACCAGGTGGTGTGGCCACCCCTGGCTCTTCTCCGTCTCGTATTCTGGCTGAAATAGGATTTTTGGCATATTTTCCGGGATTTTTCCTGATAGTTGCTTTTCTGCACAAAAAGTAGACACCAAGGCAATTCTGCTGAAAACATCATCAGTCCGCATTAGTTGCATCCAAATCACACAAGTATAGAGGAGAAACAATAGCAAAAGTGTTCGGGAAAGTAGATACGTTTTGGACGTATCACGCACAGCTGTGCGCTTGTTCCCATGGGCTATGCCGACTGTCGTGGCATAGTCGGTTAGCCAGTCTTCCGGTTTCATGCTGCTGTCATACATGGGGGTGTCTCTGGGTAGGGTGGACTTATCCGGAAACAGCTTGTTCCGGATGCGGTGTCCAAAACAAACCGGTCCGGTGGAGTCTTCCTCTTCCGTGACGTGCGCTTGAGCGAGGAGCTCGATGCGGTCGTGGGCATCCAGACGCTCTGAGTTGGGTGCTCCTAGCCGGCCCTAGAGACGGGAGCCGGTAGGTTTTGGCGCACCGGTTGGCGGAGGGGGAGGCAGTGGGTTGCTGTACACCATTTGCTCCTGGCGCGGATGACCCTTGTTGCCAGAGCTATGGTGCTTGCTGCGAGCTTTAGCCAGAGGAGAGGATGCCTACTGGATCTTGCTGGGTGTGCCCATGCCGTTGGCAGGCGGCTTACTCCCTTTGGAGCAGCTGGGGTCCTCCTGCATCTTCCTGGTGGCGTCTGCCTGCTCGTCCGCGATCCGGAGGAGCTCCTGCACCCGGGCATGCTGCCGGTTTCGCTCCTCGCCCTCCAGGTTGGGCAGTTCGTCTGTCGTGGCTCGTGCCACGCCCAGATTCTTGATGGGTGTGCTGTAGGTGGGCCAGATGAGAGCGGGTAGCGGATCTAGCTCGCCATCCCTCTCCATCCTACAGCCCAGCTCGCTGCCCCGGTGTCATATCTGTCCGCGCCGGCTCGGCTCCGCGGTAGCCGATGTGTGTCCATGCGCGCGGTCGTACTCGCACCGGGTGATCTCGATCTGCTTCTGGGTCGTAGCCAGCTCCATGGCCTCCTGTAGGAGAAGCTGCCTCTCCATGGTGAAGTTAGCCTCTGCCTCCTTGGGGTTGTCCCCAAGGTTAACCAGCGTGAGGAGCCGGTCGATGGCCTCCTCCACCGGGTTCCTAGGCTGTAGAGGGGCGGACGTTCCGACCATGCCCACGCCCTTCTCCCGAGGCTGGCAGGGATGAGAGGTGAAGCCAGCCATCAGCACCTCGATACTATGAGGAGCGACGGGGACACCATTGCTGAGGTGCAGCGCCTCCGTGACGGAAACGATTTCCCTAGGGAAACGCTCCGGCACGGTGGCGACATAGACGGGGAGGTCGCCGAAGAGAAGAATCGAACCATTTGTCGGAAATGTGGTTCCGGTGAAGCAGGAAGAGTTGTTGATGACGCAGTCGAATGCGCCGAGCGTAAGCACTAGGCTGGAGGCCATGCACTCACCGGCTGAAGTGCGGGGTCCCGTGCGGAATGTGATCCGGTCGAAGCCATCTAGCCCCACGGTGGGCGCCAACTGTCGTTGTATTGGGAATGACAGTACCTAAGTAGGTTAGGTAGAGGTGTGGGGACTAGCAGGGAAGCTATTGACAACGCCCGCAGGCGGGATTGGATACAAGCAAGTGTAGCTGGACACAGGAAGTACCTAGGTTTGGAGCCCTCGTGAGGAGGTAAAGCTCCTACTCCTGCTGATCTGACTATGAGGGGTATACAGGCTACAATCGCTCCTCGAGTTGTATTCTCTAGCTACTGTCTTAAATGCACTGAGACCAACCATTTCTACTGAGGCCTTGCCTCTCCTTATATAGGCAGAGAGGCAACGATCTCACTGGCCAGTCCGGCTGACTGGCACAATAGGCGGGTCCCAGTCGGCTGGTCATCTACAGGACTCGATACACATATGTCTCATTAGAGTACGAGCGGTATGGTCGTCGTGGGTACAGTGAACACCATGCGAGCCTGTCGTCAGCATCTGGCCACTGTTCTCGCGTCACCCCGCAAAGTCTTCGGTATGGCCGAGTAGTTGCGAGTCTTGTCATCGTACCAGGGCGTACCGTGCACTTTGCCGCACGTTGCTTTGTCCTCTTGACTGGTTCTGGCTACGCTGATGTAGCCGGTCTTGTGCCTTGCTTCTTGCTGATCCAGTTACCGCGAGGTAGCCGGCTTGACTTGCTCCTGTCCGGCTACACTCATCCAGCTGGACACGATCCGACTACTGTGATTATTGTCTGGTTGGGGTATCCGGAGGTCATCCCCCAAACAATTATTCCTCTCCTTCCAAATATTCTAGGCCCCGACATCAACTTGAGCATTATCCAGAACATCCTTGATTTTGTCACAGTTTTTCTTCTTTTATGCACTCCCCGAGTCGAAATACGTGGCTTGCGAATATTTCGAAGATAAGGAGATGGCTGTGTAGTCTTCATCTCTATGCAAAACAATTTAAATGGAATGTGTTGGAAAAGGAATGATGGAAATCTAATGAAGCATGTTATGGCCACAAGCGAATGACTTACTTAGTAAAGTAAGGCTCGAGAATGTATTCCTTCATCTTGTTCGCCACCATGATGCCTTGGAGGTACTCCACCATGAATGGCCATTCAATGGGGCTTGCCAAGCAGTAGTCACACATGTAGTAGGGGTCCACTATCATGATGTCTAGGGTGTGCTACCTAATGAACTACATCGCCATACTAACCAAAAATAGGCGGACCATGGCATAGTTCAGCGGGTATAGGTGGAACATATCGAAGATGTCGGCAAACCGCACGAAGAATAGATCCCCAGGGACATTATCGACAAATCCCAATTCATTTGGCACCTTAGCCACGAAAACTAGGTATGATTGACCTTTCTCTCAAATAATCCATTCATCTACTATCAGCACACCATCATGGACACTATTCATATCCGAACTAGTGACCCTGTACAATCTCCTAGTTAGCATCGGCTTACCCTCCACATGCATCCTCCACATAATATCCATAGGTCTTGGTGGCCCATCCTGAGCCGTGATAGGATTCAGAGATGGCGCCACCGGCTCGCTCGAAGCATTGCTAGATTTCCTTTTCCATCTGTTCTTGCCTTTTGGAGAGAGGAGAGGGACCGCAATCTCCACACTGACCAACCTATGTAGTGTGTTGCCACTTAAAATAAAGGGTCGTTGGATGTATCAGGCTCGAGGAAGGCGCCATCTGGAGGCTTCTCGTAAGAACCGAATAGAAGCTTGTTTAAAGTGTGTTTCCCTATGGGGCTGATACATTGCAAATGTATCTATAATTTTTGATGCTCCATGCTTGGTTTCATCCACTTTCTTGTGTTTTGTCCACACTTTGGAGTACTTTTCATATGATTTCTTGGACTAACCTATTAACAAGAGCCACAAAGGCCACTTTGCTTTTCTGCTGTTTTTGGTTCCAGGAAAGTCAGAAATTGAATATTCTCGGAATTGGATGGGACAAAAGCCAAAGTGCCTATTTTTCCAGAAGACTCTAGGAGCCAGAATACGAGACGGAGGAGAGCCAGGGGCTGGCCACACCCCCCAGGCGCGGGCTGGGCCTGGCCACGCCAGGGCATGGTGTGGTGGCCCCAGGCACCCCCTCGGTCTCCCTCTTCACCTATAAGATGTTTTCTGACCTAAAAACTTCGGGGGGTTCGACGTTTTTCCAGAAGAAGTTCCACAGCGCTGCCACCACCGAAGGAGAGACTCAGGGGACAGAAAGTCTCTGTTCCGGCACCCTGCCGGGACGGGGAAGTGCCCCCGGAGCCATCTCCATCGGTCTCCACCATCATCTCCATCAACCATCCATGTTTCCCCCATCTATAAGTGAGTAATCCCCCGCTGTAGGCTATGGGGATGGTAGGGATTGGATGAGATCATTCATGTAATGGCATCAGATTGTTAGGGCATGGTGCCTAGTATCTTTTATTAGTGCTTTATGACTTTGTTGCGACTTGTTGTGCTTAATGCTTGTCACTAGGGCCCGAGTGCCATGATTTCAGATCTTAGCATGTTATTGATTCATTATGATAGTACTGTTCTTGGTCTTATCTGCAAGTTGTATACACACGTTGTTGTCCGGAACCTATGGCCCCGAAGTGACAGAAATCGGGATAACCGGAAGGGAATGGCTTTGATGTGAGGATCACATGTGTTCATGGAGTGTTAATGCTTTGCTCTGGTGCTCTATTAAAAGGAGCACCTTAATTGACAGTAGTTACCTAGAGGCCCCGCTGCAAACGGGCTGGCAGGACAAAAGATGTTGTGCAAGTTCTCATTGCGAGCACGTATGACTATATATGGAACACATGCCTAGGATTGTCTAGTACTTGGATGCTTTATCTTATTTATCTGCAATTGCCCTATGTTCTGATTTCTATTTGAATTGTCTTGTCCATGCAACGCCCGTCCATCCGTCCCTATGCCTACCGCACTCGAATCCCACTGTTACTGCTTTTGTTACTACTGTCTTTTCTTTACTACTACTGTTACTTTGCTATTCCTACTACAAAACTGTTGCTACTGATAAACTACTATGAGCAAGATTGTTTTCCAAGTGCAGCTGAATTGACAACTCATTTGTTAAGGCTTATAAATATTCTTTGGCTCCCCTTATGTCGAACCAATAAATTGGGTTTCACTTCCCTCGAAAATACTGTGATACACCCCCTATACTTGTGGGTCATCAAGACTATTTTCTGGCGCCGTTGCCGAGGAGCATAGCTTTATTTATCAAGTTCACTTGGAATCACTATTGTTCAAGCTAAGTTTATCTTTCTCCTTGTTTGCTTGTTTCTTTATCAAAAATACAAAAAAAATTAGTTCCTACTCTAGTTGTTATTTTCGTTGGTCTGTTATTGTCTTGCTTTATCATGCTTGTTGGCAATGGTTGGTTTCTTTGAAACTGAAGCTTATTGGCAAGGTGGGTTCACGGAATATCAAAAATATTATTATAAGGAACACCGCTTGTCACAAAAAGGGAAACACTTATGGGAACAAATTGATAGATTGTATACCATTGCTAGGAACGTGTCCTCTACTTATAATGTTACTTATTGCTGTGATGAGTCTTGTTGCAGAAAGAGGTATAAACACCTTCCTTTTCAATGTGAGTATAGTGATAATGATACCATATCTTCCTATGCTAAAGGAGTTTATGAATTTTATGATGCGGAACAAATTGAAGAATTTATTGCTTGGAAGGGTGCTTTTGAGCTTGCTAGTTTGCTTGCAAATATTGATGATTCACCTTACAAATATGAGGTGTATGGTATACTTAAATTTTGCTTTGATAATTACAAGGATGAAAATGGCTATATTCTTGAATATTTTAATAGATGCTTTCCACAAATGGAAGAGACTAATGCCTTGCAGGATCCTATGGAAGAAGAAATTGATGAACCTGAAATCTCATTAGATGAAAAATAGGAGGAGAGTGATGAACAAAAGGAGGAAGAATGGATTAGCTACCCATGCCTACCTTCTAATGAGAGTAACTCTTTATCCCTTACATTATTTGATTTTCCCCCTTGCTTACTAAAGGAGAATGAATGTTATGTTCCTGAAGTTTCTCTTGAAAATGTTTATAATAAAGCTCTAGTGCTTGTAGATCATGAAGAGCATGCTTTATGTGATAGTTATATTGTTGAGTTTCTTCATGAGGCTACTGAAAATTATTATGAGAGAGGAAAATATGGTTGTGGAAGTTTTCATGGTATTGAAACACCTCTCTATGTGCTGAAAGTTTTGAAATTACTCTTGTTTTATCTTCCTATGCTTGTCACTTTGTTCTTTGTGAATTTATTTGCATACACGATTCCTATGCATAGGAAGTGGGTTAGACTTAAATGTGTTTTCAATTTGATTCTTGATGCTCTCTTTTACTTCAACTCATATTTCTTATGAGAGCATCCTCTCAAACTTTTATGCCTGAAGATGATAATATGTCTATTATTCTTGGGAGACCTTTTCTTAAATACTGCAGGAGTTGTTATTAATTGTAATCAAGGGAAGGTGACCTTCAATGTTAATGACAAGGAACATACTGTCTATTTCCCCAAGAAGATTGAAAGGACTTATGGTTTGAATTCAATTTAACATGTTGAGGGCACTCAAGTCGGAGAAATATATTGTCCCATACCAAGAAAAAAATTTGAAACTATTATGATTGGGACCATTGCTATCAAAGTTGAGGTAACATATTCATTAGTGGAATACAAAGTTTTGTATCATATGAAATTGTTTTGGTAATAAGACCTGATCAACCTTGTTAACAAAAGGATTTCATTGAACAAAACAATGTTTTCACCATGATTATCTCCGCTTACTTCTATTCTATCCATTTTAGTTTTTTTCTTATGCCTAACTTAAAGGCGTTAAAGAAAAGTACTTATTGGGAGATAACCCAAAAGTTTTAGATGAGTCTTAGAAGTTATTACTTCAGTAATAACCGTTCCTTATCCTTTTTATTTGCTTTTTGTGCCAAGAGTAACCTGTAATGAGAGAGAAGTAATGATTGGGAAAGTTGTTGTCCCGAAACAGATTCCTGTGCTTCACCGTAAAAATTTGTGAGAGAGCTATGTATGTCGGATTGAGCTGTCACATTTTCTTCTACTGCCCCAGGTTGTTATCTAACTTTCGTTAGTTCAACACTTTTTGATTTGAACAACATAAGGTCTTCGAAAAAATTCGTCTTTACCTGCTGGTCTGTTTTGACAGATTTCTGCCATTTTCTGCATTTGCTTCTTGTTGGTTCCTTTTTGCGTTCTTTTGGGGAATTGAGATTTTTGAGGGAAGTGCTACAGTATCTAGTGTTCTAATGGAAGTTTATTTGGTGTTAGAACTGAACCTTAAGACCTATTATCTTGAGTGCACTAATGTTGCTAATAAAGATTGTGTGAAGTTTTGTATGAATGAAAAATATCAGGTGTATGGAAGGAATGAGTAATGAGATGAAGGATGGAATAAAGCTCAAGCTTGGGGTTTACACGCGTGTCACCCCAAGAAATATCCAAGAAGTACAAGCGTCAAAGCTTGGGGATGCCCAAGGCATCCCCTTCTTCATCAATAAAAATCCCAGGTTTCTTCCAAACACTTCATTTTTATTGTTTCATGCACAGTTGTGTTGTTCTTGGAGCGTCTTCTTTTTCGTTTTCGTTTTCATTTTGGTTTTATTTTGTTTGCTTAGTTTCTGAATAAATTGGTTGGACCTCCCCTTTCATACATTGGTGTTCAAATATTCTGGTTTGGATTGGAAAAGAGTAGGAAAGCTCATGCTTAAGTGGTAAAGAGAGCTTGTTTTTGACTGTGGCCTATGCTTTGTCATGCCATGCTCGATATTGTTTTGGCTTTATGCTTAGTATTCGTTGCTGTAGCATGACTTGTTATAAATAATTGAGATTTCTTAATGTGCCTTGGATGAAAAATGCATTGTTTTAGCATATTAAAGAATAGTATTGTGGTATTCTCCTTTGATGCTTTATTTGGGTTGACTTGGCACATGTTCACACCATGTTATGACTATCCCAAGTCACCATAATCCTTTATGATCCTTTAGTTTTTCAACTTGTAGTATCACCTTATGCTTTGATCATTGATGTTTTGTCGCTCTGCATGATTATGGCCATTATTGCTCTCTTGTTTGTCGCTCCCTTACTATTGCTAGCCTTCACTTACACTGAGTGTGTTTTACTCATGTTTCCAACTCCCTTAAACCAAATATTGCCAAAATGTCCACCATACCTACCTATTAGCATCATTTGCTACTTCTGTGCATATTCAATATGCCTTGTTTTCTTCCGAATAAAATGTTTGTTTGTTATGAGAAAGTTAGTTAGTAAAGCTCTCACGAACTTGATGGCACACTTTATTTTCTTGCACTTAATAAACCTGAACCATTGCGTCCTTCTTTGTTGCGTATATGCTTGCGCTTTATGAGTTGAAGTTAGCACAACCATGTATCATGGGGACCGCTTTCAACACTTCATTGGTACTTAGTACCTAGTTGATATCATGTTCTTTTGCTTATTGATCCCGATGGTGTGAAATAAAAGTGGAACTTGTAAGATCAGGGAGTTTGTATGTATGTTAGAGAAACACCTAGGCCGCTAGCCTAAGCCATGCCTAAACATGGTGGAAACTTGCATCATAACAATAATGAGCATTCTATGAAGCATCCTCAATAAAAATCTATGCACATAGTAAATAAAAAATCACTGAGATGCTCATTGCCTGCTTGCCTTGTCATTTTGATTATGGGATAGCTCCCATGTCATGTGCAAGGGGTACCCCGTTGGCGGTTCTCTATGATACGTATATACTTACAATAACAAGAGCTTACTTGTGACTGAAGTTGAGTAGCATGAGGATCGGTCTTCGTAAGTAAGAGACATGAGACTTCGATTTATAACTTGTCAAGCATATCCTCTTAGTTGTGTCACTTTAACCTTAACCACATTAAATATGCTTATGATAGGGGCAATGAGAGCTCAAAGCTAACGAGTACCATACTTTCAGCATTTGGAAGCCTTTCAAATTATTCAAAACCTTTTTCTTTACTTGTTGAGTCTCCACATATTCTATGAGCACTTTCTTGAGAGCATAGTGGCCATTCTTAGTTCTATGTGCATTGTCTCAAGACTTGTTGATTGATGCATACCTTGATATTGCTTGTTTTAAACTATTTGTATCTAGTCACTCTTGTAAACTTTGAAGGTGTACTATGCATTTATGTTTGCTACTCTATGAGGGACAAGCTAAATGCCACTATGCTATGTTTTCTTTATGTGAAACAAACAAACGTCTTGCAAGGCATTGTTATTCATGAATCTTTTGTTTGTGCCTTTTCATGTTGCATCATAGTCTCTTTGTCTTATTGCTAGAACTTTGTCTTTCATGTTATGATTGAAGTACTATGATCCCAGCTTTGAATGTTTTACAAATATTTTGATCAAGTCTTTTATGGTGCATGTCACCTCAAAAATTATTCTTTCTTTTTATCACTTACCTACTCGAGGACGAGCAGGAGTTAAGCTTGGGGATGTTGATACATTGCAAATGTATCTATAATTTTTGATGCTCCATGCTTGGTTTTATCCACTTTCTTGTGTTTTGTCCACACTTTGGAGTACTTTTCATATGATTTCTTGGACTAACCTATTAACAAGAGGCACACTGCCAACTGCCTGTTTTCTGCTGTTTTTGGTTCCAGGAAAGTCAGAAAATGAATATTCTCGGAATTGGACGGGACAAAAGCCAAAGTGCCTATTTTTCCAGAAGACTCCAGGAGCCAGAATACGAGACGGAGGAGAGACAGGGGCTGGCCACACCCCCCCAGGCGCGGTCTGGGCCTGGCCACGCCAGGGCATGGTGTGGTGGCCCCAGGCACCCCGTCGGTCTCCCTCTTCGCCTATAAGAAGCCTTTTGACCTAAAAACTTCGGGGGGTTCAACGTTTTTCTAGAAGAAGTTCTGCAGCACCGCCACTACCGAAGGGGAGATTCGGGGGATAGAAAGTCTCTGTTCCGGCACCCTACCGGGACGGGGAAGTGCCCCTGAAGCCATCTCCATCGGTCTCCACCATCATCTCCATCAACCATCCATGTTTCCCCCTTCTATGAGTGAGTAATCCCCCATTGTAGGCTATGGGGATGGTAGGGATTGGATGAGATCGTTCATGTAATGGCATCAGATTGTTAGGGCATGGTGCCTAATATCTTTTATTAGTGCTTTATGACTTTGTTGCGACTTTTTGTGCTTAATGCTTGTCACTAGGGCACGAGTGCCATGATTTCAGATCTGAGCATGTTATTGATTCATTATGATAGTATTGTTCTTGGTCTTATCTGCAAGTTGTATACACACGTTGTTGTCCTGAACCTATGGCCCCGAAGTGATAGAAATCGGGATAACCAAAAGGGAATGGCTTTGATGTGAGTAGTTCTATTAAAAGGAGCTCTATTAAAAGGAGCACCTTAATTGACAGTAGTTCCCTAGAGGCCCCGCTACAAACGGGATGGCAGGACAAAAGATGTTGTGCAAGTTTTCATTGCGAGCACGTATGACTATATATGGAACACATGCCTAGGATTGTCTAGTACTTGGATGCTTTATCTTATTTATCTGCAATTACCCTATGTTCTGATTGCTATTTCAATTGTCTTGTCCATGCAACGCCCGTCCATCCATCTCTATGCCTACCGCACTCAAATCCCACTGTTACTGCTTTTGTTACTACTGTCTTTGCTTTACTACTCCTGTTACTTTGCTATTCCTACTACAAAACTGTTACTACTGATAAACTGCTGTGAGCAAGCTTTTTTTCCAGGTGCAGCTGAATTGACAACTCAGTTGTTAAGGCTTATAAATATTCTTTGGCTCCCCTTGTGTCGAATCAATAAATTGGGTTTCACTTCCCTCGAAAATACTGCGATACACCACCTATACTTGTGGGTCATCAGGGGCCACTAGCTAGGTCACGACCATCTGTATCATGGCAGGGTTCTTCATTATTACTAGGATCATGCAGGTAGACATCGTCACCATGCTGAGTGTTGAGTTATTGATTGAAATTATTGTCTTCATCATCGTCATTGATGTCATATGGATATTGTGACATAGGCATGTCAATATTAGCCGACCCATCACGTGGTAGAGGTGACGGCGGTAGCGGTGTGGCGGTCTTGCCATGGCTTGGTGCTGGTGTGACTGACAGTGTTGTTATTTGTGGGGTGGTGGCCCCCATCCACTAGAAGAAAACTAGCCTTTGGTTTGGAGTATTAGTCTTAGTTTCTCTATGAACCGGGACTAATGCCCTGGTTCTAACAGTTAGAAATGGCTGCAGGGTACGTCACCCATTAGTCCCGATTCGAACGGGACCTTTAGTCCCAGTTAGTGTAACAAACTAGGACTAAAGGGTGCCGGCAGGCTAGGGCCGATGCCAGACCCTTTAGTCCTAGTTTGTTACACAAACCGGGACTAAAGATAGACCTTTAGTCCCGGCTCATGTATCTAACTGTGACTAATGTCCCTCCTATATCATCTTCCTCCTAGCCCGAGCCATACTCCATTTCAAGTTGCTTCTCCTCTCTTTGTTTCCTTCCATCATGCTCGAGTTCATTCCCATTTTTTCACAAGATTTGGCGGTGCCCCATCTATCCAAGTGTTCTAAAAGGTTAGCAACTTCATCCTTCATCTTTCATTGCTAGTTTAGCTCATTTCATGCTATAGAAGTAGAAGGATTTGTGGGTTTAGTTTGGAAATAATTTTTGCTCATGAGATGAACCTGTATTAATTTGGATTCTATCTATATTGTATTAATATAATGAACTCCACCTCATTATCATTTTCAATATGTGGTTTCCATCTATATCTTGTTCTGCCACATAGTCTCGAAATGCATTATTCTTAGAAGCACAGATATGCATGATCAAGTTCATCCTAGCTAGCAACTACGACAACCATAGAATAGAGAAACATTGGTTCATCATACTACAACTACTACAGCACAGAGATACATGGGTTCATCCTACTACAACTGATAGTGCACACACTCACAAATGCATCATGCCACCATCCAACAACAAAATGATGCCCTTCTTCTTCTACCTGCCTTTAGCAAACTCACAATTTTTTTAAAAATGGGGTTAATTCACAAAAGCTTCACAAGAAGACACACAAGCTCATTACATCTTTGAAAAGCTCCTCTATGGTGAGCTCCACCTCAAAGATGTCTAAGGATAGGATCCTAAGACATCTTCGAGAAGCTTCACCGTAGTGGTGTCCCTCTTGCACCATCTTCTAGTTTATAACTTCTCTATCTATATCAATACGCCGGGAGCTAATAAATTTCACATATTAGGGAGTGCCTCTATGACGAGCTCCTCAAAGATGTCTGAGGACAGGATCCTAAGACATCTTTGAGAAGCTCCACCATAGTGGTGTCCCTGCTCTCGCACACCATCTTGCAGTTTCTAACTTCACAAGGATGCATCTTGCCTATTTATAGATTAAGAAGCACAACATAGTGTTGATGCAAACGACATAATGTAGACACTCACCCTTGTCACAGTGCCGCCACCCACCGAAATAGTTTCGCCACTCACTAGCATAGTGTCGCCACTCACAACTTAGTGTCGACACTCACCCATGATGTAGTGTCTCCACCCATGTTTAGTCCCGGTTGGCGTATCCAACCGGAACTAAAGGTCCATCTTTAGTCTCGGTTGGAGACACCATCTGGGACTAAACAGGCTTGCGCTGGCCTAGCCTAAAGTCCCAGTTGGTGTCTCCAACCGGGACTAAAGATGGAGTGGAAAGTTTTTAAATCAGTTCATAGTTCTTATAGATGGAGTAGAAATTTTAGACCGGTACTAATTTTAGAATCATGATTGCATTTGATGTACTTATATAATGCAGATGATCCGGACATGGATCTACGCTGACCGACGCTCTAGTGAGTTTATTAAAGGCGTACGTTATTTTCTCGATGTGGTCGAGGCAAACAAGTGGAATGGTTATGTGGTGTCTGTCGGAATCAGAAAGAATACTCTTCCTCAAGATGTTGATGGCTCAATGCACGGCGCCCAGAAAAATGCTTGATGGCGGTGTGGATGTAGAGCTCGTTGGGAACCCCAAGAGGAAGGTATGATGAGCACAGCAGCAAGTTTCCCTCAGTTATGAAACCAAGGTTTAATCGAACCAGTAGGAGCAAGGAAACACCTCAAAGGTGTTACTAGCTGACCTTTGGCAGGGCGCACTACTGGTGCTAGTAGCAACGTGGAGACCTGCACAACACAACCACAGAACTTTGTCCCCAACTTGCGATGAGGTTGTCAATCTCACCGTGTTTTGCGGAAAACAAAGGATTAATCGTATTGAATGGAAAGAAGTGAAAGTTTGCAGAAAGTAAACACAAAGCAGTAAAAGATTGTAGATTGTATGTAAAGTAAAGGACCAGGATCCATAGTTCACTAGAGGTGGCTCTCCTTAGAAAGATAACATGCTAGGTGACCAAATTACAGTGGGGCAATTGACAAACACCGAGAAAGCAATACATGCATATACTAATCATCTTGACTCCTTTGAGACTTGATTGGGCATTACAACATAATACATAGACCGCCATCCAACTGCATCTATGACTAATAATCCACCTTCAAGTTATCATCCGAACCCCCTCCAGTATTAAGTTGCAAGCAACAGATTATTGCTTTACGAAGTGCGTGTAAAGTAAACAATACAATTGTTCTATGAACAAAGGATCGTTGTTTTCTCCCTAGTAGCAACAACACATCTAGTACCTTAGAGATTTCTGTCACTTCCCCAGATTACCAAAGGCATGAACCCACTATCGAGCATAAATACTAACTCTTGGAGTTGCTAGCATCTATTTGGCCAAGATAGCTACTAACAACAGAAAGCATGCAAAATCTCAAATAACAAAGACATGATAGAATCAATAATCAATTTGAAATAGCATCTCAATATCCATCGGATCCCCGCAAACACAACATGTATGGATTACAAATAGATGATCTTGATCATGAACGAAGCTCACAAGATCTAAACATGAAAGCACAAAGGAGGAGAAACCAGCCATCTAGCTACTACATGGATCCGTAGTCCAAGGATGAACTACTCACGCATCACACCGGAGGCTTGCATGGTGATGAAGAAGGCCTCCAGGGTGAATTCCCCTCTCCGGCAGGGTGCCGGGAAGAGCTTCAGATCCCCCCCGATCTAGGGATGGAGATGACGGCGGCTACAGACTCTTTCGTGGATTTTTTGATTGGGTACCTAGGGTTTTCGTCCCGAGGGCAACTTATAGGCGAAAGGAGAGGCCGAGGGGGTGCTGGGGGCGGCCAGACCACCCCTGGCGTGGTCCAGGCCTGGCCGCGCGACCAGGTGGTGTGGCCGGCCCCCAGCCCTTCTCCGTCTCGTATTCTGGCACTTGATCCCTTCCGGAAAAATAGGCACTTTGGTTTTTGTCCCGTCCAATTCCGAGAATATTCATTTTCTGACTTTTCTAGACCCAAAAACAACAGAAAACAGGCAGCTGGCACTGTGGCTCTTGTTAATAGGTTAGTCCAAGAAATCATAATAAAAGTACTCCAAAGTCGGAACAAAACACAAGAAAGTGGATAAGACCAAGCATGGAACATCAAAAATTATAGATACATTTGCAATGTATCAACATCCCCAAGCTTAACTCCTGCTCGTCCTCGAGTAGGTAAGTGATAAAAAGAAATAATTTTTGAGGTGACATGCACCATCAAAGACTTGATCAAAGTATTTGCAAAACTCAAAGCTAGGATCAAAGTACTTCAATCATAACATGAAGGACAAAGTTCTAGCAATAAGCAAAGAAACTATGATACAACATGAAAAGGCACAAGCAAAAGATTCATGAATAACATGCTTTGCAAGACGTTTGTTTGTTTCACATAAAGAAAACATAGCATAAAAATATTCAGCTTGTCCCTCAATAAAGTAGCAAATATAAATGCATAGGACACCTTCAAAGTTCATAAGAGTGACTAGATACAATAGTTTCAAACAAGCAATAACAATTTATGCATCAATCAACTAGTCTTGGGACAATGCACATAGAACTAAGAATGGCCACTATGCTCTCAAAGTAGTGCATAAAGATAGAAGGTGGAGACTCAATATAATGGTGGAAGAAAGACATTTTGTAAAAGGAAGTAGGGATTCAAGTCTCATAAAGAGCTTCCAAAAATTATGGTACTTATAGCTTTCAGCTCTCATTGCCCCTATCATAAGCATCTTGAAGGCGATTAAGTTTAAAGTGACACAACTAAGAGGATATGCTTGACAAGTTATAAACCGAAATCTCATGCCCCTTACTTACGAAGACCGATGCTCATGCTACTCAACTTCAGTCACGAGTAAGCTCTTGTCATTGTAAGTATATGTGTATCATTAAGAACCGCCAACGGGGTACCCCTTGCACATGATACGGGAGCTTTCCCATAATCAAAATGACAAGGCAAGCAGACAATGAGCATCTCAGCGATGTTTTTATTTGCTATTTTCATAGGTTTTTATTGAGGATGCTTCATAGAGTGCTCACTATGGTGATGCTGCAAGTTTTCACCATGATTAGGCATGGCTTAGGCTAGCGGCCCAAGCGTTTCTCTAACACATATACAAACTCCATGATCTTACAAGTTCCACTTTTATTTCACACCGCTGGGATCCGTAATCAAAAGAACATAATATCAACGGGGTACAAAGTACAAGTGCAATGTTGAAAGCGTTACCCATGGTACATGGTTCTGCTAATTTCAACTTATAAAGCGCAAGCATATACGCAACAAAGAAGGACCCAATGGTTCAAGTTTATTAGAGGCAAAAAAGTAAAGTGTGCCATCAAGTTCGTGAGAGCTTTAATCATTAGTTTTCTCATAACAAGTGGAAGGTAAACAAAAGCATGAATACACTTGGAATAGCATAAGATAGTAGGTAGGTATAGTGGACTGTTTGGAAAAACTTGGTTTAGGGAGTTGGATGCATGAGTGGAACTCATACTTGGTTGTGGAGGCTAGCAAAAGACTGGGAGCGACAAACTAAGAGAGCAATAATGGCCATAATCATGCAAAACGACAAAACATCATTGATCAAAGCATAAAGTGATACTACAAGTTGAAAACTAAAGGATCATAAAGGCTATGGTGACTTGAGATAGTCATAACATGGTGTGAGCATGTGCCAAGTCAACCCAAATAAAGCATCAAAGGAGAATACCACTATACTATGCTTTAATATGCTAAAACAACGCATGATCCATCCAAGGCACATTAAGCAATCTCAATTGTTTATAACAAGTCATGCTACATCAAATAATACTAAGCATAAATCCAAAACAATATCAAGCATGGCATGACGAAGCATAGACACAGTCTAAAACGAGCTATTTTTACCACAAAAGCATGAACTTTCCTACTCTTTTCCAAACCAAACCAAACGATTTGCAAACCAATGTATGAAAGAGGGGGTCCAATCAACTTATTCAGAAAACTAAGCAAACCAAGCAAACCAAAAACCAAAACAAAAACGAAAAAGAAGACGCTCCAAGAGAAACACAACTGTGCACGAAACAATAAAAATGAAGCGTTTGGAAGAAACCTGGAATTTTTATTGATGAAGAAGGGGATGCCCACGCGTGGCATCCCCAAGCTTGAGGGTTAGTCCATCCTTCATCTCATTACTCATTCTTTCCATACACCTGAATTTTTTCCTTCATACAAAACTTCACACAATCTCATTAGCAACATTAGTGCACTTAAGATAAATAAGTCTCAAGGTTCAGTTCTAACACCAAACAAACTTCCATTAGAACACTAGATACTGTAGCACTTCCCTCAAAAAGCTCAATTCCGCAAAGGAACTCAAGAAGGAACTAACAAGAAGCAAATGCAGAAAATGGCAGAAATCTGTCAAAACAGACCAGCAGGTAAAGACGAATTTTTTCGAAGACCTTATGTTGCTCAAATCAAAAAGTGTTGAACTAACGAAAGTTAGATAACAACCTGGGGCAGAAGCACAAAACATTACAGCTCAATCCGACATACAGATCTCTCTCAGGGATGTTTACGGTGAAGCACAGAAATCTGTTTCGGGACAGCAACTTTCCCAATCATTACTTCACTCTCATTAGAGGTTACTCTTGGCACAAAAAGCAAATAAAAAGGATAAGGAGAGGTTATTGCAGAGGTAATAACTTCCAAGACTCAACTAAAACTCTTGGGTTATCTCCCAACAAGTACTTTTCTTTAACGCCATTAAGTTAGGCATGAAAATTTGAGAAGATGCTCTCATAGGAAATATGAATTGAAGTAAAAGAGAGCATCAAGAAGCAAATTCAAAACACATTTAAGTCTAACCCACTTCATATGCATAGGAATCTTGTATGCAAATAAATGCACAAAGAGCAAAGTGACAGGCATAGGAAGATAAAACAAAAGTAACTTCAAAACGTTCAGCACATAGAGAGGTGTTTCATTACCATAAAAACTTCTACAACCATATTTTCCTCTCTCATAATAATTTTCAGTAGCCTCATGAATAAACTCAACAATATAACTATCATATAAAGCATGGTTTTCATGATCTACAAGCACTAGAGCTTTATTATAAACATTTTCAAAAGAATCCTCAGGAACATAACATTCACCCTCCTTTGATAAGCATGGGGGACAATCAAATAATGTAAGGGATAAAGAGTTACTCTCATTAGAAGGTAGGCATGGGTAGATCCATTCTTCCTCCTTTTATCCATCACTCTCCTCCTCTTTTTCATCTAATGAGCTTTTAGGTTCAGCAATTTCTTCTTCCATGGAGGTTCTAGCAGGCGGTGGCAGTCATAAAACTATTCCCAAATAGGAAACTGAGTGAGCTATCCATAATGAAATAGTGATTGGAGCAGAGCTAGTCATTTTTTTGGGTTTTCAAATAAGAAAGCAAACAAGTAGGACTAATTTTTTTTGTGTTTTTGAAGAACAAAACAAGCAAACAAAGAAAAAATAAAACTAAGCAAAACAAAAACAACAAAGTAAAGAGATTGGTTATGCGGGACTCCACTTGTGAAGATGTCCTTGACTCCCCGGCAATGGCGCCAGAAAAATGCTTGATGGCTCAATGCACGATGCCCAGAAAAATGCTTGATGGCGGTGTTGATGTAGAGCTCGTTGGGAACCCCAAGAGGAAGGTATGATGAGTACAGCAGCAAGTTTCCCTCAGTTATGAAACCAAGGTTTAATCGAACCAGTAGGAGCAAGGAAACACCTCAAAGGTGTTACTACCTGAGCTTTGGCAGGGCGCACTACCGGTGCTAGTAGCAACGTGGAGACCTGCACAACACAACCACAAAACTTTGTCCCCAACTTGCTATGAGGTTGTCAATCTCACCGTGTTTTGCGGAAAACAAAGGATTAAACATATCGAATGGAAAGAAGTGAAAGTTTGCAGAAAGTAAACACAAAGCAGTAAAAGATTGTAGATTGTATGTAAAGTAAAGGACCGGGATCCATAGTTCACTAGAGGTGGCTCTCCTTAGAAAGATAACATGCTGGGTGAACAAATTACTGCGGGGCAATTGACAAACATCGAGAAAGCAATACATGTATATACTAATCATCTTGACTCCTTTGAGACTTGATTGGGCATTACAACATAATACATAGACCGCCATCCAACTGCATCTATGACTAATAATCCAACTTCAGGTTATCATCCGAACACCCTCCAGTATTAAGTTGCAAGCAACAGATTATTGCTTTATGAACTGCGTGTAAAGTAAACAATACAATTGTTCTATGAACAAAGGATCGTTGTTTTCTCCCTAGTAGCAACAACACATCTAGTACCTTAGAGATTTCTGTCACTTCCCCAGATTACCAGAGGCATGAACCCACTATCGAGCCTAAATACTGTTGCTAGCATCTACTTGGCCAAGATAGCTACTAACAACGGAAAGCATGCAAGATCTCAAATAACAAACACATGATATAATCAATAATCAATCTAAAATAGCATCTCAATATCCATCGGATCCCCACAAACACAACATGTATGGATTACAAATAGATGATCTTGATCATGAACGGAGCTCACAAGATCTAAACATGAAAGCACAAAGGAGGAGAAACCAGCCATCTAGCTACTACATGGATCCGTAGTCCAAGGATGAACTACTCACGCATCACACCGGAGGCTTGCATGGTGATGAAGAAGGCCTCCAGGGTGAATTCCCCTCTCCGGCAGGGTGCCGGGAAGATCTTCAGATCCCCCCGATCTAGGGATGGAGATGACGGCAGCTACAGACTCTTTCATGGATTTTTTGATCGGGTACCTAGGGTTTTCATCCCGAGGGCAACTTATAGGCGGAAGGAGAGGACGAGGGGGTGCTGGGGGCGGCCAGACCACCCCCTGGCGCGGGCCAGGCCTAGCCGCGCGGCCAGGTGGTGTGGTCGGCCCCCATCCCTTCTCCGTCTCGTATTCTGGCACTTGATCCCTTCCGGAAAAATAGGCACTTTGGCTTTTGTCCCGTCCAATTCCGAGAATATTCATTTTCTGACTTTTCTGGAACCAAAAACAATAGAAAACAGGCAGCTAGCACTATGGCTCTTGTTAATAGGTTAGTCGAAGAAATCATAATAAAATTACTCCAAAGTTGGAACAAAACAGAAGAAAGTGGATAAAACCAAGCACGGAACATCAAAAATGATAGATACATTTGCAATGTATCAGATGTCACAACCTATGTTGTCCGCCTCAACAGTGTAAGTGTCGCTGCATTCTTGCACTTCGGGCTCATTCGGCCTCCCACCTTTTCTAGACATCTTTTTGGTTCTGCGTCTGTGCATCACGGTCATCAGAGAATAAAGTTATTAGTGACGATTGATGTACTCAGTGTTCCTAGATATCCAGGTAGTTCCATAATAATTGAAAAGTGGAAACCAGACTATACTGGAAATGATTCGTTGGGGCATTCAGCTGCCTCCAGGACTATAAGAATGTATCTAGGTAGGATTGATGAAGATGCCAAATGACCACCTTCCTCTAGGACTACAAGTGTGACAATGCGTTGGGGCATTCAGCTGTAACTACTTATCTCACCTCCCCTACCCTATAAAGAGATGCCTTCTCTCTTCCCTCTCTCTCGAAAAAAAGAGTTGCAGCTGAATGCCCCAACGCATCGTCACACTTGTAGTCCTGGAGGCAAGTAGGCATTAGGCATGTATTTTCAACTATGTCTTTGGTTGTTTTTGAGATGCAATCAATATAACAAGTTTATTATTTTTCCTTCTATGAAGATATATTGTGCGACAATTATATCAACATGTTTTAACCCAAAAGAACTAAAGATCTCACCAAAGTATGAAATTTATACAGTGCCACCTCACTAGAGAATGAGTCATGCGTAGAGACACAAAGACATGCAAATACACGCAAACATAAAATTGTCAGATCCGGAGATTATATTAACCACTAGTAAACACATATATACAACAAGAGAAATCCCTAGGTGTTGAATGCGTAAGTTTAAAGACTAGATTATTGACTCTAGTGCAAGTGGGAGACTGAAGGGAATATGCTCGAGAGTCAATAATAAAGTGGTTATTATCTTATTCCTTGTTTATGATAAATGTTTATTTTGCATGCTATAATTGTATTATTTGGAAACTTTAATACATGTGTGTTTAATAAACAAATAAAGGGTTCCTAGTAATGCCTCTCTTATAAACTAGCTTGTTCATTAACAAGATGATCAAGGTTTCCTAATCATGGACATTGGATGTTGTTAATAACAAGGTCACAGATTTGGTGAATGATGTGATGAACATTCATCCGAAGTATAGTATTACGATCAAAGTCATGGTGTTTAAATTTTTATAACATCATACGAAGTAATCTTAGTCCTTAGACCATGAGATCATGTTAATCACTAACACTAGAAGAGTAACTTGATAACATCAAACGTCACATCGTAACATGGTGACTATAAAGGTGGGTTCAGATACTCCAAAGTTGTTAAGTTGAGGCTCATGGATCAAGAGTGGGATTTGTCCATCCCGATGACGGATAGATATACTCTGGGCCCTCTCGGTGTATCACATTGAGATAGCTTGCAAGCAAGTGATGTGATCACTAGAATGTTATATCACGGGAACGAGAAAAGAGTGCATGTCGGTAACAAGATCAAACTAGGTATGGAGATATCGATGACCGAATCTTGGACATGTAATATACCGCGAGACAAAGGGATTTAGTTACAACGTTAAAGGTTCACACGATCACTAGAGTCATCGTTAAATGTGTGGGAGTCAGTATAGATCTCTAGGTCCCTCTGTTGATTATTAATTGGAGAGGGGTATCGATCATGTCTGCATTATACATGAATCATACGGTGACACACTTAAGGTATACCGACACCATTTGGAGCAAATAAAGATACTAGAGAAAGATTATGAAAGCGCTAGAATTGTTTCGATGGACACCGGAATTGTTTCGGGTGAAATTGCTAAAATTGGTTCTGCATGTGATATCGAAATATTGCAAGGGGTTTTATGTGAATTTTTTTAATTAAAGTAATTAAAAAAATTCTGAATAAAATAAATAAATGTGTTTTATTTAAAGAGAAAAATGCATTTAATTTAGTGGACATTAAATGCAAGTGAGTGGGCTTAGTGGAAGCTCCACCCACATGAATGAGGGAGAAGTGGGGGCACCCACCATGGCCAGCCAGTCATGGCCATGGGGCTGCACCCCACACACTATAAAAGGAGCCCCATGGATCCTCTCCTCTCGCACCACCTCCTCGCGAAGGTTCTCTTCCCCCTCTAGTAATTCCCCATGGTCTTGGATTAGTGAGATACATATTCTCGGTGGCTTTTTCTGGAAGGATTGGCTATTTCCGCTGCTTTGCTAGAGCGAGGACTCAGAGGTTGTCAGGGTGCCAGACATGTGTGCTACCACGGATGCACCATAGCTTTTCGGTGCTGGACTTGCTGGTGCTGGACCTGGTGGACTCGCTAGACTTCATCACGATCTGGAGATCGGCAAGTGTACGACTACATCATCCACGAGTTCAAATTCATTAACAATGCTTTGTCACTCTCCAATTGTATTATCTCTATGGATGTATATCCACCCGTTGATTGTATCTAGGTAGATAGATCTTGATGCTTAGTTGTTAACATCGCAGGATTTTTTTTGTTTTCTATGCTGCGAACCCAACACAAAGGAGGATAAAAAGAGACTCCCTAAGCTAATTACGATATCCATGGGGAGACCCTTAGATGCGATGGTCTGTATGGGTGATTGCTCTCAGACATCGTGGTTTTTATTGAGAGGTGATATCATCCTTGGCTCAACAAAGTGGCTTCCTCCGAGACTTGTAGTGAACATCTTAATATGGAGCTCTCTCCACACATATCATGACACAAGAAGGTCAACTCCTTGATACCCCCAAACCATAGCACACAACACTTCATAGACACTCTCTTGCTTTAGATTACTTCTGTTATTTACTTTGTTCTTGTTTACTTTAGCTCTTATTCAAACGTACTCTTTGTACACCATTACTTGGAATTAGATATAACCTCCAAGTACTCTCTAGTGAATAGTAATGAGGGGCATAATTGATCTGTGCACTTGCAGTTATCACCGAGCTCCCGAGAAGGTGAATTGCTAGAAAGCATCATTCATTCGGGCTGGCGCTAGGATGGACTTGTACTTGGTGAAAGCGCATTATGACAATGTCGACATGGATTTTGTGATCTCTAGTATGCCGGATAACAATGAGGAAGGTAACAAAGTTGGTAGTACTGCTATCTGGAATTCTCTCACCGACTACGATACTAGGGTTACCAAACTCGTCAAGGCTGATGTCTTCATGCTTGCTAAGGAGATAGATGACGATCAATCGACATCAGGTTCCTCCTACAATACCGTCTTTAATCTTGATGACATGTCCAAGGCAGCTTCTCTTGCTGCAGATGATGCAGCATTAAAGTCACATGCAGCAGAGCAAAAAACACTTGGTTTTATGAAATGTGCCTCTGTAATTTTTATATGTATGCTGAAAACAATGTAGAAGTAAGTCGGAAAACTTAGCTACAAGCCTCCTATTACTTATCTATGTCTGGCATGTAAATATTTTCTAAGAAAGTGATGGCTTATCCATTATTCTTGTTCTTATGCTTGACCTTTCATGAGACGGAGAACTCGCAGCACATAACTATGTCCTCTGGTGATGATGCTTAATATCACCATCAACAACCTAAGAACAAAATCACCGGCTTTGAGTGCCAAAATGACACTACTCCGGAATCCACATAAAAACGACATAATACGTGTAGACTAGAAAACGTAAGCTAACGCCCGTTTGTAGAATTTTTACAAGTGAAAATGCAAACTTGCACTAAAGGAGGTAAAAGACTCAGGAAATATGAGTGAACCCAAATGCTTTATTTCATTAATCATATAAGATAATTAATACATAATATAGAATATGTTAAGTGTAAAAGGGACGTACCTATTCTATGTTGCATGGCCGATCGGTTTCTGGGTAATCATCGGAGTCACGTCGCTTACGGTTGCGATCTTTTCCTAGGCTATGTTTCAACTTGCAAATATTGACGAGGTAATAGGAACCATTGAGCAACGCTTTGATTATGACGAACGGTCCTTCCCAAGGTGGGGATAGTTTGTTTGACTTTTTCTGCTTCAGGCGAAGCACAAGATCTCCCTCTTTCAACGAGCGATGCCTAACACAACGACTATGGTAGATGTGTAGCTTATGTTGGTAAATGGCAGATCTCTGCCATGGAAAGACGTGTTCTTCCTCGAGAAGGTCTAGGGATAAGTGTGTGGATTCTTCAGCATCATCTTCATCATAGGCTGTGACTCTCGGTGCATCATGGAGGATGTCAGATGGTAGGATGACTTCTTCTGCATAAACCATGAAGAAAGGGGTCAAAGTTGGTAGATCTGGTGGGTGTCGTTCGTAAACTCCATAGGATAGATGGTAATTCATCAGCCCAGGCTCTAGCTGCTTTCTATAACGGTACCTCTAAGTGTGGCTTGATTCCTTGCATAATTAGTCCATTGGCCTGTCAAACTTTCCCATTAGACTCTAGATGTGCCATAGATGCTACTTGAAGGTGGATGCATTTATTGTGATAGTAAGCCTCGACTTCTCCGAGTGATAAGTTGCTATCATTGTCGGCGATGATGCTATGCGGGAGACCAAATCTCACCACTAGATCCTAGACAAATTTCAGGGTTGTTGCCCCATCGATCTTTCTAATGGGTTTAGCTTCAATCCATATAGTGAATTTGTCCACTTCAACCAACAGGTGTTGATGGTTCAAAATATGTAGAGCTCGTTGGGAACCCCAAGAGGAAGGTATGATGAGCACAGTAGCAAGTTTTCCCTCAGTTATGAAACCAAGGTTATTGAACCAGTAGGAGTAAGGAAACAACTCCAAGGTGTTGGTAGCAACTTGGAATCCTGCACAACACAACCACAGAACTTTGCCCCAACTTACAGTGAGGTTGTCAATCTCACCGGTTTTGCTGAAAACAAAGGATTAAACATATAGTGTGGAAGATAGTAATTGCTTGCAGAAAGAAAATAGTAGATGATATATCAATGGTAAAGGAATGTACTAGGGTCCACAGTTCACTAGAGGTGTTTCTCCTTAAGATAAATAGCATGTTGGGTAAACAAATTATAGCGGGGCAATTGACAAATTGAGAAAGGATAACAATGCATATCCTAGACATCTTGACTCCTACGAGATTTGATTGGGCATTACAACATAATACATAGACCGTAATCCAACTTTATCTATGACTAATAATCCACATTCAGGTTATCAACCGAACCCCTTCTAGTATTAAGTTACAAGAAACAGATAATTGCATTAAGAAAAGTGTGTAGAGCAAATAATACAATTGCCCCATGGACAAAGGATTGTTTTTTTCTCCCTAGTAGCAAAAGCACATCTACAACCTTAGAGATTTCTGTCACTTCCCCAGATTACTAGAGGCATGAACCCACTATCGAGCATAAATACTCCCTCTTGGAGTTGCAAGAATCTACTTGGCCAAGATAGTTACTAACAACGGAGAGCATGCAAGATCACAAATAAGATAGACATGATAGAATCAATAATCAATCTGACATAGTATCTCAATATCCATCGGATCCCCGCAAACAAAACATATAGGATTACAAATAGATAATCTTGATCATGAACGGAGCTCACAAGTTCTAAACATGATAGCACAAAGGAGAAGAACCAACCATCTAACTACTGTTTGGACCCATAGTACAAGGGTGGACTACTCATGCATCAATCCGCAGACTGGCATGGTGATGAAGAAGGCCTCCAAGATGATCTCTCCCCTATGGTAGGGTGCCAGGAAGAGCTTAGGATCCCCCCAATCTAGGGATGGAGATGGCGGCGACTACAGACTCTTCCGTGGATTTTTTGATCGGATCCTTAGGGTTTTCGTCTCGGGGTACTTTTATAGGCCAAGGGGCAAGGTCGGTGGAGGCCCGAAGGGCCCACACCTAGGTCTAGTGCGCCCCCTTGGCCGCGCCGCCATAGGGTGTGGCCCCACTTCGGCCGCCCTTCGGACTCCATGTTCCTTCTAATAAAATATTGACTTTGGCTTTTGTCCTGTCCAATTCCGAGAATATTTCCTTACTAGCTTTTCTGAAACCAAAAACCAGCAGAAAACGGGCAACTAGCACTGTGGCATCTTGTTAATAGGTTAGTTCCAGAAAATGTATAAAAATACCTCAAAGTGTGAACAAAACATAAGAAAGTTGATATAAAACAAGCATGGAGCATCAAAAATTATAGATACGTTTACGACGTACCAAGTATCCCCAAGCTTAACTCATGCTTGTCCTCGAGTAGGTAAGTGATAAAAAGAATAATTTTTGAGGTGATATGCAGTATCACAATCTTGATCAAGGTATTTGTAAAGCATTGATAGCTGGGATCAAAGTACTCTAAACATAAGCATGAAAGATAGAGTTCTAACAATAAGACATAGCAACTATGTTGTAATCATGAAAAGTTACAAACAAAAGATCATGAATAACAATGCATTGAAAGACGTTTGTTTGTTTCACATATAGAAAACATAATAAGAGTGGTATTCAGCTTGTCCCTCATGGTATAGCAAAACATAAATGCATAGGACACCTTCAAAGTTCATAAGGGTGACTAGATACAAATAATTTAAGAACAAGCAATATCAAAGTTATGAATCAATCAACAAGTTTTGGGACAATGCATATTAAACTAAGAATGACCACTATGCTTTCTCAATTGGTGCATAAAGATAGAAGATGGAGACTCAACATAAAAGTAAAAAAGAAAGACCCTTAATAGAGGGAAGCAGAGATTTCAAGTTTCATAAAGAGCTTCCAAAAATTATGGTTCTTATTAGCTTTTAGCTCTCATTGTCCCTATCATAAGAATCTTGAGGTGATTAAGGTTAAAGTGACACAAATATGAGGATATGCTTGACAAGTTATAAGTTGAAAATCTCATGTCCCTTACTTACGAGTACCGAACCTCATGCTACTCAACTTTAGTCACAAGTAAGTTCTTCTCATTGTAAGTACATGTGTATCATAGAGAACTTCCAACGGGGTACCCCTTTCCCCATGACACAGGAGCTTTCCCATATCAAAATGACAAGGAAACAGACAATGAGCATCTCAGTGATCTTTTTATTTGCTATTTGCATAGGTTTTTATTGAGGATACTTCACAGAATGCTCACTATGGTTATGTTGTAAGTTTCCACCATTATTAGGCATGGCTTAGGCTAGCCGCCCAGGCGTTTCTCTAACACACATATAAACTCCATGAGCTTACAGCTCCCCTTTTATTTCACACCGCCGGGATCCATAAACAAAAGAACATGATATCAACTGAATAATAAGTGCAATGTTAAAAGTGTTCCCCATGGTAGCATGGTTCTGCTAATTCACAACTTATAAAGTGTAAGAAGATAAGCAACATAGATGGACACAATGGTTCAAGTTTATTAAGTGCAAGAAAATAAAGTGTGCCATCAAGTTGGTGAGAGCTTTAATCACTAATTTTCACAGAACAAGTTTAATTTGGAAGATAGATAAAAACATGAATATACTTGGAATGGTGTAACACACCATGCATAGAAACTTATAGTAGAATCTTTGGAATAACTTGGTTTTCTTGGAGGTTGGATGCAAGAGTGGAACTCATACTTGGTATAGGTGGAGGCTAGCAAAAGACTGGGAGCTACCAACTAAGAGAGCAATAATAGCCATAATCATGCAAAGCGACAAATTAATATTAATTAAAGCATAAAGTGATATTACAAGTCAAAAACTAAATGATCACAGAGGCTAAGGTGACTGGTTATTAGGCTTAGCATGGTGTAAGCATGTGCCAAGTCAATCCAAATAAAGCATCAAAGGAGAATACCATAATATTATGCTTTTGTATGCTAAAACAGCACATGATTCTTTCAAGGCACATTAAGCAATCTCAATTGTTTGGAACAAGTCATGCTACAACAATAATCACTAAGCATAAGGTCAAAGCAACATTAAACATGACATGATAAAGTCTAGGCCACAGTCAAAACAAGCTCCTTTTGTACCACTTATAAGCATGAAGCTTCCTACTCTTTTCCAACACCAATCAACTTATCTGAAATATCATATGAATGCGGGGGTCCAACCAATTTATATAAGGAAACCAAAAAAAACTAAAAAAACAAAGACGCTCCAAGAACAACACAATTGTGCATGAAACAATAAAAATAAAGTGTTTTGGAAGAAAACCTGAGATTTTTATTGATGAAGAAGGGGATGCCTTGGGCATCCCCAAGCTTTGACGCTTGTACTTCTTGAATATTTCTTGGGGTGACACGGGTGGCATCCCCAAGCTTGAGCTTTTTTCCATACTTCATCTCATCGCATTATTCTTCCCTACACTTGAAAATTTCTTTCATACAAAACTTCACACAATCTTCCTTAGCAACATTAGTGTATTCAAGATAATAAGTCTTTGTTTTTAGTTTCAACACAAGTAAAACTTCCATTAAAACACAATCCGCTGTAGCAATTCCTTCTAAAAGCTCAAGTGATCAAAGAGAACTCAAAGAGAAAGAGATTAAGAGGCAAATGCAAATAATGGCAGAAATCTGTCAAAACAGACCAGCAGGTAAAAACCAATTTTTTGAAGACCTTCTATTGCTCAAATCAAACAGTGATAAACTAACGAAAGTTATATAACAACCTGGGTCATAAGCACAAAAACTTACAGCTCAATCTGACGTACAGGGATTTTTCACGATTGTTTACAGTGAAGCACAAAAATCTGTTTCAGAATAGCAACTTTCCCAAGTCTTACTTCTCTCTTATTAGAGGTTATTCTTGGCACAAAAACCACACAAAAAGGATAAGGATAGGTTATTACTGAGACAATAACTTCCAAAACTCAACAAAAAAACTTACTGAAAGTAAAAATAATTTGGGTTATGTCCCAATAGTGCTTTTCTTTAACACCTTTGAGCTAGGCTCAGTAATTTGAGAAGATGCTCACATAAGAAATATGAATTGAAGCAAAATAGAGCATCAAGGAGAAAATAGGATACACATGTAAGTCTAACCCACTTCCTATGCATAGGAATCTTGTAAAAAAATAAATCAAAGAAGCACATGGTAACAAGAATGGGTAGATAAAACAAGAGCAACTTTGGAACTTTCAATATAAAGAGAGGTGTTTTAGTAACATGAGAATTCCAACAACCATATTTTACTCTCTCATAATGATTTTCAGTAGCATCATGGACAAACTTTTGATAAGCATGGAGGGCGATCAAATAAGGTATTAGTTAAAGAGTTAATCTTATTAGGAGGTAGACATGGGTAGTTGCTCCATTCTTCCTCCTCTTGATCATCACTCTCCTCCTCTTTTTCATCCAATGAGCTTCCAGCTTCAGCAATTTCTTCTTCCATAGGCTCCTCCAAGGCGTTAGTCTCTTTCGTTTGTGGAGAGCATCTATTAAGATATTTAAGAATATAGCCATTTTATTCCTTGTAATTATCAAAGCAAAATTTAAGTATATCATAAACCTCATATTTATAAGGTGCATCATCAGTATTTTCAAGAAAATTAGCAAGTTCGAATGCACCCTTCCAAGCAATAAATTCTTCAATTTGTTCCACATCATAAAAGTCATAATTTCCCTTAACATAAGAAGATATGGTAACATTATCATTATACTCACATTGAAAAGGGAGTTGTTTATACCTCCTACAGCAACAAGATTTATCAAAGCAATAAGTAACATTATAAGTAGACCACACGTTTCTAGTAATGGTATATAATTTATTAATTTGTCCCCTTAAGTGTTTCCCTTTTTGTGACAAGCGGTGTTCCTCATAATATTTTTGTTCCTTCATGAACTCACCTTGCCAATAAGATCTAGTTTCAAATAAACCAACCATTGATAGAAAGCATAATAAAGCAAGACAATAACATATCAACAAAAATAACTACTATAGTAGGAACTAATTTTTTTGTATTTTTGATAAAAAGAAGCGAAGAAAATAAAGTTGAGAAACTAAGCAAAACAATAACAAAGTAAAAAAGATTGGTTGTGAGAGACTCCCCTTGCAAGAATCTTCTTTCTTCCTGAAAAGTGATTGACGAGGAGGAAAAGATTGAAGCTATCCTTAACTCCCCGACAATGGCGCCAGAATAAGTGCCTGATGGCTCAAAATATGTAGAGCTCGTTGGGAACCTCAAGAGGAAGGTATGATGAGCACAGTAGCAAGTTTTTCCTCAGTTATGAAACTAAGGTTATCGAACCAGTAGGAGTAAGGAAACAACTCCAAGGTGTTGCTAGCAACTTGGAATCCTGCACAACACAACCACAGAACTTTGCCCCAACTTACAGTGAGGTTGTCAATCTCACCGGTTTTACTGAAAACAAAGGATTAAACATATAGTGTGGAAGATAGTAATTGCTTGTAGAAAGTAAACAGTAAACTGTAAACAATAGATGGTAGATCAATGGTAAAGGAATGGATTGGGGTCCACGGTTCACTAAAGGTGTTTCTCCTAAAGATAAATAGCATGTTGGGTGAACAAATTACAACGGGGAAATTGACAGATTGAGGAGTATATAACGGAAAATAATTCTATGGGACCTGGTCCTCAAGTGGACCAACTCCTATGATTGATGCATGGACAATTAGATCTATAAAATGGATGCTAATCTTGTTTTTCTCTGTTTAGCCATGTGTTGACTCCTGGATATCACCAGATAGGCCGGTTTTGCAAATTCGCCCTACTTTGCATTGCCGACCTTGTTCGACAGCCCAAGTAGCAAACCCTAAATCTCACTAACTAGCCAACTAATCTAGGGCAACCGTCAGTCCCCACTCACCACTCCTATCTTCGTACAGCGCCGCGCTCCTACTCTTTACAACTCAATCTGAACATAATCATTTCCAGAAATATCGTAAGATCTCACCAAGACTCATCTAGTGGCCTTGACGTGGACTTGAACCATGTTGTATCATGTACAAGTGTTTTCTACTTGTTCAATATATGTCCATGTGCGGCCTACACCATGTAACACACCGAAAACTAATCTAGGATTTTGCCAACTCTCTATTTGCGCCACCACCGTAGCCTACTCCATCCCGAGGGCCGGCGTCCACGGGCGAACAGGATAACAGGTCTCCAGAACCACTCATCTTTGCGTACCCTTATGGGGTAGGACGAATAAGATTTTTGGGAAGCGCTCCGCACGACTTCTCGCAACTTCATCATGCGTCGTCTTGCCTTCAAGTCGCGTGGTGCTGCATACCGATGTCTCTGTTGTTTCCTCCTTCGGACGGTCTTCACAAACATTGTCATCAACAACGTTATCGTTGCAACCATGACAACTTAATCTGCAACTCATCAGTACGTATATTGTGAACCGGTCTGTTGTTATGCCATGATTGTTTATGCGTATGCACTGCTAATGTTCATATTCATTAATACACCTAGTAAGTTAGAATTTCACGGGATTGTAGCTGTTGTTGTTATGATTTATATTCTTAAATTAGTGTAAAAGTGCTGCATAATAAGCCAACACCTCTCAGATATTCACTTTGGCTCGCAGGTGCAAATGCACCCGTTGTGATCAAATATATTTTGAAATATCAAAAAATTCAAAAACAGTTATACATCTACAATCAAAATTTTATGTTGTTTCACAAGTTTTTGGGATGAATGAACATTTTATGTGTCATGTAGTATTCATGTGACATTTTTTGTGTTTTCTATACACGACACATAAAATGTTCTTTTTCCCGAAAACTTGTGAACTAACATAAAATGTTTGAAAGTATATGTACAATTGTTTTTCGAATTTTTTGACATTTAGAAATATGTTTTCTCATAATGGGTGTATTTGCACCGATGAGCAGAATCATCGCCTCCAACACCTATGCGATTGAAAGTTCAGATTTCCATACTAATATTTTTCCATCTTAGCTGAGTAGCTTGTGGTTGCATCGGTAGTGATTGTCATGCCATCTCTTCACGCTAGCCGGTGGACTATTCCCTGGCAGCTATCACTCGGCCATCGAGTGCATATGAGCACCGCCCCTGGCCGTCCATTGGCATAGGCGCTGCCTATCTTCCTGAAGACCGTGTGGCACCCCGCGATTGATCCCGGGAACGTCCCGGATGGTACTCCATGCCGGCCCTGTGGTCACCCCTTGGAGTATAAAAGGAGGCACTTGGCCGAGAGTTGGGGGGAGGTTTTTTCCTAGGAGAGGTTTTTGGCCTAGAGAAGGTTTTTCCCTAGAAGAGGTTTGGCTAGAGGCATAGAGATTGAGGAAGAAAGTTTTCGGAAGGAGAGAGGTTCAGAGGGTTGTGAAAAAGCAGGGAAGTGAGGAAAGAAAGAAAGAGGAAGCCCAAGGAGTGTAGAATCTAGAGAGAAAACGTCTCCCCAACACCATAGAGATCGTCTTCTTGTATCTCGATACACCCCAGATAATCCACCAAAGCAGGACATAGGATTATTAGACGAAGGGTGGCCCGAACCTGTGTAAAAATTTCATGATGAGCTTATGGAGACTAAGTATCAGCTATGCTGTAGGTTCCTATGGATGAGACGAATGCTACAAGACGCGCCTCGATTCACCAGCCGGGCGCGGACAAGGAGAAAATGACAACCATGAGCGCAAGGCAGTCCTGTCATCATTGTCATGACCATGATGTTCATCGCTGCCCTGACCAAGTCATTCATGGATTTTCACCCTAGATAAGAATAATGGGCAAATTCCAAACCAAATAACACCGGTATTTCAGATACAAGTAATGAAGATCAGAGCTGGATTTTCACCCTGGACTTCTACAACACTACTTAAATTAATAGAACAATGCTAGAACCGTCGGCATGGCCCCATTCTCCATCGGCGTATGTCAAATGGGTCCCACTTAGACCCCTAATGGCCGTTTGACACTGGAACCTACGCCGACGGGCTCGGCATAGATTATGGGCAATTTTTTTTAAAAAAAATAGAATTGTTTGAAAGTATTAACTCTAGGTACACTAAATCTCATGTCAAATTGCTCACTCGTGGTAACACTTCCCACTCGGTTACCCATCCTCAAACTATTCTAGTCTCAACATGCTTAACTTCTTTGATCCTTTTAAATAAACTTCCGAGTAGTCCACTATACATTATTGATAATATGATCCAATCGATCCTATTAACCCTTGGGTCATGATGTCACATGCCTTTATTTATTTAATTTCAAACAATTATTTAAGTAAAAATTAATAATAGTCTTGAATTCAAATAACAATAAAATAAATTTTACTTTTTTCGCCTTTTACTATTTAATATGGAATAGTTCATATCTATAGATCCCTAAATTGGAATTCAACAAAGATTACTTCTAAGTTGACCAAAAAAATGAGAGGAATGGAAATATGATATCCATATCATCTTTTGAATCATGCATCATGTATATTTAATAGTGAAATATAAAAAATAGTAAACGACCGAAGGTCTTTGAAATCGGATGTTACTTTTCACGTAGATCAATTTTCATACTCCCTCCGACCTAAATTAGTTGACTCAAATTTGTCAAGATAAAGATGTATCTAGTACTAAATCATGTTTAGATAATCGAATCTAGACAAATCTACTAAATTTGGTCGGATGGAGAATTAGAAAACTTTTTGAACCAAGGTCGTGTGCGAAAGTTATGACCGTGTTACAGAGACATGATCTTTTTTTTTGCAAAAAAAGGTCGAATTTCATTTTTTTTATTTTTCCTAAGAACTAAATCACATTACATAACTACCTATCGAAGGATTTTCAAATTGAAGCTTTTACCATTTTTTAAAATTATTCTAAGACTGAAAAGACGGAGGTACTTATGCCTATGTAAAAAAAAGTGAAAAAAGGGCCGACGGCCCCTGACTAGGCGTAGGAAAAAGCTTCGTCGCCGCCTCGCCGGTTTCCTCATGTAGTGGGTGTCCTTTGGCGTTCCTCGACTACAGTATGTACTAGCGCGCCGAATAGTGTAGCCGCCTACTTGAGGGTGGCCTTAGAAATGTCTATTTAGCTCGACATTTGCAGGTAGTAGAACTTCCCTGCTAAAAGTAGTGTTTTTGCTGTACAGTTTAGCGTGGGCGCACTAGTGGAGAACGGGCCTTTAGTCCCGGTCCGTAAGAGCCTTTAGTCCCGGTTGTGGTACCGGGAGTAGAGAGGCGGGACTAAAGGCCCACCCACTCATCCCTCTTACCAGCCGGGACCAATGGGCATCCACGTGGCCGTCTCTGCGGGCGCGGGTTGCCCCTCATTAGTCCCGGTTCGTATTACGAACCGGGACAAATGGTTCTCTGCCGCGGTAGAATTTTAGGCATTTCCTCTGCCGCGGCAGAGAATTAAATTTGTATACTTTTTTTCATTTCAAAATAGTTTTCTACGCTACCACATACCTTACATGTTTGTGCATACATAAGATAACTTCTCTTAAGATCAAGCATACAAATATATACATGATAGTTACACATGGAGATCACAATTATCGGGACTAGAGCCCATCTATTCAATTACACGATCGGGGATCATCAGCGCCTATTCACACTAAATTCTCCGGCGTCATCTATCATCTCGTTCATCAAGAATCCTGCCAGTTCTTCAGCAATTGCTACTACGCGTTGCTCTGGTAGGAGCTGATCCCGCATTTTCTCGAACTATATAAGAAAAGGAGATTAATATGAATATCAATCATGATAATAAAAAGTGACGGTAATAAAATAATGTTGTGAATGTATTGCGTACATCGACTCTATAATCATTCAACTCACTGGTAAACGTGCGAATAAACTCACAAACGTAGAATCCACATAGATTCATCTTTGGTGGCTGCCTCGTGCACTTTACGAAAATAGAATTCAATCAAAATAATAATCTAGCATCATAATTGTATTGAAACTAGAAGTAAAGAGATGCGCGTACTACTTACCGAGACCGGCTTAAACGTCAGATTCTCACTAAAGTCACCCGTAACCGCACTCTTGAACTGGTTCCAAACCCTGCCCGGTAAGAAAATAAATGAGTTATTTATTACGTGATATCTTAGAAAATCAACGAAAGAGACCGATGTAGCGCGAAAATTACCTCTGGAGCATATCCTGCATGTCCTTAAACATTTTCAGGGGTCTCTTTAATGGGTCCATGACTTCAACTCTTCACTTATCAAATTGAATGTCTAGCAGAATCCAGTGAAAACTACACACGTTTATATATACATCAGTAACTCGTCAATTACACTTAACATCGAGTAAGCAAAAGTGAATGTGTGCAACAGAGTAAGACCCTCACGCGAAATTGTAAGGAAACAGTATGTGGTCACAGAAATTTTGCTCCGTTAGAAACCTTAGAAGGTTTTCCTACGTCTCCTCGGGTTTTGTCGTTAGCGTCTTTACATGTATTTTATCTGGGTCAATGAACCCAACACTAAAGATTGACCTTTTTTACATTCCATGATCTTCATTCTACATAATAATAGAGTACAAAAGGATATAATTAGGATAATTACATGCAATGAACTGAACAACTAAAAAAATGAACAACTTATATATAGACAATGAATTCAACAACTTAACAATAGCAACTCATGATAGATTTGTCGAGGGCCTCAAAAGCGTATAACTGGAAGAGTTCTGGAAACTCAACATGGACCTCTTCTTCTCGGAAGTAGTAGTCATGTGGTACTTTCTTCAAGATCATTATTCTCTCCTGCTTTACGGCTTTCAAGTACCAGTTATGTAAACTCTGCATTTGTTTTGGCAGTTGTTGGAACTGCTCAAAGCTGACCAGAGGCTTCCCTGGGACATATGTAGGGACTACCTGAGCCTTGGATAACTTGTCGTCCTTGGGACCTAGCAATTCCTCAATAGTCACATTCATAGTGGCCGCAAGCTTCGCAGCTTCTTCCATATTCTACTGGGGAATGTCATGGGATACCACCTTGAGGGGTGGGGTCGATTTTTTGGCCTGTTCCCCGAGCTAGGGGACGTTCTTTCTTTTCCCGGTTGCACTTTGACTTGATGATTTGCTCCCGCTTGCACTTCTTGATTTGCTCTTCTTCACTTCCTTCTGAAGTGTGCGTCGATAGTCATCTGGCTTATGGTGCAATTCATATTGCGATTTTGTGTTTAGAAAATAAAGTGCATACGCTTTTTGCTTCTCGGTGTATACCGGGGCGGGCTCGGGTTTCTTCTTTTGAAGCTGCGCAACACATTCGGCCTTTACGATCATGTCGTTTTCCTCGTCAGTACGATCGTAAGGTCTGATGGGAAGATTCTTATGAGGTACTCTTGGGAGGGCGACATTTGTCGTTTTGGGCTGCTGTATCGACGGAGCACGCTTCCGCTTTTTGTCCTTAGCGGGCGGAGAAGGCGGCTAACCCTACGGCAGAGATCGAGATGGACTCGCGCTGTGGTGGTCGTAGTCATGTGGTGGGCTTCTTGGAGGTGATGGAGGTGAAGGTGACATGCGACGACTCGGAGGCGGTGTTGGACTTGGAGCCGAGCATGGAAGCTTGATGTTGTTCTTGTACCATAGAATGATGCCACCCAATACTTCTCTGAGTGTCCTCTCACCTTCAGGTCCAGGGATGTCAAGCTCCATTGAGTCCCACCCCGTTGCGATTTCATCCACCCCGACTTTAGCATAGCCAGCTGGAATCTCACGGCCATGCCAGCGTGCGTCAGGTGGACAAGGTAAAGCACATTCGACCGCCACCTTGATGGATAGGGTCTTCACCTTCTGATGGAGCTCACAAGATGCCTGCTCCTTGCACTACTAGGAAACAGCCTATAGATAGACAAGATGTTCAGTGGAGCATAAGCCAATTTGTGCGCCATAGGAAGACATCAGTGGCGCACTGGAAAGAATGCGCCACAGAAGTTTGGAAGTTCTATGGCGCATTTTCCAGAGCATGCGCCACAGAAGATTGGTGGGACCCGCCGGCGGGGGGGGGGGGATGATCCAAGTTCTGTGGCGCATTCTGTAATATGCGCCACAGAACATGGAGGAGGGCCCCACCACGGAATCTAATTCACCCAAGTTCTGTGGCGCACGGTTTCACTTCTGTGGCGCATATGTCAACGTGCGCCACAGAACTTGGGGGTGGGCTCCACAGAGGGAATCTTATTCACCCACTTCTGTGGCGCACATGGTAGAAATGCGCCACAGAAGTTTCAGCATCTGTGGCGCATTTCCTCCATATGCGCCACAGATGAGGGCGTCCAGATCCATATGTTAAAAAGGTGACATGAGCTAGCTTTCTTATCTATCTATCCCACCACCACCCATTTCACATCTCTACCTCCTCCCAACTCGTCTTCCTCTTCCCTCACACCCCATCTTGCCCATAGTTTCTCCATTTTCTTATATCTAAACCTACTTTAATCCATAGATTGGTAAGTAGAAGCTTCTCTCCAACTTCTAGATCTAAAAGTTCCTTACTTTTCCCTCTCACATCTCTCTATTTGTTTACTAATTTCCTCACCACCAACTTGCATTGTAGATCTATTTGTCCATACTCTCTCATCGCGCGGTCTCGTCTCGCTATTATTGTGTCTACTATAGCTAGGTGAGTACTTGGCCATCATGAACATGTAGGTGAAGCTTGTCGCATGGGCGGTGTGTGTGTGTGCGATCCATGGCGAGACGATGCTTGTGTGTGGTGCATGAATGTTTGCAATGGGAGGAAGTTTTTTGTTGTTTGCTTGTTGTTGTCGGGCCTGGCCGGTGTGGTTGCATCAATGTTTGCCGAAATGTTGATTCATTTCCATTTCGGCAAATTTTTGCACTACCCATATGTCCTAATTTTAGGAAAGGTCATGCCAAATTTTTTCCGGCTAGCATTCATGCATGTGTGTGTTCATATGGTGTGGTTCTCACCTATATTCTTTGTTTTGACCGCTCAGGCAACCATGGTCCTCAGGATGAGCGAAGGTCGAATTGCTAGGTACAAGAAAGGCGCGAAGGAGGACATGATTCTGAACAACAAGACCATGATAAGATGTCCATGTCGAACATGCAAACTGCAGCACTGGATCGACCCTGAATCTGGACAATTGTAGGGTCACCTGCTTAGGCGCGGTTTCATGCGCGACCTCAATGAGGCGCCGGCAGGACATGGTGGTGGTCACGAAGACGTGGGCGGGCGAGAAGACGAAGAGTCTACCGGGCATGATCATCATGACGAAGGAGATGCCAGCGGGCATGATCATCATGACGAAGGAGATGCCGGCGGGCATCATCCGCATGGAGAAGGAGATGACGGCGGGCATGATCATGAAGAAGGAGAAGACGCGAACACACGTGACTGCTAACTTCGATCTTGCAGGACCCTCATGTTCAAGAACTGCTCCTCAAGGAGACAAGCAACGACAAAGCTGCAGCCAGAGAGAAAGCCAAGCTGGCCCAAATGGAGGTAGACGGGATGACTCCATTGTATCCTTGGTGTCGCCCCGAGGATACACGTTTGAGTGTAACGCTCAAGGCTCTAGAGATGAAGGCCGAACACAAATGGACCGATGTGAGCCTCAACGCGAACATGGAATACTGGCATGACTGACTTCCTAAGGGGAACACATTGCCAACAAGTATTGAGGAGGCCAAGAAAATCGTGTGCCCTCTCGACCTACCACCCATTAAATACCACGCATGCATCAATGATTGCGCACTTTATCGGAACGAGTACGCGGATAGAACCACTTGTCCGGTGTGTGGCCAAGGACGGTACAAGAGAGGGAACAAGAAAGTTCCTCGAAAAGTGGTATGGTACTTTCCTATCACCCCTCGTTTGCAAGCGATATTTCGTAGATCCTAAGGAAGCAAAGCTCATGCAATGGCACGCGGAAAGAGAGAAACCTGAAGATGATCCAGAGAAGGGCAAGATCCTGACACACCCTTCAGACGCTAGGCAGTGGAACGCATTAGACATCGAGTTCGAAGAGTTCGGGGGCGATGCAAGGAACGTCAGGCTGGGTATGAGCACTGATGGACTCAATCCTTTTGGAAACCAGAGTAGCACGCATAGCACCTAGACCGTGTTTGTATGGCCATACAACCTCCCCCCGTGGCTATGCACGAAGCAAAGGTATGTACACATGAGCATTCTTATTCAGGGGCCGAAACAACCAGGTATCGATATGCATCTATATCTCGGGCTATTGAGAGAGGAGTTAGCCAGCTTGTGGGAGACGCCGGCTCGTACGTGGGACGCCTACACTAAAGAATATTTCCATCTGAGAGCCGCGTTGCTCATGACCGTGCAGGACTATCCTGGTTACGCATATGTATCGGCCCAGGTGAACCACAGACACAATGCATGCGTCAAGTGCATGGATGAGACACCGCATCTCCAGCTACCAAGGGATCCCAGGTCTTCGAAAACCGTGTTCCAAGGTACTCGAAAGTGGCTCCGCATGGATCACCCGTGGAGAAAACATGGTGACCTGTTCAATGGTAAGGTCGAGCTCGAAAGAGCCCCGTGTCCAAGGAGCGGCGAAGAAATCGAGGAGCTTTTGAATAATTGGGTAGATTGCCCTGCGCCGGGAAAAAAACGACTGAGGACAAAGCCGCTGCTGGGTGTATGGAAAGCAAGGTCTGTTTTCTGGGACCTGCCGTATTGGAAGGTCCTTCGCACTCGCCATAGCCTCGATGTAATGCACATGACAAAGAACGTTACCGAGAGTCTGCTTGGCACTCTACTGAACATGCCGGAGAGGACCAAGGATGGGCCAAAAGCAAGAAAGGACCTTAAATTGCTTGGCATAAAGAAAGATCTTCAGTACCTTGATAGTGATGATGATGATGATCATCATCATCATCAGGAAGGGACTCAAGGTTGCCGCAAAAGAGTTAAGAAGAATGAGGTGGTGCTTCGCGCTTCCTGCTTCACTCTGAGTCTGGAGGAGCTCGAGCAGTTTTTCAGGTGCCTCTTAGGAGTGAAAGTTCCTCACGGTTACTCGGGGAAGATAAGCAGATATCTGGACGTGGTGAAGAAGAGGTTCAGCGGTATGAAGTCTCACGACTGTCACATGCTGATGACGCAGATACTCCCTGTTGCGATCCGTGGGATAATGGACGAGCATGTCCATGAGACGTTGTTTGGCCTCTGTAACTTTTTCGACATCATATCTAGGAAGTCGATCGGTGTGAAGCAGCTTGACAGGCTACAGGAAGAGATCGTGATGATACTATGCGAGCTTGAGATTTACTTCCCGCCCGCATTCTTCGACATCATGGTGCATCTGCTTGTACATGTCGTGGACGACATCATCCATCTCGGGCCGACATTCCTGCACAACATGATGCCATTTGAAAGGCTAAACGGTGTCATCAAAGGATTCGTTCACAACAGGTCTCGTCCAGATGGAAGCATAGCCAAGGGCTTTCTGATCTACGAGTGCATCTCCTTCTGCCAGAATTATCTAACCACCGAGAACGAGGATGTTGGAATACCCACAAAGAAGCACCTCGGCAGGCTCGGTGGATATGGTCACCGTGAGGGCTGCCGCTCACTACATGTCGGCATTGATGATCGACGCACTGATTTTGAAAGGGCACACCGAGTCGCGCTACAACACATTGAAGTGGTCGGCCCTTGGGTCGAAGATCACATAAGCTTAATCGAGCAGGAGTACGTCGACCAGGGCCGGCCGAGGAAGAAGGGAGACGTAACCATAGAGCACAACTCCAGCTTCACGGGTTGGTTCAAGAAAAGGCAACTGGACAATCCCCCACAGACGCCTTCTACGGAAGATCAAAAACTCATATTCTCCTTGTCGCAGGGCCCAGGGCACAACCTAAGGACCTATCAGTCATACGACATAAACGGTTACAGATTCTACACCGAGGAAAAGGACAAGAATAGTGAATATCAAAAATCAGGAGTAACTATGTTATCCTTTGCTGATGACGAGACTACTGTGGTGGAAAGATTCTACGGAAGGATCGAGGAGATATGGGAGCTCGACTACTGTGGAGAGATCATACCGATGTTCCGTGTTAGATGGGCCAAGAACGTGGAAAAAGAAGGCCACTATTTCACCACAATGGTTATACCAGATGCCAAATCAACAAAGAACGCCTCCGCAAAAAATGAGCCTTGGGTACTCGCTAGCCAAGTTGATCAATGCTTTTTTATTACCGACCCGTCAAAGCCCAACCGTGTTGTAGTTAGGAGGGGCAAGAGGAGCATCATCAGAATGGAAGGAGCCGCCAACGAGCAAAACTTCGACAAAAACGGCGACCCGAAGATCGAAGAGGAATTCGACAAGTACTTCGACATGCCTACTACTACTAAAGTAAGAAGGAAGACCACACTGCCTACTAAAGGTTGTCCATTCACAAGAAAAAATCTCAAAGTGCACGGGCTAAAGTATTCAACCACGGTGAAAAAGTGCAAGAAGATTGTGAAGAAACACTAGCTCGACACATCACATGATTGTATATGTTCGGAGAGAGAGTTTTTTGAATAAATATGAATGTTTGTATATGTTCTTGCTTCATTTTAGACATATATATAATTAAAAACACATTACATGATTGTATATGTTTGGGGAGAGAGTTTTTTGAATAAATATGAATGTTTGTATATGTTCTTGCTTTATTTTAAGCAGATCTATAATTAAAAATATATTTTTTAAAAATAAAAAAGTGTGAGACAGCCAGGATTCGAACCTGGCTGCCTCAGGTTTAGAATGGCACAAGCAAGCAGCAGAGACCACTAAGGCAAGTGTGTGATCTTGTCATACTACCACGCGCGCCGCGTTTTGTACTAAGTCCACAGGTTCTGTGGCGCATTTCGGCAGTATGCGCCACAGAAGTTCCAACTTCTGTGGCGCATATTGCCGAAATGCGCCACAGAACCTCAGGACTTAGCGAAATAAACGGTTCGGCCTGCTTCACCCCTTCTCCCCATTCTCAGTCACCGTCGCGCGTTAGCCCTAGACGACCGCAGAAGTCACACCGATGCGCTAGCCCTTGCTGCCGGAGCCGCCACCGCCGCGCCGCCCGGTGAACTAGTGGAGGAGGAGCCACCCGATGAACCCGTGGAGGAGGAGCCACCAGAGGAGGAGCCGCCCTGCAGCCCGTGGAGGAAGAGCCTGATGGGTTCGTAGCATGGAAAACAAAAAATTTCTATCGCAAGAACAAACAAAACCCAGATCTAATCTAGATAAAAGCCAAGATCTAATCTATTAGACATGTGCAACGAGATAGATCTGTACTAACCCTTGTAGATCTGAAAGCCTTGTGCGAGAACGGATCTCGTGGTTGATGTAGTCGATCACTTGCCGATCTCAAGATCGAGTAGACGATCCTTCCGGCGCCGTGTTCCGGTAGCGCTTCCGCAGTCGGTCACACGTGCGGAGTCGAAGCAAACCTTCCTCTCCCTATTCCAGCGAGCAGCGGAGGTAGTAGATCTCTCCACGGAATCCCAGCAGCACAACAGCGTGGTGGTGGTGGTGGAGTAGAGAATTCTGCAGGGCTTCGCCTAAGCCAGAGGAGAGGGAAGGAGGAGGAGAGAGGCGGCTAGGGTTTGAGGATTCAAGGGGGCCAGGGGGTGGCGCCTCCACCCCTCTATTTAAAGGAGGGAGGCGCCATGGGGAGGTCGAGTTCTTGTAGGACTCCCCTCTCCCTGGGCCGGCGGATCAAGGAGGTGGGGGGACAGTCCTACTGCCCCACGAATCCTTGTCTTGCCCCACAAGGATTCCTTGACCCTTTCTTGGTTTTCAAGCAAACTCCAAGAAATCTTCTAGAACCTTCCGGAACATTCCGAAACCTTCTAGAATCCCCATACAAATACTCCGGAACATTTCCTAACTTAGAAAATGATCCCCAATATATGAATCTTATTCTCCGGATCTCCTCGTGATGTCCTGGATCCAATACGAGACTCCGAACAACATTCGATCTCCAACGCACATTCCATATCTACTTAAAAACAACTTCGAACCTTAAGTGTGTCACCCTACGGTTCGTGAATATGCAGACATGATGAAGACACCTCTCCGATCAATAACCATCAGCGGGATCTGGAGATCCATAATGGCTCCCACATACTCAACGATGACTTCGTGATCGATAGAACCATTAACATACGAAAACCAATTCCCTTTGTCACGCGATACTATACTTATCAGAGGTTTGATCGTTGGTATCTCCATACCTAGTTCTACCTCGTTACTGATAAGTACTCTTTACTCATTCCATGATATGTCATCCCTTGTGACCTAGTCACATGCTTGCAAACTAACTAGATGACATTCCACCGAGAGGGCCTAGAGCATATCTATCCGTCATATGGATGGACAAATCCCAATCTTGGTCCATGCGCTTCAACACATACTTTCAGAATACCCAATGACACCTTTATAACCACCGAGTTACGAAGCGGTGTTTGATGTCATTAAAGTACCCATCCGGTGATGGTGATTAACATAACCTCATGGTCGAAGGATTAGGTTACTATGCATTTGAAAGCTTATATGTCTGAACTTAATGACTTGATCTTATGCTACGCTTACTATGGGTGTGTGTCCATCACATCATTCTCCTAATGATATAACCTTGTTATTAATGACATCCAATGTCCATGATCAGGAAACCATGATCATCTATTAATCAACAAGCTAGTTCAACAAGAGGCTTACTAGGGACTCTTTTATGTTTACAAAACACACATGTATTAGTGTTTCCTTATAATACAATTATAGCACGGGATGTAAACAGTCATCATAAACACAAAGATAGAATAATAACCACCTTTATTATTGCCTCTTGGGCATATCTCCAACAGTCTCCCACTTGAACTAGAGTCAATAATCTAGATTACATGGTAATATACCTAACACCCATGGCGTTCTGGTGTTGGTCATGCTTTGCTCTAGGGAGAGGTTTAGTCAACGGATCTGCCACATTCAGATCAGTGTGTACTTTGCAAATCTTTGTGTCACCATCTCGGACATACTCGCGAATAGCATGGAAACGTAGCTTGATGTGCTTTAGCTTGCTATGTGACCTTGGCTCCTGTGCATTAGCTATGGCACCTGTGTTGTCACAGTAGATGGCCATCGGATCCAATGCACTGGGAACCACGCCAAGTTCAGTAATGAACTCCTTCATCCATATGGCTTCTTGTGCAGCCTCCGAAGCAGCTATGTATTCCAATTCAGTTGAAGATTTCGCCACAACGCTTTGCTTGGCACTCCTCCAGCTTACTGCAGCACCATTCAAAATAAATACGTATCCAGACTGTGACTTCGAGTCATCTGGATCGCTGTTCCAACTAGCATCAGTGTAACCGTTTACAACAAGCTGTTCATCACCTCCATAAGAAAGAACCATATCCTTAGTCCTATTCAGGTACTTTAGGATATTCTTGACCACTGTCCATTGCTCCATTCCAGGATCACTTTGATATCTGCTAGTCAAACTAACAGCATGTGCTATATCTGGTCTTGTACACAGCATGGCATACATGATAGAACCTATGGCCGAGGCATAGGGAATATTATTCATCTTCTCTCTATCTTCTGCCGTAGCTGGACTTTGAGTCTTACTCAAGGTCTTACCTGACAACATGGGCACGAACCCTTTCTTGCTCTCTTCCATTCTATACTTCTTTAGAACTTTGTCTAAGTATGTACTTTGTGAAAGCGCTATTAGGAGTCTTAATCTATCTCTATAAATCTTGATGCCTAGAATATATGCCGCTTCACCAAGATCCTTCATTGAAAAACTATTATTCAAATAGGCTTTGACGCTATTAAGAAGTTCTATATCATTCCCAATCAACAATATGTCATCTACATATAGTACTAGGAATGCTACAGAGCTCCCACTCACTTTCTTGTAAATACAAGCTTCTCCATAAGTTTGTATAAATCCAAAGTTTTTGATTACTTTATCAAAACGTTGATTCCAACTCCGGGATGCTTGCTTCATTCCATAAATGGAGCGCTGAAGTTTGCATACCTTGTCAGCATCACTAGAATCGACAAAACCCTTGGGTTGTACCATATACAACTCTTCCTCAATGTCACCATTAACGAACGCCATTTTGACATCCATCTGCCAAATCTCATAATCGAAATATGCAGCAATTGCTAACAAAATCCTCACAGACTTTAGCTTCGCTACTGGTGAGAAAGTCTCATCATAGTCAACTCCTTGAATTTGTCGGAACCCTTTCGCGACAAGTCGAGCTTTATAGACAGTAACATTACCATCAGCATCTGTTTTTCTTTTGAAAATCCATTTGTTCTCGATAGCCTTACGGCCATCCGGTAAGTCCACCAAAGTCCATACTTGGTTTTTGTACATGGATCCCATTGCAGATTTCATGGCTTCTAGCCATTTGTCGGAATCTGGGCTCACCATAGCTTCTTCATACGTCGCAGGGTCATCAGTGTTGTCCACCAACATGACGTTCAAGGAAGAGTCATACCAATTAGGAGTGGTACGAACCCTCATTGACCTGCGAGGTTCAGCAGCAACTTCGTTCGAAGTTTCATGATCACCATCATTAGCTTCCTCTCCAATTGGTGCAGGCGGCACAAAAACATCTTCCGGTGCTGTGCTACTCTCAACTCCGAGAGAAGGTTCAATAACCTCGTCGAGTTCTACTTTCCTTCCAGTCACTTCCTTCGAGAGAAACTCCTTCTCAAGAAAGGATCCATTCTTGGCAACGAAAACTTTGCCTTCGGATCTATGATAGAAGGTATACCCAATTGTTTCTTTAGGGTATCCTATGAAGACGCATTTCTCCGCTTTGGGTTCAAGCTTATCAGGTTGTAACTTCTTTACATACGCTTCGCAACCCCAAACTTTAAGGAACGACAACTTAGGTTTCTTACCAAACCACAATTAGGTATGGTGTCGTTTCAGGATTTAGATGGTGCCCTATTTAAAGTGAATGCGGCTGTCTCTAATGCATAGCCCCAAAACGATAGCGGTAAATCTGTAAGAGACATCATAGACCGAACCATATCTAAGAGAATTCGATTATGACGTTCGGACACACCATTACGCTGTGGTGTTCCCGGCGGTGTCAACTGCGAAAGTATTCCACATTTCTTTAAATGCATGCCAAACTCATAACTTAGATATTCACCTCCGCGGTCAGAATGCAGAAACTTAATCTTCTTGTTACGATGATTTTCCACTTCACTTTGAAATTCCTTAAACTTCTCGAAAGTTTCGGACTTATGTTTCATAAAGTAGACATACCCATATCTACTTAAGTCATCCGTGAAAGTGAGAACATAATGATATCCACCACGCGACGCTACACTCATGGGACCGCACACATCGGTATGTATTATTTCCAATAAGTCTGTAGCTCGCTCCATTATTCCAGAGAATGGAGTCTTAGTCATTTTTCCCATTAGACATGCTTCGCAACTTTCAAGTGATTCAAGAAGTCCATCAGAATGGAGTTTCTTCATACGCTTTACTCCAATGTGACCAAGACGACAATGCCACATGTATGTAGAATTATCATTCAATTTTATTCGTTTAGCATCTATGTTGTGAACATGTGTGTCACTACTATAGAGATTTAATAAGAATAAACCATTTATCTCAGGTGCATTACCATAAAAGGTTTTACTCATATAAATCGAACAACCTTTATTCTCAGAATTAAAAGAGTAACTGTCTCGCAATAAACAAGATCCAGATATAATGTTCATGCTTAACGCAGACACCAAATAGCAATTATTTAAATTTAAAACTAATCCCGATGGTAGATGTAGAGGGAGCGTGCCGACGGCGATCACATCAACCTTGGAGCCATTTCCAACGCGCATCGTCACCTCGTCTCTTGCCAGTCTTCGTTTATTCTGCAGCTCCTGTTTCGAGTTACAGATATGAGCAGCCGAACCAGTATCAAATACCCAGGCACTACTATGATTACTAGTGAGATACACATCAATAACATGTATATCAAATATACCTTTCTTCTTGATGTTGCCGTTCTTCAGATCCACCAGGTACTTGGGGCAGTTACGCTTCCAGTGACCAGCACCCTTGCAGTAGAAGCATTCAGTTTCAGGCTTAGGACCAGCCTTGGGCTTCTTAGCAGGTGCGGCAACTTTCTTGCCGTCCTTCTTGAAGTTGCCATTTTTCTTAGGCTTGCCCTGTTTCTTGAAATTGGTGGTCTTATTGACCATCAACACTTGGTGCTCCTTCTTGATCTCCACTTCAGCAGATTTCAGCATGGACGATAGTTCAGGCAACATCTTATTCATGCAGTGCATATTGTAGTTCATCACAAAGTTCTTATAACTCGGTGGTAGTGATTGGAGGACACGGTGAATCCCTAACTCATTAGGAATCGTTATCCCCAACTCTTGGAGCTTGTTTGCGTGCCCAGACATGGTGAGCACGTGCTCGCTAACGGAGCTTCCCTCTTCCATCTTACAGTTAAAGAACTTTTCGGAGGCCTCATAGCTCTCCATGACCGCGTGAGTCTCAAAAATGAGCTTGAGCTCCTTAATGATCTCAAACGGGTCGTGGTGCTCAAAGCGCTTCTGAAGCTCCGTTTCTAAACCTTATAGGATGGCACACTGAACTGTGGAGTATTGATTTTTCCGAGTGGCATAAACATTCTTTACATCATCGGTGGCATCTTCTGCAGGTGGGTCACCTAGCGGTGCTTCGAGCACATAGGTCAACTGACCAGCCCTGAGGACCATCTTTAGACCACGGAGCCAGTCCGTGAAGTTGCTTCCATTGTTCTTAAGCTTTTCTTTCTCTAGGAACGCATTGAAATTGATGGAGAGGTTCGCCATAATCTACAACAAATTTGCAAGTAGTTTAGACTAAGTTTATGATAAATTGAGTTCAATTTTAATTCTTAAATTAACTAGGTGAACTCCCACTCAAAACAACATCCCTCACATTGTCTTAGTGATTACACGAACCAAGTCCACTACACCAAGTCCGATCTTCACGAGAGACGATGTAGTTTCATCGGCGAACAATCTTCATGTTCATCATATCATTTATATGACTCGTGCTCTACCTTTCGGTATTCCGTGTTCCGAGACCATGTCTGTACATGCTAGGCTCGTCAAGATTAACCTTAGTTTCCGCATGTGCAAATCTGGCTTGCACCCGTTGTATGCACACGTAGAATCTATCACATCCGATCATCACGAGATGGTTCGAGACGACGAGTCTTAGCAACGGTGACAACTACGGACGAACACTTTATTACTTGAAATTTAGTGAGAGGAATCATCTTATAATGCTACCGTCGCGATCTAAGCAATACAAGATGCATAAAGGATTAACATCACAGGCAATTCATAATTAGTGTGATATGATATGGCCCTTTCTTCTTATGCCTTTGATCTCTATCTCCAAAGCACGGACATGATCTCCATCATCACCAGCATTGCGTCAAGGTCGATTAAGCGCTTCATGGTTGTCCATCATCACTAGCAACTATTACAACTACTTGGAATAAAGCTATTACAAGATGAATAGACACGCAGGTCTTAACAGAATTAAAGACAACCATTAGGCTCCTGCCGGTTGCCATATTACAACAAGGATCATTGCATACATCAAATATAATCACAATCACATGATGGCCATATCACATCACAAAACCCCTGCAAAAACAAGTTAGACGCCTCTAATTTTCTTTGCATGTTTTACGTGGTTTGGGGCTTTCGAATAAGAATGGATCTTACCTACAAAACTGAAACCACAACGCTGATACAAGTGCTATCAAGTGCAAAGTGTAAATTGGATCTATACTATGGTGGGAGAGACAGACACCCGCAAAGCCACTTGTGCAAAGCAAGTTACACGTCAAGCGTGGAACAAGTCTCATGTGCGATGACATGCAAGGTTAGCCCGAGCCGCTTCATCCCACCATACCGCAAGATGCAAAGTACACAAAGCAAAAGACGACACAAGCACCAACGCCCACAAAACCATTGTGTTCTACTCGTGCAACAGATCTACACATAGACAAGGCTCTGATACCACTGATGGGTTCGTAGCATGGAAAACAAAAAATTTCTATCGCAAGAACGAACAAAACCCAGATCTAATCTAGATAAAAGCCAAGATCTAATCTATTAGACATGTGCAACGAGATAGATCTGTACTAACCCTTGTAGATCCGAAAGCCTTGTGCGAGAACGGATCTCGTGGTTGATGTAGTCGATCACTTGCCGATCTCAAGATCGAGTAGACGATCCTTCCGGCGCCGCGTTCCGGCAGCGCTTCCACAGTCGATCACACGTGCGGAGTCGAAGCAGACCTTCCTTTCCCCGTTCCAGCGAGCAGCAGAGGTAGTAGATCTCTCCACGGAATCCCAGTAGCACGACGGTGTGGTGGTGGTGGTGGAGTAGATAATTCTGCAAGGCTTCGCCTAAGCCAGAGCAGAGGGAAGGAGGAGGAGAGAGGCGGCTAGGGTTTGAGGATTCAAGGGGGCTAGGGGGTGGCGCCTCCACCCCTCTATTTAAAGGAGGGAGGCTCCATGGGGAGGTCGAGTCCTTGTAGGACTCCCCTCTCCTTTGGCCGGCGGATCAAGGAGGTGGGGGGAGAGTCCTACTCCCCCATGAATCCTTGTCTTGCCCCACAAGGATTCCTTGACCCTTTCTTGGTTTTCAAGCAAACTCCAAGAAATCTTCTAGAACCTTCCGGAACATTCCGAAACCTTCTAGAATCCCCATACAAATACTCCGGAAGATTTCCTAACTTAGAAAATGATCCCCAATATACGAATCTTATTCTCCGGACAATTTTGGATCTCCTCGTGATGTCCTGGATCCAATACGAGACTCCGAACAACATTCGATCTCCAACGCACATTCCATATCTACTTAAAAACAACTTCGAACCTTAAGTGTGTCACCCTACGGTTCGTGAATATGCAGACATGATGAAGGCACCTCTCCGATCAATAACCATTAGCAGGATCTGGAGATCCATAATGGCTCCCACATACTCAACGATGACTTCGTGATCGATAGAACCATTAACATACGAAAACCAATTCCCTTTGTCACGCGATACTATACTTATCCGAGGGTTGATTGTTGGATCTCCATACCTAGTTCTACCTCGTTACTGATAAGTACTCTTTACTTGTTCCATGATATGTCATCCCTTGTGACCTAGTCACATGCTTGCAAGCTAACTAGATGACATTCCACGGAGAGGGCCCAGAGCATATCTATCCGTCATATGGATGGACAAATCCCAATCTTGGTCCATGCGCTTCAACACATACTTTCAGAATACCCAATGACACCTTTATAACCACCCAGTTACGAAGCGGTGTTTGATGTCATCAAAGTACCCATCCGGTGATGGTGATTAACATAACCTCATGGTCAAAGGATTAGGTTACTATGCATTTGAAAGCTTATAGCAATATGAACTTATTGACTTGATCTTATGCTACGCTTACTATGGGTGTGTGTCCATCACATCATTCTCTTAATGATATAACCTTGTTATTAATGACATCCAATGTCCATGATCAGGAAACCATGATCATCTATTAATCAACAAGCTAGTTCAACAAGAGGCTTACTAGGGACTCTTTTATGTTTACAAAACACACATGTATTAGTGTTTCCTTATAATACACTTATAGCATGGGATGTAAACATTCATCATAAACACAAAGATATAATAATAACCACTTTTATTATTGCCTCTTGGGCATATCTCCAACAGAGCCGCCGGAGGAGGAGCAGCCGTGCCGGACCCCGCAACCCTCGTCGTCGTCAACCACCGCAGCAAGTTCGTCCCCCCCACCCCCCACGGTTCGTCCCCCCCACCCCCACACCCTCTGATGCTCTTCCCCTTTCTCCGTCAGTTAAATACAGAGAACAAGCAAATACAGAGAACAAGCTTCAGTTAAAATGAATAATTCATACCGTGTATTTTGAGATATTCAGTGTATATGAGTGTATATTTTGAGATATTCAGTGTATATGAATTCATGTCGTGGCCTTCTTCTTTGTTGTGCAACAAGGTGAACCCTCGAATTGAAGGTGCTTGACTAAGAAGAAGGAAACTAAAACCAGTTTATTTTTACCTTCTATATTTATGTTATGAACTGATGTTCTGCTATGTCATTATGGAGGATGTAATGGTGGTTAGTTTTATTCATTTGTAGAATAAATCGAGACAATGTATCTTCTTAGGAATTACAAGTCATTTGTCTACTTTGAGCAATGATCTGAGAACTCCAATATATGCAAATAAGTATTAGAATAACTTGCAACCCACCCCTGGCTTCTTTTATCATTGACAACTTTGTTCTATAGTTTGGAGAAAAAGAGTTGTTTCGAAGATCTTTGGCTTACTATATTGGAATGAGTAGTCTAAGGTTGCAAAGCTGATTGGATGTTTTTTTAGCATATTGATCTGTCCTTCCTATGCAGTGTGGAAATATTAGTATCTACATCTGTTAGTATCTACAGTTTAACTAATACAAAGTTAGTATCTACATCTGTTAGTGATCACGACATTAGTTACCTTGTAGGCCTAAATAACAAGGGGTTTGGGGAGTTGTTCACCTAGTGCCTGTTAATTAAGTAAGTGGCTATGGAAGCTAAAATATAGTGTTGATTTATGGAAGAGAATTTTAAGATGTAAGTATATTAAGAATGGTTTAGTTAGTGGTCACTGCATGGTGTTAGTGGCCCTTGTGTGGGCTCATCCTGTTGTGCATATTTAAGTCTGAACAAATGAATGAGAAAAGTAAGGGCCCTAGATTTATCATTGTGCTTTATTTTGTTATGGTATTGCTAGAGGGAGGTTTTCTTCTCCATACATTCCTCTGTGTTTTACTCCAGTGGTCAATGACACTAGAGAATAATGTGCAGCTTAGGGTTTCCTAGAATTCTGTTTATGATCATACTATTATGTTCTTGCTGTTCTCCAAGTGCTTACTACTGATAGTAATTGTTGGTATTACTGCTGTTTATATGGTGTTGTTTGAAATTCAGTAAACTACTGCTGGGGCTATGGATGGGGGCTGGGGCTATTTTCTTGCTGCTATATGGTGCTGCTATATGGTGCTGCTATATGGTGTTGTTATATGGTGTTGTCATATATGGGGATGGGGCTGTCAATATGGGGATGGGGTGTTTTGTCTTGCAGGGATTTCATTTGAGTTGCCCATTTCTCCCGAAGTGTCGATTCACTTCCGTTTCGGTTGAGAAATGGGCACTCCTAGGTCAAAAAATTAGCAAAGGTCATGCCGAATTTTTCGGCCGAGATTTGTGCTAACATTTTGCCTCTTTTAAATAGAGTAGTGCAAACATGTCGGGCAACAAGGAGTATGGCCCTTCTAAGCACATGATCAGCGTCGAAGAACAAGCTAGACAGGCCAACCAGTCATTCTGGCAAGGGTCCCAATAGGAGGAGGAGGAGGAGGCGATGAGGATGACACCACCACCGGAGGAGGAGGCGACCGTCGCCAGAGCTGCTGGGGCCAATGAGGGCGGAGATCCTGATTACGAGGGGGACGAAGACGACTACGATGGAACTAGTGAAGGTGGCGGCGAAGAGGATGACACCACCGATGGCGGCGAGAGGACGGATGGCGGTAGCGTCAACCCGGCCGCTTCTCAGAAGAAGAAGGAGAAGGAACAGAAGGAGCGGAAGGTGCCAGTGCTCGCCACTGTCTGTGATGAGTTCACTGAGGTCACAGAAAGTGGCCAACCCATTGCGCCAGAGGCGATTGCTAAAGTGTACGGCCTGCAACTCGGGTGCATCGTCCGGGAAAGCATGTCGATCAACATGAAGTACATCAGACATGCTGACCATGCAGCTTTGGTCGATAACCTCCTTTAGAAGCTTCACAAGCGATACAAATTCCCAGAGCAGTTTAGAAACCTCGAGAGAAATAAGAACCCGGTGAATAGACTAGCCCTCACGAAGATGAGCAACGCCTTGAGCAGCTAGAAAACCTGGGTGAAGAATAGCATTGACAAAGGTGAAAGCTGGGAGGTTATTAGTAAGAAAAATCCGATGCTCGACGAAGAGGAGTTTAGGATATTCAAGGCGGATATAGCTACCGCTGACGCTATAAAATGGACTCAATGGGGAAGGAGTATGCGGGAACAGAACATAGGTAACCACCACCTTGGAAGCGGCGGTTACAGGGTGAAACAGGCCATTTGGGACAAGGAGGACGCCGAGCTTGAACGCCTTGGTAAAGACAACCCTTGGCTTAAAATCGCGGACTTGCAGCTTAGGCAATTTGTTCGGGACCACTACTACCTGGACAAGGAAACAGGGGAGTTCATCACCGACGATCCGGAGGTGAAGGAATTCGAGAAGAATCTAGTAAGGAATTTATCACCGATCTCAAGTCTATTGCGTTCTAATTAAGATAATGAAGCCAAGAATATAAATGGGTTCACCTTTCCTTGTCTCTGCAGGAGGAGGAACTGAACGCTACTGCCACAGAGTCGTCCCAGGATTCGATGGAGCCGTGGGACACGGTTTTCAACAGGGCGACCAATGCTTACAAGAAGAGGGACATGGGGTTGCCGCCGTCCTTAGCTGGCCGTGAGTCCGGCTTCGGTACGAGCATGAAGTTCAAGGAGTTCTACAAAGAGGACGCCAGGAAAAGAAGGGACAGGAAGAACCAGGATAAAGCCGTTGTTGCAGAGCTGAAGATGAAGGTGAAGACACTGGAGGAGAAGGCGGTGGACCAGAAAACGGTGGACAAGTTAGTGGAAGAGAAGCTCCGCTTGATGATCCCCCCTGAGTTTTTCGAGGCGCTTACTGCTTGGAATGCGGGAGGTCGACAGGGGCCGATACATCTGCCCAGCTTAAGCGGCAGCAACTCGGGCATCAATGTTACCGTGTCGCTGGACCTGGTGACCCCGCCGGCCGTCAACGTCAGGAACAGCCCCTCGTTTTGGTCACACCGACGCCCCCTCCTGCCAAAGATACCAATAAGGCGCAGCCGACGGCGTCGGTGCTTCGTGAGGCACCCGAATAGGAGATTGCAGATGATGATAGGCCGGCCGCCGGCCGCCGGCATTCGCCATGTCTCTACATTAGCCGAGATCCACGCCATCACCAAGGTAACTAATTAGTTAGTGCACGTCATCTCCTTTATGCCTTTGATGCATGACTGTTGCCATCTCATGACGCCCAACAACATGTTTTTGCCTCAGGACACTTCTTGCGTACTCCTGCTTAAAGATGTCGGCGGTGAGTTGAAGGATGTTGCCAAGGGCACTCTTATACAACCGACGAGCCGCACGATGCACAACAATCCAATGGATGATGACGTGATGAAGGTCAGGTTGGCTCGGGTGTTGCAGGGTGCGATGACATGGAACCCCCCATTCAACCTCAGGGAGCCGACGAACACAAGACCCTTGGGGAATGCTACAACTGGCCCTTGACATGGCCGAAGACCCAGATTCGTCTTGTAGGGGGAGCACCGGCGCCACCTCTTGACCGATCATCACCCGGCCACCACCTCGGAAGCCAGTAGCCGCCATTGTCGCCACCACCAGTCGTCACCATCAACTCTTGGCAGCGTGTGCACGCCACATGGCAAAGACGTTGTGCCAAAACCGCCGTCGCCCCCGCTACCACCACCACATGATGGCACGCATGAAGATGATGATGAATTGGTCAACATTGATGACTTCATCAACACCGGCGCCACCAAAGGATTGTATATGCCTTCTGTGGATGAAGAAACCCTTCGCAGCTCGCGACGACCATCAAGCTGATCGGCCCAATACATGCACGCAGCGCCTGGTCTTCCATGGTCTTTCTCAAGAGACGCCTCCGGCCGCCGATCCACCACAAGAGAAACCGGGATTGGTTTTCAGCCCCAACACACTCCGAAGGCGATCGATGAGCGATGGCAAGCATCGACACTGTTGTGAAGAAGAAGCACTATAGGAAGAGAGGTAATAATAAGAAGGGTGCGAGCCAGCCTCTTCTGAAGAGGATCTGGGGTCAGGACGCCGTCGTTGTACCATCCACACAATTTGGCTTGCCCCGAGTGCATGTAGCTGGTGATCCGATATTGATTCCGGATATGATCCACATTGCGGTTGGAGCCATGCTAACTTTGCACGAGGGTGTCAAGACACTAGAGGCCCTCCTTCTTAAAGAGGACGATCCAAATTACCCGGTTTTCACGGCCAAGGTGCCATTGGACATGGGTTTCGTCGATGAACCCCCCGCGGATATATTCTTCATAGCGTTCGAGGACATATTCAAGCTGTTTCTCACGAAACGGCTGGACTATAACTTGGTCCGCCTATACGCGCTCAATCTGGCGCTCACGATCAAGAGAGAAAGTACCCCGGAAATCGCGATAGTGGATCCCTACTACATGCGGGACAGCCAGTTGGTCGAAGGATCAGAGACACAGACCAAGGCGACGGCGTCCTCGAGAAGTTCATGGTGGACAACAAGAGGAAGGGCACACTTCTTTTGCCTTTCTTTCCCGAGTAAGTACACACACTCGCTCATCGTCACCGTAACTTATGCATTTCTTATAGATTTCTTTCCTTTGCTCTTTTTCCAACATTCCGTTCCAATTGTGTTGCACAGAGGAAAATACTACACGCTCATCGTCCTTGCCCCGAGGTATTCGCTAGCCACGTATTTCGACTTGGGGAGTTTGACGAAGAAGAAAGACTACACTAGAATAAGGGGTGTTCTCAATGAGGCTCTCGAGGGCTACACCAAGAAGGGATGCACCTTCGTAGATAGGGGGAATGTATCAAGGATGGCAAACACGTGTTCAAGCACGTGCTCGACTTCCCCTGCATCAAGCAGTCGACTGCTGGTGCCAAGGAGGCCTTCTACGTCCTCCATCACCTTAAAGGCTATGTTCGGGATTGCCATAACCTAACGCTGCCATGTTTTCTCCGAGGATGGGCCGAAACTTTGGAGAAAATCGACGATGCTGATCTTAGAGAAGACTTCCATCGCATTCAGATGAAGTTGTCGCAAATCATCATTGAAGATGTCAACACAAGGGGCGGTGCCCTACAACAAGCCAGATGGTTGAGTAAGAGGGAGATCGAAGAACGCCTCAGAAGGTGGTGACACAAGGACGTGGATGACGAAAGAGGGCTATCTACCATTCCCGAAGCCGTGCCAGAAGAGGAAGTCTTCATCGTGATCGATGTGTGCCTCTAGCATGATCCAGTGTGTGTATATTCTTGATGGACGCCTGATGTATTAGTGTGTGTGTCATAAACTTTACTATCTCGTGGTCGAAATGTTCATTGTTGTTAGACTTAAACTACCTTGTGGTCGTGCTGTCGTTGAACTTATTGCTTCTATGATGATCTAACTTTTAGGTTTATGGATCCTTTGTTTTATATTCTATGAACATATATATATATATGGATGTGAACCCTTTATTCATTCTTTTCGTTGTATTTTTACTAATATGCCTTGTCGTCTATAGAGATGGTGATGAGGTGGTATGTGGTGTACATGGGTAGGGTTCCAGGAGTCTACGAGGAGTGGGAGGATTGCCACAAACAAGTGAACAAGTTCAGCGGCAACATCTACAAAGGATAAGCGACTAGAGAGGAGGCGATAGCCAAGTGGAGGAACCACTTGTGGAAGAAGAACCGGATGAAGATATTGGTCGGGCTAATGCTCTTGCTCACCATTATCACAGTTGTATTCTATTTGATCCTAGTGTAGGCAGCGGTGGCCACATCATATTTGTAATGTGAGATGATATGAACTTTGTATTCGGCGCTTGTGTAAAAATTTGGCACTTGACACTATATATGTATCTCGATCGGGCTCTAAGTGTTTGTATTATATATATGTCGGTTTTCATGCATCTACTACTTGTGCAATGTATTTTATACTCATCTGGATAAATCATGTATAAATACCTGATTATACACCAGGAAAGTATTTTACTTCGAATACATGTTACACAATTAGTGGCGCATATAATTATATAGTTAGTATCTGCATGGCATACACGTAAATGCGCCACGAAGTTCTTCTGTGGCGCATATGAAGGAATGCGCCACGAAGTTCGAACTCGTGGCGCATATCCATATGCGCCACGGAAGTAGTTATCGATGGCGAGGTAAGCATGGACAAAGATATGCGCCACAGAAGTCCCCTTTTCATGCGCCACAGATAGGCTGTTTCCTAGTAGTGTTGATTCCATCCACATGGTAGCCGGGACCGCCATCTACCATCCGTGCATCGTCAGACGGGACCTCCGATTCAGCCACGCTGCTTCTCCGCTGAGATGGAACGACGATAATATCGAGTGCAGGATCTTGCAGGCGCGCTACTCCTCGAAGTTCGTCAATCTGTTGCTGATGCATTCGAAGTGTTCCTAGCAACTCGGTGAACCTGTCTCCATCCTCCTCCTGTCGTCGCCTCTTTGCTCTCTCTCAGCTCCTATAAGTATCTCTGTCTTTGGGAAACCCCATCTTCCAAGTATAACTAGTGCCAAGGCCTTGTACTTGTCCTCCGCGTTCTTTATTCCCGAGGGCCTTTGTCAGCAAGTCATTATCTCTATCGGGACAGAACTTTGTTGTCCCCTCTTTAATTTCCTTAACACTCTCTGCCATGTCTCCCGGGGTATCCTAATCCCGTCACTGCAAATAAGGTCCCCTGTTTTTTCGTCATACTCACTCCCATGCCCAAGGAACCAATTTCTTGCCCTCAGATCCCATTCTTCGCGTATTGGTTCTGGAGTGATCCCTTTAGCAAGAAGCTCACTCTCTTTAACATCCCACTTTGGCATGGCAGTCGCATAGCCCCCTGGCCCAGGTGATGGTGATATTTCTTCATCGCGGCATTTTTCTTGTTTTTTCCCGACTTTTCCATAGTAGGCTCTGACTCCTTGTACTTCACAAATGCATCCCAGTTAGCCTGCTGCTTCATTAGATAGCATTCGAATTTAGGAGGAATCTTCGTCTTCTGATACTTTTGCCATAATGCTTTCTTCCAGTTCTTTAATAGTTCGGCCATCTTCGTAAGAGTCCACTGCTTGACTTTCTTCCTCAATGCAGCTGTGTCGGCATCATCCTCACATTCTGGCAGGGTGAAATGTGTCATGAGGTCATTCCAAAGACCCTCTTTGTACCTGTCAGCGATATACTCACCCTCTTCCGCCCCTTTGGTCTTATTCCACTCTCGAACGGTGATCGAGATGCGATCCCTAACCATAACTCCGCATTGTTGTACAAATACAATTTTAGCCTTTTCGGGTTCCAATGGTTCACCCCGTGGTGATACCACCGTAATTGTATAACGTGTAGATGCGTCCAACTTTTTGGCCGGGCCTCGTTTGGAATATTTTTTTCTCGATGTGGAGGCCTAAGAGAAGAAACATTCGTCAATTTATATATATATACAACTCAATTAATGCATCTACTAATCACCGGACTTCATATATATACCTCGCCGGACTTCGTTAAGGTTCCACCGAGGCCGTCGGCTTCTCCATCAATGGAGCCGTCGGCTTCTCCATCAACGGAGCCGTCGGATTCTCCCTAATCATTTCGGTCGACCTCCTCACCCTCACCGGAGGGGTTCAGATACATCGACGGAGATTCGGGTGGATCAACATGGGCGTCGTTGATCATATCCTCGAGAATTCCTTCTTGTGCTAGGTCTCTGTGCATTGGACTAGGTGGATCCATAGTTTCTGCAAAATGCGAGATGCACACAATATTATTTCCTATATACAAATATTGCCTATATACAAATATTTCCTATATACAAAAATATATTTCCTATATACAAAAAGTCCGGGGGCCCGCGAGCACTACCACCCGAACCCTAAGTCCGGGGGCCCGCGAGCACTGCCACCCTAACCCTAAGTTCGGGGCCCGTGAGCACTGCCACCCTAACCCTAAGTCTGGGGCCCGCGAGCACTCCCACCCTAACCCTAAGTCCTGGGGGGCGTGAGCACTACCACCCTAACCCTAAGTCCGGGGGCCCACGAGCACTGCCACCCTAACCCTAAGTCCGGGGCACGCGAGCACTACCACCCTAACCCTAAGTCCGGGGGCCCGCGAGCACTCCTACCCTATCCCTAAGTCCGGGGGCCCGCGAGCACTGCCACCCTAACCCTAAGTCCGGGGCCCGCGAGCACGGCCAACCTAACCCTAAGTCCGGGGCCCGGAAGCACTGCCACCCTAACCCTAATTCCGGGGCCCGCGAGCATTGCCACCCTAACCCTAAGTCCAGGGCTCGCGAGCACTACCACCCTAACCCTAAGTCCGGGGGCCCACGAGCACTGCCACCCTAACCCTAAGTCTAGGGCCCGCGAGCACTACCACCCTAACCCTAAGTCTGGGGCCCGTGAGCACTACCACCCTAACCCTAAGTCCGGCGGCCCGCGAGCACTCCCACCCTAACCCTAAGTCCGAGGGCCCGCGAGCAGTGCCACCCTAACCCTAAGTCCGGGGCCCGCGAGCATTGCCACCCTAACCCTAAGTCCGGGGCCCGCAAGCACTGCCACCCTAACCCTAAGTCCGGGGCCCGCGAGCACTGCCACCCTAACCCTAAGTCCGGGGGCCCACGAGCACTACCACCCTAACCCTATGTCTGGGGGACCCATGAGCACTACCGGACTTCGGGTAGTTATTTCTTTAGCTATTTTTAGGGATCGTTACTAGCTGGTTTTTGCGATAGGGGACTCAGACACGGATCGTTTGCTTGATGAATAAAAGGCAAGAAAAAACAAGCTGCAAGTTTTGCCGCCATGTTCACCTTATCTTTATTTAGCACTACTATATATATAATACTATAATATTACAATATACTACTATATATATAATACTATAATATTATAATATACTACTATAATGCAATATACTACTATATATACTACTATAATATATGCCATACAATATAACTACTATATATGCAATATACTACTATATATAATATTACACTACCAAATAATATTACACTACTATATATATACTATAATATTACACTACTAAATAATATTACACTACTAAATACTATAATAATATTACACTACTATATTACACTACTAAATAATATTACAAATATATACAAAATAAAAAATAAAAAAATTAAATAACTAGAGAAAAAACTGGCCGGGCGCACTGTCAAGATCGCTCACCGCCACGCCCACAATGTCATCGGTCGTTTACCATATGCTTTTAGCGCCCATGGCAGCCGTGGCAGACGAGGGAAAGGGAGGGGGCGGGGTACCTCTGGCCGGGGGCGTGTGCACGGTGGCTAGAGTGGTGGCGGCGGTTGGGGGTGCTGGCGGCTGGAGTGGGCGTGCCGGTTGGGGTGGTGGCGGCTGGAGTGGGCGCACCGGTCGGGCAGCCTGTCGGTGTCTCCTTCGTTCCTCGCGCGTGATGTGCTCTGCGTGTGCGTCCTCGAGTGGTGATTTGGGAGAAGAAGGGGCGCACTAATATATAGGGGGGGACCTTTAGTCCCGGTCTGTATAACGCACCGGGACTAAAGACCCTTTAGTCCCGATGCGTGATACGAACCGGGACTAAAGGTCCACCCCTTTAGTCCCGGTGCGTGCCACCCACCGGGACTAAAGGTTTTGCAGCCCAGCAGCATGGCACGCCACCTTTAGTCCCGGTGTGTAGCACACACCGGGACTAAAGGTCCTGTTTTCAATTTTTTCATCCCAGGGGCGCGCCTGTTTAAAAAAAATTTAATTAGCATATTTTTTAAACATTTGAATTATACAGTTTTTGCATACTTATGAATTTGAGAAAGTTTTCAACATGAAAAGTTCTTGAATTTGAATAAGTAATCCAAATCTATTTTCTGTTTTATAAAAAACTTATTCTAACTAGTGAAACTAATAACCATTTTGCCATTTTCAATTTAAAAATGCATTAACTATTATATCTTGCATATTTTTGAATCTCACTAAATTTTAACATAAAAAATACTTGAATTTGAATATGTGATTCAAATCATTTTCTATTTTATGAAATAATTATTCTAACTAGTCAAACTATTAACCATTTTGCCATTTTCATGTGATTCCGACGCTCCGGTGGTCTTCTCCTAGACCGGGGGCCCCGGATCGTCTACCCCTATAGCTTTCTCCGTACGAGTGTAGCACGGTGGACCTTTCTATTTGTTTTGGTTTGTTTAGGACATATGTACATGGAGAGCAAATGTTAGGCCAACTTTGCCACATTCTAGGCCCCGGTTGTCCCGCGGCAGGAGTTTCCACGTACAGATCCAGGATTTCACTAAGTGTTAACGCATGTCCGGGAAGGGGGTCACACCTGGGGCCTACACATGGCACCTACCAACCTTGAACCACTCTCACACACATATCCTAGGGGCACATGCAAGTTTTCATGTGATTCCGACGCTCCGGTGGTCTTCCTCCGGCGAAACCCTAGACCGGGCGCCCCGGATCATCTACCCCTATAGCTTTCTCCGTACGAGGGTAGCGCGGTGGACCTTTCTATTTGTTTTGGTTTGTTTAGGACATATGTACACGGAGAGCAAATGTTGGGCCAACTTTGCCACATTCTAGGCCCCGGTTATCCCACGGCGGGAGTTTCCACATACAGATCCAAGATTTCACTAAGTGTTAACGCATGTCCGGGAAGGGGGTCACACCTGGGGCCTACACATGGCACCTACCAACCCTGCACCACTCTCACACACATATCCTAGGGGCACATGCAAGTTTTTATGTGATTCCGATGCTCCGGTGGTCTTCCTCCGGCGAAACCCTAGACCGGGGGCCCCAGATCGTCTACCCCTATAGCTTTCTCCGTACGAGGGTAGCGTGGTGGACCTTTCTATTTGTTTTGGTTTGTTTAGGACATATGTACATGGAGAGCAAATGTTGGGCCAACTTTGCCACATTCTAGGCCCCGGTTGTCCCACAAGGGAGTTTCCACGTACAGATCCAGGATTTCACTAAGTGTTAACGCATGTCCGGGAAGGGGGTCACACCTGGGGCCTACACATGGCACCTACCAACCTTGCACCACTCTCACACACATATCCTAGGGGCACATGCAAGTTTTCATGTGATTCCGATGCTCCGGTGGTCTTCCTCCAGCGAAACACCACACATCCACACATTCCCTAGATTTATGTCTCAAATAAAAGGTTTAATACACTACATAGATTTATGTCTCAAATAAAAGGTTTAATTAATACATTATTACACATCACCAACATCTAGTGTTGTGGTTTTCTTCTGCACCGTAGCCATGGAGAATCTTCATCATTTGACAGGATGCTTGGGTCAGTTTTCACTTTGAATGGCGGAATTTCATGAAACTTATTGTAATCTTCTGACATGTCTGTCTTGTCATCCCCTCCCACGATGTTTCTTTTCTCTGAAAGAACTATGTGGCACTTTGGTTCATTGTATTCTGTATTCTTTTGCTTATCTTTCCTTTTTCTCGGTTTGGTAGACATGTCCTTCATATAGGAAACCTGAGCCACATTGTTGGCTAGGACGAATGGTTCATCCATGTACGCAAGATTGTTGAGATCCACTGTTGTCATGCCGTACTTTTGGTCTACATGTACCCCTCCTCTTGTTAGCTTGACCCATTTGCACCGAAACAAAGGGACCTTAAAAGTAGGTCCATAGTCAAGTTCCCATATCTCCTCTATGTACCCATAATATGTGTCCTTCTGCCCATTTTCATCGGTTGCATCAAAGCGGACACCACTGTTTTGGTTGGTGCTCTTTTTATCTTAGGCCATCGTGTAAAATGTATTCCCATTTATCTCGTACCCTTGGAAAGTACATATAGTAGAAGATGGTAACCTAGCCAACAAGTACAACTGATCTCCAACAGTGGTGTTATTCATGAGATGTGTCTTCAACCAACTGCCAAAATTCTTCTCGTGTTCCCCTTTAATCAAGGAGTCGGGCTTCCCCGGGTTTTCGGAGCGTAGAATATTCTTGTGTTTCTCGATATACGGAGCCACCATGGTGGAATTGTGTAGAACTGTGTAGTGTGCTTGAGTGAAAGAATTCCTGTCCCTACATACCATTGATTTCCTTCCTAGTGTGCCTTTTCCAGTCAGCCTCCCCTCATACCGAGATTCAGGAACACCAATCGGCTTAAGGTTAGGAAGAAAGTCAACACAAAACTCAATGACCTCCTCTGTTCCATAGAGCTTGGAGATGCTTCCTTCTGGCCTAGCACGGTTATGAACATATTTTTTTAAGACTCCCATGAACCTCTCGAAGGGGAACATATTGTGTAGAAACACAGGACCGAGAATTCTAATCTCTTCGACTAGGTGAACTAGGAGGTGCGTCATAATATTGAAGAAGGATGGAGGGAACAACAACTCGAAGCTGACCTAACATTGGACCACATCAATCTGTAACCTTGATAGACTCTCTTGATCGATTACCTTCTGAGAAATTGCATTGAGGAATGCACATACCTTCACAATGGCTAGTTGAACATTTTCTGGTAGAATTCCCCTCAATGCAACCGGAAGCAATTGTGTCATAAGCACGTGGCAGTCATGAGACTTTAGGTTTTGAAATTTTTTCACTTTCATATTTACTATTCCCTTTATATTCGACGAGAAGCCAGACGGGATCTTGATACTGAAAATGACTTCAAATAAGATTTCCTTCTCTTCTTTGGTAAGAGCGTAGCTGGCAAGCCCTTGAAACTGCCATGGATGCTTGCTGTCTCGTCCTTTATGATGTTGCTGGTCCTCCCGTGCTGCCTGGGTATCTTTTGACTTCACATACAAGCCTAGGAAGCCTAGAATATTCACACAAAGATTCTTCGTCAGGTGCATCACGTCGATTGCAGAGCGGACCTCGTGCACTTTCCAATAGGGTAGCTCCCAAAATATAGATTTCTTCTTCCACATGGGTGCGTGTCTGTCGGCATCTTTTGGAACAGGTTGTCCTCCAGGACCCTTTCCAAAGATTACATCCAAATCCTTGACCATACCAAATACATCAGCACCAGTACGGGGGATAGGCTTCGTCCGGGATTCTCCCTTGCCATTGAAATGCTTGCCTTTCTTCCTTAAGTGATGACTTGGCGGAAGAAAACAACGATTGTGCGGGTACACATTCTTCCTACATTTATCTAGATATATACTTTCAGTCTCATCTAAGCAGTGCGTGCATGTATTGTATCCTTTGTTCGTCTATCTTGAAATGTTACTAAGAGCAGGCCAATCATTGATGGTTATGAACAACAATGCTTGTAGGTCAAATTCCTACTGTTTGTGCTCATCCCACAAACGTGCACCTGGTTTGGCCTACAATTGTAAAAGTTCATCAACTAATGGCCTTAGGTACACATCCATGTCGTTGACGGGTTGCTTTGGGACTTGGATGAGCACTGGCATCATAATGAACTTCCGCTTCAGGTACAACCAAGGAGGAAGGTTGTAGATACATAGAGTCACGGGCCAGGTGTTGTGACTGCAGTTCTGCTCCCCAAAAGGATTCATACCATCGGTACTTAGACCAAACCATAAGTTCCTTGCATCACCAGCAAAGTCCGGGAAGTCCCTCTCGATTTTTCTCCACTGCCGACGATCAGCAGGGTGCCACAACTTCCCGTCTTTCTTACGGTCTTCCATGTGCCATCGCAACAACTTTGCATGCTCTTTGTTTCTGAACAAACGTTTCAACCGTGGTATTATAGGAGCATACCACATCATCTTGGCAGGGACCCTCTTCCTTGGTGGATCGCCCTCAATATCGCCAGGGTCATCTTTTCTGATCTTATACCGCAATGCAGTGCAGACCGGGCATTTATCCATATTCTCGTACTTCTCACCGCGGTAGAGGATGCAGTCATTAGGGCATGCATGTATCTTCTGCACGTCTAATCCTAGAGGGCAGACAACCTTCTTTGCTTCGTACGTACTGGAGGGCAATTTGTTATTTCTTGCAAGCAGCTTCTTCATTATTAGCAGCAACTTTTCAAATCCCGAGTCAGTCACACCGGTCTCTGCCTTCCACTTCAGCAATTATAGTGTGCTACCCAGCTTCTTTTGGCCATCTTCACAAGTTGGGTACAATAATTTTTTGTGGTTCTGTAACATCTTCTCGAACTGCAACCTCTTCTTTTTTGTGTCGCAGTCTCGCTTTCCATTAGAAATGACCTGACCAGGATCATTAGCGGGCTCATCTAGTTCCCGTTCTTCACCCCCTTCTTCTTCATTGTCTTCCATTGCGGTATCAGCGTATTCAGGGAACATAGATCGGTAGTTGTCATCATAGTTCTCTTCTTCATCGCCGTCTTCCATCATAACCCCTCTTTCTCCGTGCTTGGTCCAAACACTATAGCCGGACATGAAACCGGACCGAAGCAGGTGACTCTGAATGACTCTTGAGGAAGTGTGAGCCTGCTCATTTCGACATTCAACACATGGACAACACATAAAACCATCCCGCCGCTTGTTCGCCTCGGCCACAAGGCGAAAAGAACGCACGCCTAAGCGTCAGAGCGTCGGTCACCGTACATCCATGGATGGCTCATCTGCATCATACAACCATGCATATATATCAAAGATGCTCAAATTAGTACCGCGCGGTCTAAACGAGAAAATAGTGGCTAACCTTTTAGGACACCTGGAAACAAAGATGAGAAAACTTAAGTGTGGCTCTGACACCTCATATCATGTTTTGTCTTGTGTGAACTCAAGTGACATCGCTCTAACAGGCATTTCACCGAACACCTCTAGTGCATATGAAGAAAAAAATTAGCACAAAGTTATACCCACCTCACATAGAAAGAAAAACAGGAGAGAGTGGAGGGTTTGGTGCATATATATAGGGCCAGCCCATTAGTCCCGGTTTGGGATACAAACCGGGACTAATGGTTCTGCCAGGATCACGCGTGCGTGCCCAGACCCATTAGTCCCGGTTTATATCTCAAACCGGAACTAATGGACCCTTATGGGCTGGGACAAAGTACCTCGGCCTCCTCGGGCCGTCTAGGTCGGACCATTAGTCCTGGCCCCAACCACGACCGGGACTAGTGGCCCGAACCAAAGCCCCATTTTCTACTAGTGGCGGGTGATAGCACCGAATATTTCTAGGGAGTCTCTATGTCATAGTTCCACTGTGACTTAAATTACGTCGCAGTCGAGTGACATCAGCACATCTCTTTTAGCCCCTCTTCAACCCTTCTCCCCTATTTATCCTAGTTTAGCTGTTTCTCTAGCACGTCACTCAAGTTGCTCTTGCTCTGCATGCGCGCTGCTAATTCCGTTGCTCCCTTGCTCTGCATGCATGGACAAATTGCTTTTGCATGCATGCGTGGGCACATCCCGATGCGCTGCTCTTGCTCCACACGAGTGGTCACGTCTTGTCGCTGCTAGACTGCTGCTTGCTACTTTGATACTCTCTTGGTCCAGAAATAAGTGGTTTTGATTTGTCCAGAATCGCATATATTTAAACGCAATTCAGTGTATAACTACATTCGAATTTAGACAAATGTAAGTCACTTATTTTTTAACGGAGTAAGTAATAGGTTTTTGTCTATGGGTCATAAAGTACAATACAGAGTACGGTGTGTCAGATTTAGCTAGGAGAAAAAACTCAACTCTATTGATAAAAATTCTACTATAATCAATCAATTATAAATATAAGATTTTTTGGTAAGCTAAAGCCTAGCCTACCAAAATCTTAGTTGCAACTTCATCTGCAATTAAAAATGTAGCTTAGTTGTAAACCTATTTGCAATCAGAAAGACAACTCAGTTGTAAAAACGTATTTGCAAACCCATTTATAACCGAAAAGACAACTCAGTTGCAACCTCACTTGTAACCAAGAAGTACTCGGTTGTAACTGCACTTACAACTAAAAACAACTAGTTGTAGCCCTATGTGCAACTGAAAACATAAATCAATGTAAAAACTCATTTGCAACTGAAAAGACAACACAACAACCGCACTGGTAAAAAGCAACACAGTTGCAACCCTATTTGCAACCAGAAAAAAAACTTTCTTGCAGAAACTCAGTTGCACCTCACTTCCAACCGAAAAGATAACTCAGTTCCGACCTCACTTGCAACCGAAAAAACTAGTTTCAAGTTGACATGCAACTCATATGAAAAGCAAAAATCCTTAGTTAGAAACCTGCTTGCAACTCTCAGACCCCCTCTCCCTCCCCTGACAAAATCAAGTTTCAAGTCTACATGCAACTCATATTAAAATAAAAAAATCCTCAATTGCAAACATACTTGCAACTCCCTCCACTCCCCCGAGAAAAGCTAGTTTCAAGTGGACATATAACTCATTTGGATCCCGACAAAAAAGCTAGTTTCAAGTCCACATGCAACTTGTATGAAAAGAAAAAAATCCATAGTTACAAATCTACTTGCAACTCTCCCACCCGCCCGCCCCTTTTCTCGAAAAAGGCCAGTTTCAAGTGGACATGCAACAAATAGAAAAGCTAGTTTCAAGTTCACATGTAACTCATATGAAAGGCAAAAATCCTCAGTTACAAACCTACTTCCAACTCTCCCACCCTCTTCCCCTCTCCCGACAAAAGCAAGTTTGAAGTCTACATTCAACTCATATGAAAAGCAAAAAACGCTCAGTTACAAACCTACTTGCAACTCTCCCACCCCCTCTCCCTCCCTCAACAAAAGAAAGTTTTAAGTCTAAATGCAACTCATGTTAAAAGCAAAAACTCCTCAATTGTAAACCTACTTAGAACTCTCCCACCCGCCCTCGCTTCCATGGAGAAAAGCTAATTTCAAGTGGAAATGCAACTCATTTGGATTCGGAGAAAAAAGCTAGTTTCAAGTCCACATGAAACTCATATAAAAAGCAAAAATACCCAGTTACAAACCTACATGCAACTCTCCCACCCACCCTCCCCTCCAAGAAAACCAGTTTCAAGTGGGCATGCAAGTCGTTGGGATCTCGAGAAAAAAGATAGTTTCAATTCCACATGCAACTCGTATCAAAAGAAAAAATCTTAGTTTGAAACATACTTGTAACTCTCCCACCCCCCCTTCCCTCGATAAAAGTCAGGTTCAACTCCACATGCAACTTATACGAAAAAGCAAAAGTGCTTAGTTACGAACCTACTTGCAATTCTCTCCCCCCCCCGCGCGATTAAAGCCAGTTTCAAGTCCACATGAAACTTGTATTCAAAAGCGAAAAATCTCAATTACAAACCTACTTGCAACTCTCCCACACTCTCCCCTTCTCCTTAGAAAAGCCAATTTCAAGTCGACATGCAACTTGTATGAAAAGCAAAAATTCTTAGTTACAAACTTACTTGCAACTCTACCACCCCCTCCCCCTCCCTCGAGAATAGCTAGTTTCATGTGCACATGCAACTCGCCGGGATCCCAATAAAAAACCAGTTTCAGTTTCACATGCAACTCATATGAAAAGGAAAAAATCTCAATTACAAACCTAATTGTAACTCTCCCACCCGCCCTCCCCTTTCGACAAGAAAAATCCAGTTTCAACTCCACATGCAACTCGTTGGGATCCCGAGAATAAATATAGTTTCAAGTGCACATGCAACTCATATTCAAAATAAAAACTTCTCGGTTACAAACCTACTTGCAACTCTACCACCCCTCCCCACTCCCTCGAGAAAATCCAGTTTCAAGTGCACATGCAACTTGTTAGAATCAGCCAGTTTCAAGTCCACATGCAACTCATATTAAAAGAAAAATGTTTATAGTCCTAGTTACAAATCAATTTGCAAACTGTTCACACCTTCCTCGAGAGAATCCAGTTTCAAATGCACATGCAACTCGTTTGTGATCCAGTTGCAAATCCGCATACAACTCGTATTAAAAGTAAAAAATCAACGCAACACAATGCAGCCACGCGGGCCCAGAAGGGAGGCCCACAATGCACGGACGGAGAACTCAACACATCGACATGGGCCAAGCTCAACAATCAACACAACATCGTGCGACGTGGCCAACTGAACAACCAGCGACACACACACACACCAATCTTGACGACCAGACAAAATCAATAGTACACAAGCTAGCTACGACGTAAGATACATCACACCTAACAGTGTTTTAGGAAATACGTAATAAAATGATTGAAATATATACATACAACTCCAATATCAAAATTTCGTGCATTGATCTTCACATAAATTGTAGACCGCTTCGCCTAGAACGACGACAAAAGTTAGATGGTTGTGAGCATACTGCGCAAGGTTCAGCATCCATGACTTGTATATTCTAGAAGAACTGTAAAAAAATTAAAAAAAAATTGAAAAGTCTCCCACTAAATCAAAACAAAACAAAAAATAAATAAATAATGCTAAAATTATGACAATACATGGAGAAAATTGCAACAATTTCTCAAAAAACTATCGCAAGTTGTTATTATAAAATAAATCGCATCTGCTTGTAATTTCTCTAAAGAGCATGAATATCATAAACAGTACCGCGGGCTTCTTATTTATATCGACTTACTGTCCTAGCTTAGGAAAATGAATCGTGGAGAATAAGTGTCCTAACTTAGACAATCTAATAATAGAAAATAAACAATGCAATCCCGCACAACCATACCTTCTTACCGGACAAAACAAATGAATGGTAGACAATAATCTATTTTTATTCAAAACAACCACATCCACTAGTATATATTTAAACAAATCTATAAAAAACAACAAGTTATTTTCGTGTCAAAAAAAATCGCATTCAGTCAAATGTTTCCATCACCGATCAGCCCGATAAAAAAAACAACAAAAACAACAATCTTGAAAGCGAAGCAAAAGGACGGTCACAGAGCTAGCTGTGACGCAAGCTATGTCACAGCTAGATGTGACTTAGCAATTCCGATATTTCTAAATGGTCGTGGGCGAGCAGCGGGAGGGATCCGAGACCGACGTGAGAGGAGCTGAGTCGCCTGCGCTCGTTTCGCTGTACCTGTACGGGGACACGTTCTCGAGTCGGTGGTGGAGTGCTTGCCGGTGGCCGACCTCGCCGCCACGGCGGTGGTTTCGCGTGAGTGGCTGCGAGCGGTGCGTTGTGTACTGCGCGGGCGGCCGCGGCGGCTGCCCTGGCTCGTGGTGCATCTCCTCGGCCGCCGTCATCGTCAGAACATTACCTATGTCTGAGTGCACCAAACTTGGATAAAACATTTTGATGCTCCAAAGTACACCAAACTTGGATAAAACTTTATAAAACAATTTTGTGTGTTTCCTTAAACAATTTAGAATGATCAAAACAGTTAAATTGGAACATTTAAAGTATTTTGGAGGGGTTTCAGAATGGAAAACGCTCACAGATAGAATTAGGGTTTTGCTATTTTCTTACTCAAAGTAAATTTTATTTGGCTAGAAAATAATGCATGATTGCTTGCAGTGCATATTATCAAACCCTAATTAGAATTATTTAAACTGGGGTGTTACATGTTATTTTTCCAGCAGAGCCTCCCTTGTAGGCACCCTGTAACAAAACACACTTGTTACGCTTTCTATTTTCTGAGTGTCGGAAATAGTTTTTGTTAAGCATATCTCAAAACTCTGCTTGTAGCCCCAGGGCAGGCCCACGTATCTCAAGGGATGCGTCATACAGGGGGAGCTTTTCAAATATGTCGTTGATGGAGGAGTAAAAATATGGTGGACATGCCCTCGGAGAAGACACTCATGTCTGGCTGCATATGCTCGACCACCTTAGAGATACCTTGCACGTCAATACTCTGATCTTGTACAAGACCTACACCTCCAAGGTGGTCAAGCAGGTGTGCTCAGCTTCACACGGTAATTGGTCACATAGTGGCATCGTCCATTACTATGTCTGAGTGCACCTGCTCAATCACCTTGGAGATGTATACCAATTACGTCAAAACTGTAATCTTTGACATGATCTACATCTCGAGGTATTCAACCAGCAACACTCTTCTTAACGTGGCCAACATATTCATATTGAAATCATTTGGATGTACCTTCTCAACACCTTATACGTCAATATTCGGATCTTTTACAAGATCTGCACCTGCAACGTGTCCAAGCAGCAACTCTCTTATCCATGCATAGAAAAAACACCACAGGAAGGTAAGTACATGGAGCTAGGGAGAAGAACACCGGCCAAGCTAGCCAGTGAGTGTGAGTATAGGCGGGGAAAAATAACGGCAAAAGAAACGAGGGAAAGAAAGAGAAAGGAAAAAAAAAAAGGCGGGAAACCCCTTTGACGAGTTGCCTCGAGAAATACCCTCGTAAAAGAGGTGTGTGGCCTCTCTGCCGAGCGTATACACTGCATGGCCCACTGTTTCGCGCGAATAGGAAGCTTGGCAGGAAAGTTCTAAAGCTCTATGCAAAACCTTGTTCCGTTACGGCCCAGTCAAACGTGTGGGAAGGATGGACACGTGTCCACAAACTTTGCCGATAATGACTCATTGCCGAGTGTATTTTTTTTTCTTTGCCGACTGTTTTTCTTACTGTATTATATTTTGCCAAGTGTCATGTCTTTGCCGATAGATTTTGCCAAGAGTAACTCCATCTCTGCCGAGTTCCGCAAAGACAATATGCATGGCAATTTTTCATTTTCCCGTGGTGTATCTTTTCGTTGCTTATAGTACTACTGTACATCTTTTTCATTAATTGTGTTGTGATAAACACGCCGCCTCCCCCTATATATTTAGCATCTACTAGCACGTATTAGAGGTCCCGTCCTGTACCGTTAGCGTGGGCTGCTAGCAAATGATGTCGGGGGACACCCAAGAGGGGTGCGAGAGCAGCGACGCCAGAGGCGCTGAGTCGATTGCGCTGGTTATGGGGCATCACCTGTACGGGGACGTGCTCGAGTCGGTGGTGGAGTGCTTGCCGGCAGCCGACCTTGCTGCGTCGGCTGTGGTCTCGCGCGAGTGGCTGCGCGCAGTGCGTTGTGTACTGCGACGGCGGCCGCGGCGGCTGCCCTGGCTCGTGGTCCATCTCGTCGGCCGCCGTCATCGTCAGACAACGGCGTACGATCCCCACTCCGGCTCATGGCTGACGGTGTGCTCCGCCCCGCATGGCGGCACGCTGTCGACCTTACGCCACGTGATCAGCGGGCGTGGGGACCGCCTGTGCGCGCTTTCGTTATCCGGCCTGGACATCGCCGGCGGGTCCCTTGGAAGGTCTGCGTGGATGGAACTGAAGGCTCCAAGCGTGTGGCGCGTTGACCCGGTATTGGCCGTGGTGGGCGAGCGCGTGGTTGTCCTGGGCGGCGCGTGTGAGCTTGCGCTTGCCGAGGGAGAGAACGCCGCCGCGGTGGAGGTACATGATGAAGGAGGAGGAAGCTGGAGCACGTGCGATCCGATGCCGTCGGCACTCCGTGAGTCCGCATCGGCAACCTGGCTGTCGGCGGCCGCTACGGATGAGAGAGTGTACCTGACCGAGAGAAGAAGCGGGTGGGCGAGCTGGTTCGATCCATCGAAGCACTCTTGGGGTCCCACACGTCGCCTCACACCAGACTCTTGCGTCTCCACGTGGGCCATCGCACCTGCAGCTCACGCAGGTGCTGAGCGGCTCGTCCTCTTCGGTGCGAAGCGTCAAGGCCAGGGAGTCGTCATCCAAGCATGGGAGGTGGATGGTGACGCTCTGGATGTCTCACCCAGTAGCACGTCCGATGCAATGCCGAGCGAGATGTCGGCCATTCTTTTCCCGCGGAGCGACGACGACCATGACGACGTGGAAACTTGGTCATCAATCCGGATCCGGGTGTGTGGCAATGCCACGGGAGGGTATGTGTACAATGCGGCCGAGCCAGCCAATGGCGCCGTGCTCTACGAGCTGCGTCAAGCAGGTCACGGTGGGAGCCTCGTGGAACGGTGGGAACGGGTGCCGTGCGCACCGTCACTGCACGCCCAGCCGCTGGGCCGTGTCATTATTGCATGCTCTCAAAGTGGGGTTGGATCAACTGCCGGGAGGGCTGCGCCCGCTAGGGTCACAACTCAAGTCTTAGCTAGCTTCACAACCTTAATTATGCACCATCTTTTCAACTTAAATCTCGCTCGGCCAAGATTGCTCTTCTTTCTCTAAATAAAAGCAACTCTGCTTGTTCTACTTGGTTGGTGTGTACACAAGTTAAGTCTTGTTTTTTTTTTGAAGTACAACCATATATTTCATTAGACAATCCAGAGATTACATATATGATCAACACTTAAGACAAACATGCTTATCAAGCAACTTTGCACAAAGAACTCCGCAAGTAAATTTACAATTCCACCTTTGGAGAAACTTGTGCCTCGCCGCCGAACCGCCGTCCATCGTCCTTCGCCGCCGCCATGGTAGCGTCGGAAAAAAAGGCGAACAACTGACATACCTAGATCTGGGAGAGCACCATCGCATACGAGGATGCTTTTCGAGCCGATGAACCGAGCCGTCGGAAACGACGAGCCCGAGACTTTGTGGCACAACGGCCGGGGATCTTCCCCGTAATCACCAGATCCCGACATCGTCGTCTTCATCTGACGCAGTCGGAGAAAAGAGACATTGTCGCCTGCCGTCTTCCACGTGGCCGACCAAGGAGGCAGGGACCCGTGGTAGCTGTAGATCCCGGGGGCAGATGCGATCACCTGGGTCTCTCTGTAACCGGCTAAGAAACCGATCAGTTAAGTCTGGTTTGATGGTTTGTACTACTACCTCTGTTGATAAATGTATAAAATGTCTACCAAAACATATTGTAATTAAGAACGTTCAGGTAACATGAGGTCGCGTTACGAGCTACTTTTCTTGCAGGGCATGTATTTTTTATCCCACGCCCACAGCCTGTTACAACCTACAGGGATTTTTCCAGCCGCATCTATTACGCGCACTCAGTGGCAAACAAGTTCACCATGATCTAGTTTTTTTTTTGTTGGCACGTTTGTTATTTTGAATCCGCGCCTCGATCAACACACAAGTGTTGATGCTGAATTACTAGTTATCTATTCATCAACCAATCCACAACCCCGCTTTTGCAAATGTAAAATTTTGTACAAAAAATAAGTCAAGCTATATGTGCTTACTGACTTAATAGTACAAAAGGGTCTCAAATCTATTATATACTAAAAGCAATATACAGATGAAAAGGAAGCCATCGCGTTTTCTCCACATAGTCTAAATAATATATTTTATTAATTTAACTGTGACTTCTAATTATAACTGTCAATATTTATTTCCAACCAAGCATGATAGTCTCAATAATCTACTCCATTATTAATGTGGGTCCCAATTATAACATTCAAGATTTCATCCGAACCAAATATGATAGTGTAAATAATCGACTCCATTAATTTAATTGTGGGTCCTAATTATAATGTTTAAGATTTAATTTTAACCAAAAATGATAGTCTAGATATACTACATTAGTAATTTAATAGTGCATCCTAATTATAAGTCATAATTTAGTTCCAACCAAACATGATACTGCAATAATTTAGTTATTGGTCCTTCTTATAACGGTCAAGATTTACTATCAACCAAGTACAATAGTCTAAATAATCTACTCAATTAATTTAATTGTGGGTACTAATTACTCCCTCCGTCTCAAAATGTGAGGCGCCTAAGATTTAGTCAAAAATCAACATATTTTAAGTTTGACCAGCTTTATACATAAAAATATAAACATTCACAATACAAATTCAATATCAGTAGATTCACTAGAAAGTATAGCTTCTCAAAATGTCCATTTGATATTGTAGATATTCATATTTTTTCACATAAACTTGGTCAAACTTAGAAGATGTTGACTTTTGGCTAAAGCTTAGGTGCCTTACATTTTGGGAAGGAGGGAGTATAAGGTAAATATTTAACACCACGCAAGCTCGATAGTCTAAATAATCTACTCCCTTAATTTAATAGTGTATCCTAATTATAATGTTTGAGATTTAATTCTAACCAAGCGCGATAGTATAAACAATCTATTTTATTAATTTATTTGTGGATACTTATTATAAATGTTAAGATTTAATTCCAATTAAACACAATAGTATAAATAATCTACTTCATTGATTTAATTTAGGATCCAAATTATAAGGCTGGTCATAGTGGGAGTATCATATTACTAGTATCATACATATGATACTAGTGTATGATACTATCTCTCTAGTGGTTAGTATCATCTAGTAGTATCATAGTACTATTGTATATAATTTTTTCTACAATCTCAATGCAATTGTGTGTATGAGATGTATTGGTTATTAAATTACCTAGTTTCACGTGCTATAATACGGTATCATATTATGATACTACTAACACCTCTCTCTTTATTAATTGTAGTGCCGCATCAGATTTTTGCCAAGGTGGCGTGCATGATACTCCTTATGATACTCCCACTAGGGCTAGCCTAATGGTCAACATTTAATTCATACCAAACACATCTAAATAATATACTTCGTTAATTTAATTGTGGGTCCTAATCATAAATTTCAAATTTAATTCCAACCTAGCACAATATTCTAAATAATATACTACTTCATTAATTTAATAGTGGGTCCTAATTATAACACTTGAGATTTAATGACAATCAAACATGATAGTCTAAATAATCTACTGCATTAATTTAATTTTGGTTCTAATTATAATGACTAAGATTTAATTCCAGCCAAGCATGATAATCTAAATAATTTACTTCATTATTTTAATTGTGAGTCCTAATTATAACTATCAATATTTAATACCAACCAAGCATGATAATCTAAAAATCAAATTCATTAATTTAATTGTGGGCCTAATTATAACTATCAATATTTAAATCCAACCAAGCATGCTAGTCTATTAATTTTATTGGTCCTTATTATTAAGGTCAAGATTTAATTCCAACCAAGAACTATAGTCTAAATAATCTATTTCAATACTTTAATTGTGGATTCTAATTATGAGGTAAAGATTTAATTCCAACCAAGCACGGTAGTCTAAATAATATACTCCATTAATTTAATAGTGGGTCCTAATTATAACACTTGAGATTTAATGACAATCAAACATGATAGTCTAAATAATCTACTGCATTAATTTAATTTTGGTTCTAATTATAATGACTAAGATTTAATTCCAACCAAGCACGATAATCTAAATAATTTACTGCATTAATTTAATTGTGAGTCCTAATTATACCTATCAATATTTAATTCCAACCAAGCATGATAATCTAAAAATCAAATTCATTAATTTAATTGTGGGCCTAATTATGAAGGTCAAGATTTAAATCCAACCAAGCATGATAGTCTATGAATTTTATTGGTCCTTATTATTAAGGTCAAGATTTAATTCCAACCAAGAACTATAGTCTAAATAATCTATTTCAATACTTTAATTGTGGATTCTAATTATGAGGTAATGATTTAATTCCAACCAAGCACGGTAGTATAAATAATATACTCCATTAATTTAATAGTGGGTCCTAATTATAACACTTGAGATTTAATGACAATCAAACATGATAGTCTAAATAATCTACTGCATTAATTTAATTTTGGTTCTAATTATAATGACTAAGATTTAATTCCAACCAAGCACGATAATCTAAATAATTTACTGCATTAATTTAATTGTGAGTCCTAATTATAACTATCAATATTTAATTCCAACCAAGCATGATAATCTAAAAATCAAATTCATTAATTTAATTGTGGGCCTAATTATAAAGGTCAAGATTTAAATCCAACCAAGCATGCTAGTCTATTAATTTTATTGGTCCTTATTATTAAGGTCAAGATTTAATTCCAACCAAGAACTATAGTCTAAATAATCTATTTCAATACTTTAATTGTGGATTCTAATTATGAGGTAATGATTTAATTCCAACCAAGCACGGTAGTCTAAATAATATACTCCATTAATTTAATAGTGGGTCCTAATTATAACACTTGAGATTTAATGACAATCAAACATGATAGTCTAAATAATCTACTGCATTAATTTAATTTTGGTTCTAATTATAATGACTAAGATTTAATTCCAACCAAGCACGATAATCTAAATAATTTACTGCATTAATTTAATTGTGAGTCCTAATTATAACTATCAATATTTAATTCCAACCAAGCATGATAATCTAAAAATCAAATTCATTAATTTAATTGTGGGCCTAATTATGAAGGTCAAGATTTAAATCCAACCAAGCATGATAGTCTATGAATTTTATTGGTCCTTATTATTAAGGTCAAGATTTAATTCCAACCAAGAACTATAGTCTAAATAATCTATTTCAATACTTTAATTGTGGATTCTAATTATGAGGTAATGATTTAATTCCAACCAAGCACGGTAGTCTAAATAATATACTCCATTAATTTAATAGTGGGTCCTAATTATAACACTTGAGATTTAATGACAATCAAACATGATAGTCTAAATAATCTACTGCATTAATTTAATTTTGGTTCTAATTATAATGACTAAGATTTAATTCCAACCAAGCACGATAATCTAAATAATTTACTGCATTAATTTAATTGTGAGTCCTAATTATAACTATCAATATTTAATTCCAACCAAGCATGATAATCTAAAAATCAAATTCATTAATTTAATTGTGGGCCTAATTATAAAGGTCAAGATTTAAATCCAACCAAGCATGATAGTCTTTTAATTTTATTGGTCCTTATTATTAAGGTCAAGATTTAATTCCAACCAAGAACTATAGTCTAAATAATCTATTTCAATACTTTAATTGTGGATTCTAATTATGAGGTAATGATTTAATTCCAACCAAGCACGATAGTCTAAATAATATAGTCCATTAATTTAATTGTGGGTCCTAATTATAATGTTCAAGATTTAATTCCAACAAAGCATGGTAGACTAAATAATATACTACATTAATTTAATAGTGGGTCCTAATTATAATGTTGACGATTTAATTTCAACCAAGCATGACAGTATAAAAAATCTATTGTATTAATTTAATTGTTGTCCTAATCATAATATTCAAGATTTATTTCCAAGAAAATACAATAGTCTAAACAATCTACTCTCCCGGTCCTAGTTTAAACAACACACATTAGAAATCATGCAATCCCAAAACTCTTCTAACTCCTAGGAACATAAGCATTTCATTTCAGAGAAAGGTCCAATCAGTGGATTAATGTTAGCCAAATTACCACCAATCAGCAAAAGTCTAGGGATTCTCCGAGCCTCCCCTGGTTCTTCTTCCCCACGCATCCGGATACCTCCTCCTCCGTGTTCTTCCTTCAATGAGTGAGGGTAACTCCCTCTCTCCCATCTTTTGTGTTGATGTGTTACTTGTTGGTGGAACGTGGACTTGGAGTCTCCTTGTGGTTCTTGTTTCGTGTAGAAATCGTAGCCTCGCAATTCCTATGCCTAATCTACATTGTTGCACTCAATCTAGGCAGAATCTGAAAAATTTCGCCAGGGTCGGATTATCTGCCCCTGGCATGGACGGATTATCCGGCCTGGCAGAGTCATCTCTGGTTCAGATTTCCTTAGATTGTTGGATAATGCATTTTTGGGTTGTGGATTGTTGGTCTACCTTTTGTACTTTCCTCTTGGACTTGTGTGTGTACTTATCCCCATGCTGTCCATCTTATTCGTTTCAAAGGTGGTTCTAGTGTTCCCAAAACCTACAAGTGTCGTCCCCGTGGCCTCTACATCCGGGACGATGGTGTAGAAAGTCAGGTATAAAATATGATTATGAATGCAGTGAATCTTTTATGGGAACTAATGATTTTCAAAATATTAAAAATGCTTATGGTCTAGACACTCAAGCTATTGCTTCTTATTTTAAGGCTTTTGCTTTCTACATTGAAGTGCCTAAAAAGAAGTGGAATAAGTATCATGAACCTTATAAAGATATTTCTAAGAGTTTTCCTGCAAGAAATACTGAAGTTTATACTGCTAATCATGTTTTACCAGAACCTTATATTGAGAAAATGCCTTTCCCAGTTAAGATAAAGGAGCACTCTATGATAGCTAGTATGGTTAACGAAAGTACGAATGAAGTTGTTGAACCTGATAAACAAATGGTTGATAAACCTATTATAGCAAATGTGAAAGACTTTGTTACTAAATATGAAGGAGAGGGACACACTATCCTTTGTAAGGATACCTCTAATATTGTCTCACAAGGTAGTGTTATGAGAGCTAGTATTCCTGTGGTTTCTGTTAGAATAAGTGATCAGTGTTATGATGGTACTTGTGATAGTTATATTGTTAAGTTTATGCATGATACTGAAAGTTATTATAAGAGAGGGAAAAGTGCTCTTATGCATCTCAATAATATCAAGTTTCCTTGTTTTATGCTGAAAGTTTTTATGTTACACTACTTTTTTTTCTTCCTATGCTTGTAGCCTCTGGTTTCAACAACTTGTTTGTTTACAAAATTCCCTTGCATAGAAACTGGGTTAGACTTAAACGTATGTATTTTTGCTTCTTAATGCTCTCTTTCACCTCAATTCATATTCCTGAGTGAGCATCATCAAAACTATCATGCCCATCTTAATGGCTATAAAGAAAGAGCTTTTTGGGAGACAACCCAATTTGTTTTTGCTTTCAGTTTGTTTTTGTTTCTTTGAGTCTTGGAAGTTATTACTTCGGTAATAACCGCTCCTTATCCTTTTTGTATCAAGATCAACCTCTAATGAGAGAGAAGTAAGATTTGGGGAAGTTGCTGTTCCGAAACAGATTTTTGTTCTTCACCGTCAAAATTCGTGAGAGATCTCTGTCTGTCGGATTGAGCTGTAATTGTTTGTGCTTCTGCTCCAGGTTGTTATTTAACTTTCGTTAGTTTTGCACTTTTTGATTTGAGAAACAGAAGATTTTCTAAAAAATTGATCTTTATCTGCTGGTATGTTTTGACAGATTTTGCCACTCTTGCATTTGCTTCTTGATTCGATTTCCTTTTTGAATTCTTTTTGGATTTTCAGAAGGAGTTGCTACAGTAGCTTATCTTTTGATGGTTTTTAGTTGAAGTTGAACTAAGAAGGTTTTATCACCTCACTTAAACTAATGTTGCTAATGAGAATTGTGTGAAGTTTTGTGTGAAAGAAGTTTCAGGGTTAGTGGAGATAATGGTGTAATAAGGAAGTGAAAGGTTTTATGACTCAAGTAATAAGTGTATGAAGATGAAGATGTTGATGACTTTCAAGTGGTGACTCCGGAAGAATCTATCAAAGACCAAAATCAGAGACCTGCAGAGTCTGTTTTCAAATAGGTAACAGTTCTGGTAAGAAAAGTTCCGCGAAAATACTATCCAACTATATTTTTGCAGGTTTTAGACAATAAGGAAAGCTATGAAGCGAAAGAGGGACGAAAACGGAGCCAGGGTGGCTCACACCACCCTGTGGAATGGGCCCACCCCTGGCCGCACCACCAGGTGGTGAGTCCTCTCTGGACTCCGCCTCCGACTCGTTTTCTCCTAGTACCTTCCTTTTGTTGTGAAACTATGTAATATATAATCCCCCGGATCCCCCGAGGTTCGTATATCTTGTTTTCGTCGTGTTTTCGTTTCGATCTGTTTTTGCCAGGAACCATCTTTGAAAGCTTTGAAGCACAATGGTGTCCACCAAGGATAAAGGAAAGGAGCCTATGGAGGAAGATCTCCAAGACCCCGGGCAGGAGAAGGAGATCAAGAGTGAAGATGAAGAGGAGGCAAAGCACACTGGCACTACCATTGCGAGCATCAGAGTGGTGGCAAACCCTGCCAGGACTATTTCCCCGTAATCACCAGATCCCGACATCGTCGTCTTCATCTGACGCAGTCGGAGAAAAGAGACATTGTCGCCTCCTCATCACCGTTCAGATCCCTGGTCACTTCATCCACGCACCAAGAATCCTTTCCATACTCTTATCCATGAGCATCAATACCGGAATATGCCCAAGGGGAAATTACCCTCCAATTGGGATTTGCCTCGTTCTAGCTATGCAGGGAAAGAATACTTCAAGGAGGTAGAGTGGGGGAAAATCGCAAGAGCTGGGATTCTCAACCCGACATGATCAGGAGCCGCATTGAGGAAAACTCACAGCTTATTCCTAATCTCACCTTCGAGATTGAGGACTTGGGGAAACTGATCAAAGAGCTCATCAAGAGGATACCACCACCACCAAAGGAGTAATTCATCATCAGGTTTGGCATCCCCTTGGTTTGTTCCAAGCTTGGGGGAGTGTCACGGTATCACATCACTATCTTCTATCTTTTTACTTTTTTTAGTAGAGTAATATCATGAATATAGGAGTTATCATGTAGGAAGTGTCCCCTCTCTCGTTAGATATGTATCCCTTGGTGTGAGTTGCTGTTATGAAATATTAATGAGAAGTTCTATCATTTACTCTTTTTCATAGCTTATATTAGTTTTCAATTCGTGGTTATATGATTGATATTGTTGTTAGTATTGGTATCACTTTGGGATCATTGAGTTAATTTAGTTGGTTTTGGCAAACCTGGCTCGGTCAGTAGCAACACTATTTTTGAGAGTTGAATGAAAAAGTTAAAAGTGCTCTAAAGAAAATTTATTTCATCATCTTTCTTTCTTGATTTGCTCATAAGTTTAGTATTCTCTAGTTAAGATCTTTTGTGCTTCCAAGGAAGATTGCATGTTTGACTTTTATCACTTGTATGTTTGTTTGTTTCCTTCAACTCTTGTACTTTCTACCCAGCCTTGCTAGCCAAAACCTGTACTGAGAGGGAATTCTTCTCGTGCATCTAATCCTTAAAACAAAAAACCATGCCATTTGTGTCCACCATACCTACCTATTAGCATTATTTAGTAAATTCTTGTTTTATCTACCTCCCAAATTAAACTTGTTATGTGAAAATTAGTGATTAAAGCTCTCACGAACTTGATGGCACACTTTACTTTCTTGCACTTAATAAACTTGAACCATTGTGCTCACCTATGTTGCGTTTATGCTTGCGCTTTGTAAGTTGTGAATTAGCAGAACCATGCTGTCATGGCGAACACTTTCAACATTGCACTGGTACTTTGTACCTAGTTGATATCATGTTCTTTTGTCTATGGATGTCGTCGGTGTGAAATGAAAGGGGAGCTTGTTAGTCCATGGAGTTATGCGTGTGTGTTAGAGAAACGCCTAGGCCACTGGTCTAATCCATGCTGACATGGTGGAAACCTGCAGCGTAACCATAACGAGCATCTATGAAGCATTCTTCTTATAAAAAAAGAGTCCGATATTGAGAAAAAAAAGAGAAAAAGAAAAAAAGAGATTATGAAAAGAGGAAAGAGAGAAAAAAGCACCATATTCCCATGGTAAATAAGAAGATTGCTGAGATGTTTGTTGTCTGCTTGCCTTGTCATTTTGATATGGGGATTCTTCCGTATCATCGGGCAAGGGGTACCCTGTTGGCGGTTCTCTATGATACACATATGCTTACGATGATAAAAACTTACCGGTGACTAAACTTGAGTAGCATGAGGAGCGGCCCTCATATTCAAGGGACATGAGATTTTCAATTTACAACTTGTCAAGCATATCCTCATATTTGATCACTTTAACCTTAATCACCTAAAGATGCCTATGATAGGGGCAATGAGAGCTGAAAGCTAGTAAGTACCATAATTTTTGGGAGCTCTTTATGAGACTTGCAATCCCTGCTTCCCTCTGCGAAGGGCGTTTATTTTACTTTTAAGTTGAGTCAGTAAACCTATTCCCTTCTATCTCAGCAAGTATTTTGAGTTGTTATGTTTCATTCATTCATATGATGATTTATTCAATCATGTTTCTTATGTTCCTTGTTTTGCACATTGCTCTTATCTTGGTTTTTACTACTTTGAAAGCTATCATTGGAAACCAGTTATTTATTAACTCTAGCAAATTATCAACTATTCTTCGACCAAGAGCTAAGTTTGCCATCACCAATTATGACTTACTTTATGTATCTTTATTGTGTTTCCTTTACTCATTGCAAGTTAAGTTATATAAAAGTGAGTTGTCTTCTATTATGATCTATGTATTGATGAATGTGATGCTTCTTGTCCGTATTCTTTTATCGACTCTTCACTCCATAAACTTGAGGTAATGTTTATTGAGCTCAGTTTCGCTTGGGGACAACCGAAGTCTAAGCTTGGGGGGAATTGATACGTCCATTTTGCATCACTATTCTATGTCATAATTCACTGTTATTCATTGATATATTTATATTAAGAGATGATACTTATGTTATTTCATCTATTTTTGCATGGTTGATGACTAAGGTGATGTTTGGAGGCAAAAATCACGAAGATCCAAAAATCTGGGAAAATATACGGAAAATCCTATTTTTCCAAAATACGAAGGATGCCAGAAGGACGAGTGGATATGGGCCACTGGGGGCCCACACCACCCCCTGGCGTGGGCCACCCTAGGCCGCGCCACCAGGTGGTGTGGCCACCTTGGCCCACCTCTGGATCTCCCCTCTGCGTATATATTCCTCCCGAAACCCTAAGACTTGGGGAGCGACCATAGAAAGATTCCGCTGCCTCTACAGGGCAGAAAACACCGAGAGAGAAATATCTCTCCGGCAGACAGATTTCTGCCGGGGGAATTCCTTCCCGGAGAGGGGAGATCATCGCCATCAACACCACCATCAAGTTGGACTTCATCGGGATCATCATCATCATTACCACCATCATCACCATCAGCACCCTCATCACCATCTCCATATTGCTGTAACAATTGAGTTGAATCTTGCATTAGTTCTTAGGGGAAACTTTCTCGGTGTTGATTACTCTTTGTAGTTGATCCTATTGAGTGAACCGTTGAATTACTGTTTATGTTCAGATTGTTATACATCATTATTCCATCTCTGATCATGATCCATATGATGTCTTGTGAGTAGTTCGTTTTGTTCTTGAGGACATGGGAGAAGTCATGTTGTTAGTAGTGGAGTTGTGTTGAGAAAGATTCAATAGTTTGATATTTAAGTTGTGGTGTACTTCTTCTAGTGGTGTCATGTGAACGTCGACTACATGACACTTTACCTATATGGGCCTAGGGGAATGCATTGTGTATTTGGCTACTAATCGTAGGGGTTGCTGGAGTGACAGAATCCTGAACCCCCGTTAGAAAACCATTGCACAAGGGATGTAAGGGTCTTAGAGTTTAAAGATGTGGTTAGGTTTCTACCTTAATTACTTTCTTGTACTTACGGATGTTTGCAAGGGGTATAATCACAAGTATGTATTAGTCCTAGGAAGGTCGGTACATTAGCATAGGTTCACCCACACAACACTGAGCAAGTGATACGTCCATTTTTCATCACTATTCTATGTCTTAATTCACTATTATTCATTGATATATTTCATATTGAGAGGTGATACTTATGTTATTTCATCTATTTTTGCATGGTTGATGACTTTTGGAGCATGGACCGCTGCAGTCAGGATTCTGATGGAAAAGGTGCTGTTTGGAGGCAAAATTCACGAAGATCAGAAAATCTGGGAAAATATACGGAAAATTCTATTTTTCCAGAAGACTAAGGATGCCAGAAGACGGAGTGAAGATGGGCCACAGGGGGCCCACACCACCCCCTGGCGCGGGCAGCCCTAGGCCGCGCCTAGAGGTGGTGTGGCCACCCTGGCCCACTCCAGACTCTCTCCTCTGGCGTATATCAACCTCCCGAAACCCTAAGACTCGGGGAGCAACCACAGAAAGATTTCGCCGCCTCTGCGGGGCGGAAAACACCGAGTGAGAAAGATCTCTCTGGCAGACAGATTTTTGCCGGGAGAATTGCTTCCCGGAGAGGGGAGATCGTCGCCATCAATGCCACCATCAAGCTAGACTTCATCGGGATCATCATCATCATCACCACCACCATCAGCACCCTCATCACCATCTCCATATTGCTGTAACAATTGCGTTGAATCTTGCATAGTTCATAGTGGAAACTTTCCTGGTGTTGATTACTCTTTGTAGTTGATGCTATTGAGTGAACCATTGAATTATTGTTTATATTCAAATTGTTATAGATCATTATTCCATCTCTGATCATGATCCATATGATGTCTTGTGAGTAGTTCGTTCTGTTCTTGAGGACATGGGAGAAGTCTTGTTGTTAGTACTGGAGTTGTGTTGAGAAAGATTCAATAGATTGTTATTTAAGTTGTGGTGTACTTCTTCTAGTGGTGTCATGTGAACGTCGACTACATGACACTTCACCTATATGGACCTAGGGAATGCATTGTGTATTTGGCTACTAATCGTAGGGGTTGGCGGAGTGACAGAAACCTGAACCCCCGTTAGGAAACACTAGTAGAAAATGGGCCTTTGGTTCGAGCCACTAGTCCCGGCCATGGCTGGGGCCGAGATTAATGGTCCGAACCAGACGGCCCGAGGAGGCCGAGGCACTTTGTCCCGGTCCGTAAGGAACCATTAGTCCCGGTTTGAGATACAAACCGGGACAAATGGGTCTGGGTCAGCACGCGTGCTCCTGGCAGAACCTTTAGTCCCGGTTTGTATCTCAAATCGGGACTAATGGCTTGGCCCTATATATATGCACCCAGCCCTCCACTCTCTCCTGTTTTTTTCCTATGTGAGAGGTGGGTATAACTTTGTGCTAACTATGTGAGAGGTGTTCGGTGAAATGCCTGTTAGAGCGATGCCACTTGAGTTCACACAAGACAAAATATGATATGAGGTGCCTGAGCGACACTTAAGGTTTCTCCTCTTTGTTTTGAAGTGTCCTAAAAGGTTAGCAACTATTTTCTCGTTTTGACTGCGCGGTACTAATTTAAGCATCGTGATTGCGTTTGATATATATGCATGGTTGTATGATGCAGATGAGCCACCCAGGGATGTTCGGTGACCGACGCTCTGACGCTTACAGAGAAGGCGTGCGTTCTTTTCGCCTTGTGGCCGAGGCAAACAAGCGGTGGGATGGTTTTATGTGTTGTCCATGTGTTGAATGTCGGAATGAGCAGGCTCACACTTCCTCAAGAGTCATTCAGAGCCACCTACTTCGGCCCGGTTTCATGTCCGGCTATAATATTTGGACCAAGCATGGAGAAAGAGGGGTTATGATGGAAGACGGTGATGAAGAAGAGAACGATGATGACAACTACCGATCTATGTTCCCTAAATACGATGATACCGCAGTTGAAGATAATGAAGAAGAAGGGGGTGAAGAACGGGAACCAGATGAGACCGTTGATGATTTTGGTCGGGTCATTAGTGATGCAAGGCGAGACTACGACACAGAAAAGGAGAGGTTGCAGTTCGAGCAGATGTTACAGGACCACAACACATTGCTGTATCCAACTTGTGAAGATGGCTAGAAGAAGCTGGGTAGCACACTGGAATTGTTGAAGTGGAAGGCAGAGACCGGTATGACTGACTTGGGATTTCAAAAGTTGCTGGTAATAATGAAGAAGCTGCTTCCAAGAAATAACCAATTGCCCTCCAAGACGCATCTGAAGCAAAGAAACTTGTCGCCCTCTAGGATTAGACGCGTAAGATACATGCATGCCCTAATGACTGCATCCTCTACCGCGGTGAGAAGTACGAGAATATGGATAAATGCCCGGTATGCACTGCATTGCGGTATAAGATCAGAAAAGATGAGCCTGGTGATGTTGAGGGCTAGCAACCTAGGAAGAGGGTTCCTGCCAAGGTGATGTGGTATGCTTCTATAATACCATGGTTGAAACGTTTGTTCAGAAATAAAGAGCATGCCAAGTTGTTGCGATGGCACATGGAAGACCGTAAGAAAGACGGGATGTTGAGGCACCCTGCTGATGGTCGGCAGTGGAAAAAAATCGAGAGAAACTTCCCAGACTTTGCTGGTGACGCAAGGAACTTATGGTTTGGTCTAAGTACCGATGGCATGAATCCTTTTGGGGAGTAGAACTGCAGTCACATCACCTGGCCCGTGACTCTATGCTACAACCTTCCTCCTTGGTTGTGCATGAAGCGGAAGTTCATTATGATGCCAGTGCTCATCCAAGGCCCGAAGCAACCCGGCAACGACATTCATGTGTACCTAAGGCCATTAGTTGATGAACTTCTACAGTTGTGGGCCAAACCAGGTGTACGTGTGTGGGATGAGCACAAACAGCAGGAATATGACCTACAAGCGTTGTTGTTCGTAACCATCAATGATTGGCCTGCTCTTAGTAACATTTCAGGACATACGAACAAAGGATACAATGCATGCACACACTTTTTAGATGAGACTGAAAGTATATATCTTGATAAATGTAGAAAGAATGTGTACCCATACAATCGTCGTTTTCTTTTGCCCAGTCATCCCTTAAAGAAGAAAGGCAAGCATTTCAATGGCAAGGCAGAAACCTGGACGAAGCCTGTCCCCCGTAGTGGTGCTGATGTATTTGGTATGGTCAAGGATTTGGATGTAATCTTTGGAAAAGGTCCTGGAGGACAACCTGTTCCGAAAGACCCCATTACTGGACACACACCCATGTGGAAGAAGAAATCTATATTTTGGGAGCTACCCTATTGGAAAGTGCATGAGGTCCGCTCTACAATCGACGTGATGCACCTGACGAAGAATCTTTGCGTGAATATTCTAAGCTTCCTGGGCTTGTATGGGAAGTCAAAAGATACCCCGGCAGTACGGGAGGACCAACAACATCATAAAGGACAAGACGGCAAGCATCCATGGCAGTTTCAAGGGCTTGCCAGCTACGCTCTTACCAAAGAAGAGAAGGAAATCTTTTTTGAAGTCCTTTTCAGTATCAAGGTCCTGTCTGGCTTCTCGTCGAATATAAAGGGAATAGTAAATATGAAAGAGAAAAAATTTCAAAACCTAAAGTCTCATGACTGCCATGTGCTTATGACGCAATTGTTTCCGGTTGCATTGAGGGGAATTCTACCAGAAAATCTTTGACTAGCCATTGTGAAGCTATGTGCATTCCTCAATGCAATTTCTCAGAAGGTAATCGATCGAGAAAGTCTATCAGGGTTACAGATTGATGTGGTCTAATGCCTGGTCAGCTTCGAGTTGTTGTTCCCGCCATCCTTCTTCAATATTATGACGCACCTCCTAGTTTACCTAGTCGAAGAGATTAGAATTCTCGGTCCTGTGTTTCTACACAATATGTTCCCCTTCGAGAGGTTCATGGGAGTCTTAAAGAAATATGTTCATAACCGTGCTAGGCTAGAAGGAAGCATCTCCAAGGGCTATGGAATAGAGGAGGTCATTGAGTTTTGTGTTGACTTTCTTCCTGACCTTAAGCCGATTGGTGTTCCTGAATCTCGGTATGAGGGGAGGATGACTGGAAAAGGCACACTAGGAAGGAAATCAATGGTATGTAGGGACGGGCATTCTTTCACTCAAGCACACTACACAGTTCTACACAATTCCACCGTGGTGGCTTCGTATATCGAGAAACACAAGAATATTCTACGTTTCGAAAACCCGGGGAAGCCTGAAACCTTGATTAAAGGGGAACACGAGAAGAATTTTGGCAATTGGTTGCAGACACATCTCATGAATAACACCGCTGTTGGAGATGAGTTGTACTCGTTGGCCAGGTTACCATCTTCGACTATATGTACTTTCCGAGGGTACGAGATAAATGGGAATACATTTTACACGATCGCCCAAGATAAAAAGAGCACCAACCAAAACAGCGGTGTCCGCTTTGATGACAATGGGCAGATTGACACATATTATGGGTACATAGAGGAGATATGGGAACTTGACTATGGACCTACTTTTAAGGTCCCTTTGTTTTGGTGCAAATGGGTCAAGCTAACAGGAGGAGGGGTACATGTAGACGAAAAGTACGGCATGACAAAAGTCTATCTCAACAATCTTGCGTACATGGATGAACCATTCATCCTAGCCAACGATGTGGCTCAGGTTTTCTATGTGAAGGACATGTCTACCAAACCGAGAAAAAGGAAAGATAACCAAAAGAGTACAGAATACGATGAGCCAAAGCGCCACATAGGTCTTTCAGGGAAAAGAAACATCGTGGGAGTGGATGATAAGACAGACCTGTCAGAAGATTACAATAAGTTTCATGAAATTCCGCCCTTCAAAGTGAAAACTAACCCAAGCATCCTGTTAAATGATGAAGATTCTCCATGGCTACGGTGCAGAAGAAAACCACAACACTAGATGTTGGTGATGTGTAATAATGTATTAAACCTTTTATTTGATACATAAATCTATGTAATTAAACCTTTTATTTGAGACATAAATCTATGTAATGTATTAAACCTTTTATTTGAGACATAAAGGTCCCCTTTCATGTAATACATCTTGCTCAATCAAACTAGACGTTGACGGGGTTACGAGCATGATGGTGATCACACAAAGAGAAGGAACCATCACAAGAGAAGGAACCCACAAACACTAAGGATACATAGCACAACTGAAAATTAAGAAACATGCCTAATGGTTGGAGTGATTCAGTCATGCTCCTGCCTAGCGCCACTGTAGTCGTCGTAGTCGCTTGGCATGGCCGTCATTGCCGCCATCGGGTCGCCGTGGTCGAACCTTGAAGGTTGAGCGCGTGGGCTGGATTTGAGGGTACCAGCGGAGGTTATTGCCGGTCGTGTTGTAGGCCATGACACTCTGGAGAGTCCGGCCGCGCCACCACAGCCGACGGCCGGCCTCGTTGAAGTTCGAAGGAGGTGGATCGTCCTCCTCATGCCTGGCGAGCGCCCTCTCACGCCGATTGATGAAGAAGGGTTCCCAAGTCGGGAAATAGTCGAGATGCCAGTTGGGATTCTTCCGCTGCTCTGGCGTGAGCTCGAGGTAGTAGTGGTTCGTGATGGCCATCTGACGCTCCACACCTAGAGGGACAGGAGGGACTGCACGCCTCCAAAGATCTAGGTGGGGCCGGTAGCCGGTGGGCAGGGGGTAGTTCGGCGCAGCGCCTCCGCCTCCCGGGTGGTTAGAGATACGATGGAAGCCATGGGAAGAGAATGATGAGTCTAGATGTGATATGTAAATGGAGGCCAAGCGTGCATATATATACTGAAAAAATGGCGGAAGATGAGGTGGGAACCGTGGAAAGCGTGGGAACGCAGTGGCGCGGGAAACTTTCATCCCGGGTGGGGGCTCAAACTGGGACAAAAGATGGGGGGGCCTTATCTGGGGGAGGCTTATCTGGGAGGGCCTTATCTGGGGGGTGGCTAACCTTTAGTACCGGCTGGTGGGTGCAACCGAGACTAAAAGTGGTTTTTGTGTCATCTAACAAAACTGTCGGTGGGATAAGGATGCGTGGGTAACCTTTAGTACTGGGTGGGGGCTCAAACCGGGACTAAAGCTGTCGGTAGGATAAGGACGCGTGGGTGGACGCACTGCTCGATGACATAAAGCATGTAGCGCACGACGTCCTGTCGGAGGAAGAAGACAAAGTAGAAGCGGCGCCGTGCCTATAAAAGGAGCATCGATACGCCATGGCAAGCAACTCAACAAGCCAACATGGATGGAGAGTTTCATCCCCATGGATGGAGGAAAGGGTTGGGAAATCTCCCGTGGCGGAACTTCTCGAAGATTCCCTTGGTGCACACGCTCTATGGCATCTTCGGAAGTTTCGCCTCGGGAAATATTTTCCTGCTAGCCCGTGAAAGACTCCATCTCCGCCTCCCTGGGGTTAGAGGTATGGTGGAAGCCATGGGATAGAGTGGAGAGAGGTGGCAGATATGAGTCTAGATGTGCTATGGCAACAACCAAGCCAACATGGATGGAGAGTTTCATCCCCATGGATGGAGGAAAGGGTTAGGAAATCTCCCGTGGCGAAACTTCTCGAAGATGCCCTTGGTGCACACGCCCTATGGCATCTTCGGAAGTTCCGCCTCGGAAAATATTTTCCTGCTAGCCCGTGAAAGACTCCATCTCCGCCTCCCTGGGTTAGAGGTATGGTGGAAGCCATGGGATAGAGTGGAGAGAGGCAGCAGATATGAGTCTAAACCCTAAACCCTAAACCCTAAACCCTACGTCAGAGTAGGGAACCCTAAACCCTAAGTCAGAGTAGGGAACCCTAAACCCTAAACCCTAAAATAAAAACCCTAAACCCTAAGCCCTAAACCAAAAACCCTAAACCCTAAACCAAAAACCCTAAGTGAGAGGAGGGAACCCTAAACTAAAAACCCTAAACCCTAAACCAAAAACCCTAAACCCTAAACCAAAAACCCTAAACCCTAAACCAAAAACCCTAAACCCTAAACCAAAACCCCTAAACCCTAAACCCTAAACCAAAAACCCTAAACCCTAAACCCTAAACCCTAAAGGGGCTACGATCCGGAAGAGAACGGGCGTGAAGAAAACGAGCGGGAAAAAATAAGGCGGGGTAGATGATCCGGGGCCCCCGGTCTAGGGTTTTGCCGGAGGAAGACCACCGGAGCGTCGGAATTACATGAAAATGGCAAAATGGTTAATAGTTTGACTAGTTAGAATAATTATTTTATAAAACAGAAAATTAATTTGAATCACTTATTCAAAAATATGCAAAACATAATATTTAATGCATTTTTAAAATGAAAATGGCAAAATGGTTAATAGTTTGACTAGTTAGAATAATTATTTTATAAAACAGAAAATTGATTTGAATCACTTATTCAAAAATATGCAAAATATAATATTTAATGCATTTTTAAATTGAAAATGGCAAAATGGTTATTAGTTTCACTAGTTAGAATAATTATTTTATAAAACAAAAAATAGATTTGGATTACTTATTCAAATTCAAGAACTTTTCATGTTGAAATTTTTCTCAAATTCATAAGTATGCAAAAACTGTAAAATTCAAATGTTTAAATAATATGCTAATTGAATTTTTTTTAAACAGGCGCGCCCCAGGGTGATTTTTTTGAAAAAGGGACCTTTAGTCCCGGTGCGTGCTACACACCGGGACTAAAGGTGTGGCGTTACGCCTTTGTTGGGTGGGCGAAAACCCTTTAGTCCCGGTGGGTGGCACGCACCGGGACTAAAGGGGGGACCTTTAGTCCCGGTCCATATAACGCACCGGGACTAAAGACCCTTTAGTCCCGATTCGTTATACGAACCGGGACTAAAGGTCCCCCACTAACATTTGGCGCGCCTTCTTCTCCCCGCGCGTCCCTTCTTCTCCCCATGCAGAGCACCCCCCCACGCGCGAAGGACGAACTGACATCGGCAGGCTGCCCGATTCTCCGGTCGCCACCACCCCAACCGCCGCCGCCACCGCCACTCCAGCCGCCACGCGCCTCCTCCTTCGCTTCCCCGTCCGCCTCTGTGACGGCGCTGCAGCCAAAGAAGCGAGCAGCCGGGCCGCCTCCCTCGCTGGCTCATGTTGGTCCGGTGGCGGTGGGCTTGCCGGGTTGGTGGCTTTTTTGTAGGCTTTTGTAGTATTTAGTAGTTGTAATATTTAGTTGTAATAGTATTCTGTATTAGTGTAATATTATTTTTGTAGTATTTTGTATTAGTGTAATAGTATTTCTGTAGTATTTAGTAGTTGTAATAGTATTTTTGAAGTATATAGTTAATTTTATTTTGTAGTGTAATATTATTTAATTTTGTGTGTTATTTAGTATAGTGTAATAGTAGTGTATAATTGTAACATTATTTAGTAGTTTTAATATTATTTAATAGCTAGTGTAATTGTAGTGTATATATTATTTAATTTTGTGTGTAATAATATTTAGTAGTGTAATAGTAGTGTATATATACTTGTAATATTATTTAGTAGTGTAATATTACTTAGGGTTAGGGTGGTAGTGGTCGCAGGGCCCCGCATTTAGGGTTAGGGTGGTGGTGCTCGCGGGCCCCCGAAGATAGGGTTAGGGTGGTGGTGCTCGCGGGCCCCTAGACTTAGGGTTAGAGTGGTGGTGGTCGCGTGCCCCCGGACTTATGGTTAGGGTGGTAGTGCTCGCGTGCAGCCGGACTTAGGGTTAGGGTGGTGGTGCTCGCGGGCCACGGGACTTGGGGTTAGGGTGGTAGTGCTCGCGGGCAGCCGGACTTAGGGTTAGGGTGGTGGTGCTCACGGGCCACTGGACTTAGGGTTAGGGTGGTAGTGCTCGCGAGCAGCCGGACTTAGGTTTAGGCTGGTGGAGCTCGCGGGCCACCGGACTTAGGGTTAGGGTGGTAGTGCTCATGGGCCCACGGACTTAGGGTTAATGTGGTAGTGCTCGCGGGCCCCCGGAGTTAGGGTTAGGGTTAGGGCATCACTAGAATTTTGCTATTGTTTAGTATTATTGTAGCAAATTGCGTGTTCATATTATTGTTTAGTATTATTTTATGCAGCAATATTGAATGAAAAATGTTATTGTGTGCATTTTGTAGAAAACTATGGATCCAATCCAGAGAGACCTAGCACAGGAAGAAATTCTCGAGGATATGATCAACGACACCCCCCATGTTGATCCACCCGAATCTCCGTCGATTTATCTGAACCCCTCCGGTGAGGGAGAGGAGGTCGACCGAAATGATCAAGGAGAAGCCGACGGCTCCGGTGGTGGAGAAGCCGACGGCGAGGTATATATATGAAGTCTGGTGATCAGTAGATGCATTAACTGAGTTGTATATATATATAAATTGACGAATGTTTCTTCTCTTAGGCCTCCACATCGAGCAAAAAATATTCCAAACGAGGCCCGGCCAAAAAGTTGGACGCATCTACGCGTTATACAATTACGCGGGTATCACCACGGGGTGAACCGGTGGAACCCAAAAAGGCTAAATCTGTATTTAAACAACAATGTGGAGTTATGGTTAGGGATCGCATCCCGATCACCGTTCAAGAGTGGAATAAGACCAAAGGGGCGAAAGAGGGTGAGTATGTCGCCGACAGGTGCAAAGAGGGTCTTTGGAATGACCTCATGACACATTTCACCCTGCCAGAATGTGAGGATGATGCCGACACAACTGCATTGAGGAAGAAAGTCAAGCAGTGGACTCTTACGAAGATGGCCGAACTATTCAAGAACTGGAAGAAAGCATTATGGCAAAAGTATCAGAAGACGAAGAAGACTCCTAAATTTGAATGCTATCTAACGAAGCAGCAGGCTAACTGGGATGTATTTGTGATGTACAAGGAGTCACAACCTGCTATGGAAATGTTGGAAAAAAACAAGAAAAATGCCGCGATGAAGAAATATCACCATCACCAGGGCCGAGGCTCTGTGGCTGCCATGCCAAAGTGGGATGCTAAAGAGAATGAGCTACTTGCTAAAGGGATCACTCTAGAACCAATACGCGAAGAATGGGATCTGAGGGCAAGGAATTGGTTCCTAGGGCATGGGAGTGAGTATGACGAAAGTATAGGGGACCTTATTTGCAGTGACGGGATTAGGATACCCCGGGATACATGGCAGAAAGTGGTGAAGGAGATTAAAGCGGGGACAACAAAGTTCCGTCCCGATAGAGAGAAAGACTTGCTGACAAAGGTCCTCGGGAATGACGAACGCGGAGGACGTGTATGAGGCCTTGGCCCTAGTTATACGTGGGAGATGGGGTTTCCCAAAGACAGAGATACTTATAGGAGCCGAGAGAGAGCAAAGAGGCGACGGCAGGAGGAGGAGGGAGACAGGTTCACCGAGTTGCTAGGAACACTTCGAATGCATCAGCAACAGATTGACGAACTTCGAGGAGGAGCGCGCCTGCAAGATTACCGCCGTCCCATCTCAGCGGAAAAGCAGCGTGGCTGAATCGAAGGTCCCTTCTGACGATGCACGTATGGTAGATGGCGGTCCCGGCTACCCCGTGGATGGAATCAAGGAGCAGGCATCTTGTGAGCTCCATCAGAAGGTGAAGAACCTATCCATCAAGGTGGCGGTCGGATGTTCTTTACCTTGTCCACCTGGCGCACGTTGGCATGGCCGTGAGATTCCAGCTGGCTATGCTAAAGTTGGTGTGGATAAAATCGCAATGGGGTGGGACTCAATGGAGCTTGACATCCCTGGACCTGAAGGTGAGAGGACACTCGAAGAAGTACTGGGTGGTATCATTCTATGGGACAAGAACAACATCAAGCTTCCAGGCTGGACGCCAAAGCCAACACCGCCTCCGAGTGGTCGCATGTCACCTTCACCTCCATCACCTCCAAGGAGCCCATGACTACGACCACCACAGCCCGAGTCCATATCGATCTCCGCCGCAGCCTCCGATTAGTACTAAACGACGCAGGAGCCCAAAATGACAAATGTCGCCCCTCCCAAGAGTACCTCATAAGAATCTTCCTATCAGACCTTACGATCATACTGAAGAGGAAACCGGCATGATCGTAAAGGCCGAATGTGTTGCGCAGCTTCAAAAGAAGAAACCCGAGCCTGCCCCAGTATACATCGAGAAGCAAAAAGCGTATGCACTTTCTTTTCTGAACACAAAATCGCAATATGACTTGCACCATAAGCCAGATGACTATCGACGCACGCTACAGAAGGAAGTGAAGAAGAGCAAATCAAGTAGAAGTGCAAGCGGGAGCAAATCATCAAGTCAATGTGCAACCGGGAAAAGAAAGGACGTCCCCCAGCTCGGGGAATAGGCCAAAAAATTGATCCCACCCCTCAAGGTGGTATCCCATGACATTCACCAGCTTTGCTAGGTCCCAAGGACGACAAGTTACCCAAGGCTCAGGTAGTCCCTACATATTTCCCAGGGAAGCCTCTGGTCAGCTTTGAGCAGTTCCAACAACTGCCAACACAAATGTGTAGTTTACATAAATGGTACTTGAAAGCCGTAAAGGAGGAGAGAATAATGATCGTGGCGAAAGTCCCACATGACTACTACTTCCAAGAAGAAGAGGTCCATGTTGAGTTTCCAGAACTCTTCCAGTTATACATTTTTGATGCCCTCGACAAAAGGCTCATGAGTTGCTATTGTCTGTAAGTTGTTGAATTCATTGTCTATATATAAGCTGTTCATTTTTTTCAGTTGTTCATTTCATTGCATGTAATTATCCTAATTATATCCTTCTGTACTCTATTATTATGCAGAATGAAGATCATGGAATGTAAAAGAAGGTCAATCTTCAGTGTTGGGTTTCATTGACCCAGATAAAATACATTGTCGGACGCTAAAGGATAAACCCGAGGACACACAGGAAAACCTTCTAAGGTTTCTAACGGAGGAAAATTTCTGTGACCACATACTGTTTCCTTACAATTACGCGTGAGTGTCTTACTCTATTGTACACATTCTCTTTTGCTTACTCGATGTTAAGTGTAATTGATGAGTTACTGATGTATATATAAATGTGTACAGTTTCCACTGGATTCCCATGGACATTCAACTTGATAAGGGAAGAGTTGAAGTCATGGACCCATTAAAGAGACCCCTAGAACAGTTTAGTGACATGCAGGACATGCTCCAGAGGTAATTTTCGCGCTACAGCGGTCTCTTTCGTTGATTTCCTGAGATATCACGTAATAAATAACTCATTCATTTTCTTTACCGAGTAGGGTTTGGAACCAGTTCAAGAGTGCGGTTACGGGTGACTTTACTGAGAAGCTGACGTTTAAGCTGGTCTCGGTAAGTAGTACGCGCATCTCTTTACTTCTAGTTTCAATACAATTATGATGCTGGATTATTATTTTGATTGAATTCTATTCTCGTAAAGTGCGCGAGGCAGCCACCGAAGACGAATCTATGTGGATTCTACGTTTGTGAGTTCATTCGCATGTTTACTAGTGAGCTGAATGATTATAGAGTCGATGTAAGCAATACATTCATGATTGATATTCATATTGATCTCCTTTTCTTATATAGTTCGAGAAAATGCGGGATCAGCTCCTACACAACAACGCGTAGTAGCAATTGCTGAAGAACTGGCAGGATTCTTGATGAACGAGATGATAGATGATGCCAGAGAATTTAGTGTGAATAGGCGCCGATGATCCCCGACCGTGTAATTGAATAGACGAGCTCTAGTCCCGATAAATGTGATCTCCATGTGTAACTATCATGTATATATTTGTATGCTCGATCTTAAGAGAAGTTATCTTATGTATGCACGAACATGTACGGTATGTGGTAGCATAGAAAACTATTTTAAAATGAAAAAGAAGAATACAAATTGAATCTCTGCCGCGGCAGAGAAAGTGCCTAAAATTCTGTCGCGGCTGAGAACCATTTGTCCCAGTTCGTAATACGAACCGGGACTAATGGGGAGGCACCCAGCGCCCGTAGAGACATCCACGTGGATGCCCATTTGTCCCGGCTGGTAAGAGGGCCGGGACTAATGGGTGGGCCTTTAGTCCCGCCCCTCCAGTCCTGGTTACCACGACCGGGACTAAAGCCCCTTACGGGCCGGGACTAGAGGCCCGTTTTCCACCAGTGAAACCATTGCACAAGGGACGTAAGGGTCTTAGAGTTTAATGCTGTGGTTAGGTTTCTACCTTAATTACTTTCTTGTAATTACGGATGTTTGCAAGGGGTATAATCACAAGTATGTATTAGTCTTGGATGGGGCAGTACATTAGCACAGGTTCACCCACACAACACTTAGCAAGCTAAAGAAGATTAATCAACTATATGAAGCGAAAGCACTTGACAGTCTTCCCATGTGTCCTCGAGAACGTTTGGTCATCTTAAGTAATACAACCGACTTGTCCTTTGCTGCATAAAGGATTGGGCCACTTGTTGCATTTATTCCTACTGTCTTTTGTTGACTCGTACTTTGTTTACTTGCTTTATCAAAAACCCCTAAAAATCCGTTTGCTAAGTATTTGCAGAGAATTCATGATCCATACCACTAGCCAGCACCTTCTGCTCCTTGTTGGGTTCGACACTCTTACTTATCGAAAATACTGCGATACACCCCCTATACTTGTGGGTCATCAAGACTATTTTCTGGCGCCGTTGCCGGGGAGTGAAGTGCTATTGGAGAGTGGAAATGGTAAAGGAAACTTCTACTGTGAGTATTGTTTACTACTGTTAGTTGCTTTATTTTCGTTATGGTTAATTCACTGAGTTTCTTATTCGGTAATGCTACTATCACTGCTAAGGTAGTAGATAAGCCACCACCTGCTGAGAATGATGTTTTCAAAATACCTACAAGAATTATTGATCGTGTTATGGATAACTACTATGTTGGGGATGGAACTATCCATCCCGGTGATCATTTACTCTTTATACACGAATTATGTGGGTTGTTCAAGTGTGCAGGTATTACTACAAATCAAGTTAAGAAGAAGTTATTCTCATTATCACTAAAAGGAAGAGCTGAGGAATGGTTAAGCTGCTGAAGAATGGTCAAGCTCTGGAATGGGTGGAAATAGTTCCTCTCTTTTATTCAAAGTTTTATCCTCCTAGTGAGATTCATAAAGATTGGAATCAAATATACAACTTTTGGCCTCTTGATGGAGAAAGTACAGCTCAAGCTTGGGGGAGATTGGAGTTACTAATGCTCAAATGTCCCATTCATGAGCTCCCCAACAATATTATTATCAATAACTTTTATGCAAGGCTCCCTCTACATGACAATGATTTATTGGATGCTTCTTGTGCGGGATCATTCACTCGTATGGAAGAAGAAGCTAAATGGTATCTTCTGGACCGTATTCAAGACAATGCTGAAGCTTGGGAGAATGACAAAGGTAGAAAGTCAGGTATAAATTATGATTATGAATGCATTGAATCTTTTATGGGGACCGATGACTTTCAAAATATTAGTAATATTTATGGTCTTGATTTGAAAGTTTAACGAATTGCTTTAGAGCTTTTGCTTACTATATTGAAATTCCAAAAAGGGGATGGAACAAATACCATGCACCTTACAAAGATATTGTTGACTATGTTCCTATTGGGAGCAGTGAGTGTTACATTACTGATGCGCAGCAGATGGTTCTGCACACCAGCCTAGCCCTTGCCCTGGTTGAGAGGAAGGAAGCGCACGCAAAGGGCTTGGTGTCACCCCATATTCCCACCGGCGAGCGGTACCCTCCGAGTCTTATTGAGTTCGTCATGAACTGGAATAAGGCGGAGTTCGTCCACAACGACGATCTCCCGGAAAAGTTCGGCCCCGCAGAATTTTCCGCCCAGATGAATACCGCCGCTAAGGCAATTAACCTGGCGGGGCGAATGATGGAGGTATGTCGTTTCTCTTTTACATGCTGTATGTAATAACCATTAGTCCCCGAGCCTCCGGTGGAGTAGCTTGTTACTCGGCCGGATGCTCATTAGAAAACTAACGTAGCTCCATGCAAACTTCGAATATGCACATACCTAGAGCCGGGTTAAGTTCCACTTGGCCCGGATCTTGTACACTTCGAATATGCACACACCTAGAGCCGGGTTAAGTTCCACTTGGCCCAGATCTTGTACACTTCGAATATGCACACATCTAGAGCCGGGTTAAGTTCCACTTGGCCCAGATCTTGTACACTTCAAATATGCAAACGTCTAGAGCCGGGTTAAGTTCCACTTGGCCCGGACCTTGTACACTTCGAATATGCACACACCTAGGGCCGGGTTAAGTTCCACTTGGCCCGGATCTTGTACACTTCGAATATGCACACACCTAGAGCCGGGTTAAGTTCCACTTGGCCCGGATCTTGTACACTTCAAATATGTACCAAGCTAATTTTTACGCTTCCGTACTTTTTTCAGGTAACCACCAATCGCCGGAGCGCTGAGTTCCAACGCCTGCTGGATACCCACAAGATGCTACGCGCAAAACATGTTGCACTTATTGCAGAACATGAAAAGAAGGGTAAATTTCTCCCTTGGCACTTCTCTGTTTTTCTTCACCTTCTTCTGCCGAACTAATCTCCTCATTCGGTTTCTGCAGCTGGGGTGGAGGCTGAGAACAAGATCATGCGGAAGAACTTGGAGGAAATCAGGGGTATGTCCTCTTTTGTCCGACCTCGTAGTGTTTCTCATTTCCTCTTCTCCTTGGCTCGGCAAACATTCATTCCTCGGCTCTGCCGGGTCAACATACTATTTCAGCATCGCTTGAGGATAGTGTGCATGTGCCTGAAATGATGCTGCATTTTCTCGAACAAGCAGGACAGCATCAAGCCGAGCTGAAGAAGAAAGATGACGAGCTTGCTCTTCTCCGGACTAAGGACAACGAGATTGCCAAGCTCAAGGCTGAGATGGAGAAGATGAAGGCCCAACACCGAACCGAACTCCAAAAGGTTGGCCAGAACTTCACAGAAGAGCGTGAGCGCCCCACTCTCCAGATATCCAAGGACCAGGACCTACTTAAAGAATCTGACGTCCAGCTTGGGTCGGCGATCGCTGAGCTTGAACAACTTCGCAAGAGACGCGACGATTGCATGAGGGAGTTGACTCGAATCCACAACCATATCTCACGTAAGTTCCTTTCCCTTATCCGACATGATTCTCCGGGTTAGCTCATATGTCTTTGCTTCAGCTTCTTCCTTTTCCTTGTTTCCAGACTACTTTCCCGAGGGTACTCCCATTGCGAGCGCTGCTGTTGCCAAATTTCGCCGAGAGAGGGGTACTCCCGTCGCTCCTGACGGTGAGAGCATTCCCTTAGACATGGAGGACCAATTGGTCAGCCTGTCCGCTCGCGTGGAAACCATCAAGAACTACGGCAAAGATCTCCTCGATGTTTCGGTCCGGATCTTCAACACATTCTGGCCCAGTGAGAGCGCTCCGAAGAGGATCACACTTGTTGCCGAAAAGCTGTTGGAAATCGAGACCCAGCTTGACCTCTGGAGAGAGTCCGCTGGGCGTGCCGCAGTAGATACCCTCCTTCATCATATTCTTACATGGTACGAGAAGATCGACCTTAGCCTCCTTAAACGCTGGCCTACCGGATCCAAATGGACTGATGATCCGGAGTGGGTAGCTCGGCGCCAGGCTTGCGCCTACAGCCTCGTCGAATATTCTCCTATTCATGACTGGGTTGAAGGACCGAGCTTCCTAGAATCCACTCGGGACGAGCATATTGAGAACGTTGAAGATGGGTCGGATGAGGACAGAGAAGATGCTGCTTCAGATATTGAAGACAGCAACGACGGCGCCGAACTTCCTCCTCCTGCTGCTCCTTAGTTCAAAAAACTTGAAAATTTATCAGATCCCCGGTATGCCGGGTGCAATTGTATGCTGGATATGTGATATTTTGCTACTATGTTTCTATGCCGGATTAACTTGGGCGTAGTCCCCGAGTTTCATTTTCTTGTTCGTCCAATTCTCTGGCTCGATCCGTGTCTACCTTGATTCGGTTTTATGACTTACGAATCCGAGCTTCAAGAATTGTTTTAACAATACTTAGAAACTTTTAGGCTTAGCTCAAAATAATTCAGCATAATAACTTGAAAATAAGTACAGGGTTAGTCCAAAAAACAAACGTTAGCTCGAATAAATTCGTTTCCTTATTCGTTTTTCATGTGCTACGCAATTCCAAACTTGTTCTCTTGCTTGCCATGAAGCCAATTCTTGTTGGACAACAGCAAGTCGAAGAGTTGGGTTTTTGGTGCTCACACATGACTAATCCGGGTTAAGTAGACCAACTTATTCCAGCTACCGTATAAGAAGTAACAATCAAAGCATTATTAAGGCAGTCCCCGAGTTACTGCTCGAGGCGCTGCTAATTCATTGATAAGCTCATTGCCGACATACATACCGATATATGAGACGACTCGGATACATACACTTCTTAGCTAAGTGTAGAAGGGACGAAGTAGTGCTACATTCCACGGTCGCTTAGACTCCTCTCTGGACCTGTCCGCCTTGTTCTTTTCCTATGGCTTTGCATCTATAAGATAGTAGGAATCATTGTGCAATGCTTTGCTCACAATGAATGGCCCTTCCCATGGGGGGGAGAATTTATGCATGCCAGTAGTACGTTGTACCAACCGGAGCACCAGATCGCCTTCCCGGAAGACCCGGGGGCACACTTTCCGACTATGATAGCGTCGGAGATTTTGCTGATATATGGCGGATCTGGACAGTGCCAGTTCTCTCGCTTCTTCTAGCAGATCAACATCATTCTGTCGGGCTTCTTGCACTTCGGCTTCTGTGTATTGGGTGACTCTAGGCGAATCGTGCTCTTTGTCGGCTGGTAATACAGCTTCTGCCCCATATACCAGAAAAAATGGCGTATAGCCTGTTGATCGATTTGGAGTTGTTCTTAAACTCCATAGTACCGCTGGTAGTTCTTCTATCCAGCACCCCGCTGATCTTTGCAGCGGCTCAATGAGCCGGGGTTTTATCCCGGATAACACTAATCCGTTGGATCTTTCCACATGTCCGTTCGATGCGGGGTGGGCTACCGAGGCTACGTCCAGCCAGATCTTCTTATCCCGGCAGAATCGCGCAAACGCTCCTTCAGCAAAATTTGTGCAATTATCAGTTATAATACTGTGTGGATAACCGTATCTTAAGATGATGTCTTTGAGAAATGTCACGGCCGTAGCTCCATCACATTTTCTTATAGGTTTCACTTCAATCCATTTTGTCAACTTGTCCACCATGACCAAAATTTGTGTCATGTTCCCTCTCGCTGGTTTGAACGGGCCAACCATATCCAAGCACCATACAGCAAATGGCCACGTAATTGGTATGGTCTTGAGTTCCGACACAGGCATATGTGTCTTGGTGGCGTACCTTTTACAACCATTACATTTTATCACTAGATCTTCCGCTTGTTCTAAGGCACTTGGCCAGTAGAAACCATGCCGGAATGCTTTTCCCACTAGGGCTCGGGATGAGGCATGATGCCCGCATTATCCTTGGTGTATATCTCGGAGGATGTCAAGCCCTTCTTCCGGGTCAACACATCGCTGGAGGACGTTGGTTACACTCCGTTTGTACAGCTCGGAATTGATGATCGTGTATGCCTTTGTTCTCCTCTGAGTTTGCCTGGCTAACACCTCCTCAGCGGGTAACGTTCCGTCTTTCAGAAATTGGAATATAGGCAGTGCCCAAGCTGGTATCGCTCGTGGAGGGAATACGTCCTCATCGATTTCCATCTGATCCACCGGCATAACTTCAGCCGGATCACGCTGAGCAGTCCCCGGGTCTAGCGAGGTAGTCCCCGGGTCTACTGAGGCAGTCCCCGGGTTTGCTGATGCAGTCCCCGGGTCTCGCGTACTACCTCCCGTGTCAATGTCCATGGGCTCAGCTCCGGATTCCGTATTTTCCGGGACATAGATCAAGTCGGTTCCTGGGGACGGCCTGATAGATGGTTTTCTGAGGTGCTCCAATGCTACACCCGGTGGAATTGCCTGTCGGGTCGATCCGAGCTTTGACAGCATGTCGTCAGCCTCGTTTTCCACTCGGGGCACATGGTGAAATTCACACCCCTCAAACTAACCAGAGATCTTCTGCACATGAAATTTGTATAGTGCCATGTTTGGATCCAGGGCGTCCCACACTCCGGACACTTGCTGCACCACCAGATCTGAGTCGCCAAAGCATATTATCCGACTTATGCCAATCTCCTTTGCCACTTTGAGCCCATGCACAAGAGCCTCGTACTCAACGACATTGTTCGATGCCGCGAAATGGATCTGCAAGACGTATTTTAGCTGGTCCTTCTTTGGTGAGGTAAGCTCAACCCCGGCGGCTAATCCGGTTTTGGTTTTCGACCCGTCAAAGTGCATCCTCCAGTAGTTCGGATCTGGTGGCGGTGGTTCATATTGTACCTCGGCCCAATCCACAAAAAAGTCCGCCACAGCCTGAGACTTGATTGCTTCTCTTCTGTCATATTGGGGCGCATAAGGGCTACCTCAATTGCCCATTTTGCAATTCTACCACTCGCATCCTTGTTACCCATTATCTCGGATATGGGGGCTTCACATATCACTTTGATGGGGTGCTCCTCAAAGTAATGCTTTAACTTCTTTGCCACCATATAGACACCGTATGCCACCTTTTGAAAGTGCGGGTAGTTCTGTTTTGAGGCAGACAATACCTCGCTCAAGTAATATACTGGCCTCTGCACCGACTTACCCTCTTCATTGTGCTCCACTACAATTACTGCACTTACAACTCGGTTGGTTGCGGCTATGTAGAGCAACATTGGCTCCTTTGATAGTGGAGAAGCTAACACTGGTGCAGTGGCCAACATCTTTTTTAAGTGGGAAAAAGCTTCATCGGCCTGTGGCGTCCAAACGAACTTATCCAACTTTTTCATGAGCTGGTAGAGAGGCAGTGCCTTTTCTCCCAACCGACATACAAACCGACTCAACGATGCCAGGCACCCAGTGAACTTCTGGACATCATTAAGACACTTCAGCAGCTCCATTCGTTCGATGGCTCGGATCTTAGTTGGATTAACTTCGATACCTCGGCTGGAAATGAGAAATCCGAGTAATTTTCCAGCCGGGACACCAAAGGTACATTTTTCCGGGTTAAGCTTCATCCGTAACCTCATCAAGTTCGCGAATGTTTGCCTTATGTCGTCAAGGAGCGTTTTTCTTTCCTTGGTCTTGATAACCACATCATCCACGTATACTTGTACGTTTTGACCTATTTGGTCGTGCAAACATTTTTGCATACATCTTTGGTACGTTGCACCTGCATTACGTAAACCAAACGGCATAGTGCGATAGCAATAAGCCCCGTACGGGGTAATAAACGCAGTTTTTATTTGATCATCCGGATTCAGAGGTATCTGGTGGAAACCAGAATACGCGTCAATGAATGACAGCAATTCACATCCCGCGGTTGAGTCTATGACCTGATCTATCCTCGGCAGTGGAAATGGATCTTTTGGACACGCCTTGTTCAGGTTCGTGTAATCGATACACATACGCCAAACCACTGCCACGTTCGGATCGTCCTTCTTCTTTTCTACCAGCACCGGATTAGAGAGCCAATCCGGATACAGCACCTCCATAATAAATCCTGCTGCTAGCAACCGAGCTATCTTGTCACCAATGACTTTTCTCCTGTCCTCGGCGAAGCGGCGGAGAGGTTGCTTCACCGGCCTTGCTCCAGGTCTTACGTTCAAAGAGTGCTCGGCCAACTCCCTCGGTACACCTTGCAAATCCTGTGTGGACCAAGCAAAAATGTCCCGATTCTCACGGAGGAAGTTGACGAGCTCGCTTTTCTATTTGTCAGTTAACCCGGCACAAATTGTTACGGTGCGCTCCGGGAACATGTCATCAACTGGAACCTTCTTGGTGTCCTTTGCGGCTTGAAATGAAACGCTGCCATGCGGGTTACTCAACGCCGGCATATACTGCTGCGCGGACTGAGCTAATGCCGCCACCTCTTGGATTTTTCTTTTCTCTTGCGCAATCACGATTGACTCGGCTAGGTTAGACCCGGCTGAAGCTCACTCAATGGAACGTCTGAAATCTCCAGCAATGGTAATCACTCCATTTGGCCCAGGCAACTTCATCTTTAGATAACTGATATGACAGCTTGCCATGAATTTGTTCAATGCTGGTCTTCCGAGTAACGCATGATATGCACTTTCCAATTTCACCACCTCAAACTCCACATTCTCAGTTCGGCAGTTATCCCTTGTGCCGAATAGCACGTCGACCCGGACTTTGCCTATGGGCTCACAAGAGATGCCTGGTACAATGCCATGGAAAGTTGTTCTCGTAGCCTGGAGCATGTTCTCCGAGATGCCCAACTTGCGCATCGTATCCGCATACATGATGTTAATGCTACTGCCATTATCAATCAGTACCTTGGAGAACCTCACATTGATGTTCGGTCCAATGAATGTTGGATCCAGTACCAGTGCATACGAACCTGGACTCGGCATAAGCTTAGGATGATCTTTGATGTTCCAGGTGATTTCCTGGTCCGACCAAGGCATGTACCTCGTCACTGCAGGCATCACCGCATTGACCTCCATATGTCGGCGCTGCATGCTTTTCCTATCTGTTTCCTCGGTTGTGAACACACAATAGATCTGGGATGTTCTCGGTACTCATTCCTTCCCTCGTTTCCGGGGTACCTCTGATCCAGTTGTTGCTGATTTTCCACCTGATGCACTGCATCCCTTCTCTCACTGTTGTCATACCTCGGCGGAGGGGGAGGCAACATTAGCTGTTGCGTGTTCGCTCCGGAGAGCAATTGCTGCCGGGGTAACTCCTGCCGAGGTTGATCATTCCAGGGTGCCTGAGCATTCCCCGAACCACCTTGTTCTATCTTACGCATCCACTCACATTGCCTTGTTGTGTGACCCGCCGGGCTATTCGGATTTGGCGTGTGAAACTTACACGGCTGGTCCAGCATTGACTCGTAGGTATACCTCGGACGGTCTTTCTTTTCTTGCCACTGTTTCTTCTGCTCCGGAGTCCATGTTTTCTTGCCATCGTTTCTGGGAGTCCATTGCCCTCCCGTTTTCTGGCGTTGGTTGCTCCCTGCTCCGGGTTGATCTTGATTCACAACTGCAACTTGTTGCGAACCGTAACGATGATCCGGTCTATCATCTCTCCTTTTTCCTCTGTAATCGTTCCTTCGAGATGACCCGGCTCCGTCCCTCTGATAGTATTCCTCGTTCGACTCGTTTGACGCGATCCTAGGTTGAGTCGGATCACCCAAAGCATATGAATCTGCAATCCGGATCATCTCTGTGAAAGTAATTGGCATTTTCCTTTGCAATTTCATCCACAACTCGCTGCCATATCTGCACCCTTGTGCAAACCGCGCTATGGCCTGTGACTCTATGACACCCTCACACGAGTTTCTCACGGTACACCACCGGGTCAAGAATTCACGGTCCGTCTCGTTAGATTTCTGCTTGCACATTGCTAGGGTCTGTGGTCTATTCGGCCTCTGATATGTACTTGAGAAGTTGTTGATAAACATTTCTTCAAAATCTATCCAGCAGTTGATGCTTCCGGGTGGTAAATTATTCAGCCATACTCTGGCCGGGCCTTCCAACATCTGGGGTACGTAACGTACAGCCCATCTCAAGTTGCCTGTGGCAATTTTCACAGTTGTAGCATAGTTTATCAGCCAATCCTCCGGCTTGGTACTGCCGTCATACGTCTTCGTGCCTCTGGGCAACTGGAAGTTGGGTACCGGCGGCTCCTTCATGATCCGGGGTCCAAAGCATGTTGGACCCGGGGGACCTTGCCATTCGATCTGTTCTGACCTATAAAGGCGATCCAGCTTTAACCTGGCGTCATCCGGCATCAAGTCCCTGCTTCCCAATCTTGACCCTATCATATGATAGTCCGGTCTCGGGTATCCCGTGTTCATCATCTCCGAATCACCGTCATTGTATCGGTTTTGCTCTCGGGGCGCACCTTTTTGTTGCATACCTCGGCCGGCACTTTGCTCTTGCCTTGGTATATTCCGCTGCTGCGGTTGACCTGCTCCTGTGGAGTTTCGCTGTCCGGCATTGCCGTTGGCAACGTTCCCTTGACCGGCATTGCCTTGGTCATGGTTACCTCGGCCAGCTTCACCTCGGCTCACACTCCGTCGATCATCGTTTTTCCGCGTTTCTTTTTCTTTTCCCGCACGCGTCGGGTCGTACGGGACGATATGTTTGTTCCGTCTGGCCGAGGTTACTACCTCTTCTCTCCTTGGACCACCATGAGGTGACGATGCGGCTCCAGCGGATTTCTCCGGGTTACCCATCGCCAAATGGACGATTTTGGAAGCTCCAGCTCTCTCCGGGTTACCTCTGAGAAGCTCTTCGTTCTGTCTGTTCGCGATCCGAATTAGCTCGTTAACCCTATCTTGCTGTCTTTGTCGGGCCTCACCCGTCAGACCCTCCAACTCGGATGCAGCCGCATCCACTGCTCTGAGGTTCTTCGCCGGGGTACTATACCTCGGTAACCCCACGGACAAATAATTTTCCGACCCTTCTGCTCCATCATCACCTTCTCTGTTCATCTCGCTTATGAGATTTCTCCCTTTTACTTTTACCGTATCAACTTTGTTTGCCTTTGCGTACTCACGCAGCGTCATGTTCAGCGGCGCTGAGCCATGCTATTTTCTTTGCCCTCCAAAGATCTTTTGCCTGGTTTCCTCTAGCTCGGCCTGTGCCTGAGCCGGATCTACCGCTGCTGCTACTAGGTTAGCCAAGCTATCCATAGCTTCTCTCAGTACGTTCTCAGGCCTCTCTAGTGGAGGTCCTCTACCTTTCCTCGGTGCCCTAGGTGTTACCTCCGGGTCTGGTGCTGGGTCCTTGCTTGCGCCCGCACCTGGCGCAGTCATCATCACCTCCGCATGGTCCGGGGGGCGAGCGATACGCGCCCCGCGAGCCACAGTGAGGGGTGGTTCCCCCGCATCGACGATGCGGCGCGGATGAACGCATGATACGTCGACAGCAACGTAGACCTTGTGCACACCCAACTTGACGAAGAGGCCGTTGCGCGGAAGTGGGCGTGCGCCGAAGCAGCCAGCATTGTCGCTGACGAAATCCAGCGCTCCAAAGCACTGAACGAGCCCAGAGACGATGCGTTCGCCGGTGCCGATGAGGTTTCCCGTCCGGATCTTCACCCTTGCTAGCGCCGCTAGCCCCACGGTGGGCACCAACTGTCGTGGTGGTGTCACGGCAGATGCCATGGATAGGCTAAAGGTGGGGACTAATATACGCTAGGGGAATCCAGGGAGGGATAGTGGAGTGATTCTCCACACAGAAGTTTGTATTGCTGTTCTTCCAAGATTACAAGTGCTCCTTGAGCTGTATTGGTGAGAGGAGGAAGAAGGAGCTCTCTTACTCTCACCCACAGTTCACTTCTAAAACCCTAGCCAGATTGGTATCCAAGAAAACTCAACCCACTGGAACTCAATCAATCCCCTCTATAGGAACCCTAGCCCCCCTTATATAGAGGATACTTGGTCCCTGCCTAGGGCATACGTGCAGGCATATTCCCAAGAATATGCCTCCTCCCAAAGTGGTAACCCGACCGGGGTGCTTTTCCCCCGCTTCATACATGCTTTAGCTACGTAAGCCTCTACGGCGCCTGGCTAACGTATGCTGCCACCCTTGTCGGCCACGACCCGGTGGTCCTTCCCTTGCTTTCTTCGCTCATGCAGTGCGTACTGGACCTTCTTTTTAACCAGAGAGATTCCTTCCTTCTCCCAGAAGCTAAGCGGGGACCCAGATCATAGGAGATCTGGCCACACCTGTTCCTGCATACAAGTTAGACAAGCACTTCCGGCTTACTCCTTAAGTCGGATGAGACCATGTTAGGCGACCCCCCTGGTCCGGGTTACTCCATGATCCGGCCTGCCTTGAGGTGACCCGGCCAGCATACGCTTTGACTCTGCCGAACCTCAGCTAATTCGGCCCTTATACCCCGGAGTGACCCTACCCGGGGGTATCCCCCCAACAGGCAACGTATTGATGAAAAGTTAAACGTTATCCATTATGCTAGTAAGACTCTAGATGCTGCTCAAAGGAATTATGCTACTACTGAAAAGGAATTTCTAGCTATTGTTTTTGCTTGTGATAAGTTTAGGCCCTATATTGTAGACTCAAAAGTCACCATTCATACTGATCATGCTGCTATTAAATATCTTATGACGAAGAAGGATGCTAAGCCTAGGCTTATTAGATGGGTGCTGCTTTTACAAGAGTTTGATCTACATATAGTAGATAGGAAGGGCGTTGAAAACCCTGTAGCTGATAATTTATCTCGATTGGAAAACATCTCTTTTGACCCTATGCCCGTTAATGATAGTTTCCCAAATGAACAATTAGTTGCGGTAGGGGTAAGCTCGCGAGGGAGCCCTTGGTACGCTGATTATGCTAACTTTATTGTCTCCAAGTATTTGCCTCCAACTTTTACAGCTCAACAAAGAAGAAAGTTCTTCTATGATTTGAGGCATTATTTTTGGGATGACCCACACTTATACAAAGAAGGAGTGGATGGTATTATGTAAAGATGTGTTCCAGAATATGAACAAAAGGAGATATTGCGTAAATGTCATGGTAGTGCTTATGGAGGACATCATGCAGGAGATAGAACTGCACAAAAGGTGCTACAATCAGATTTTTTGCAGGTAAGCTACTATCAAAATGTGAAGGACCTTTCATCATTGAAGAAGTATACCATTCAGGAGCAATAAAAATTTCTTCTCTAAAAGATAATACTACACAAGTAGTAAATGGACAGCGACTCAAACACTATATTGCTGGAGATTCTTACAATGAAGATGTTGATGCCTTTCAAGTTATAACTCCGGAGAAATTCATCGAGGACCAAATTCAGAGACCTACAGAGTCTGTTTTCAAATAGGTAACAGTTCTGGTAAGAAAAGTTCCGCGAAAATACAATACAACTATATTTTTGCAGTTTTCAGTCGATAAGGAAAGTTACGAAGAGAAAAAGGGACGGAACTGGAGCCGGGGTAACCCACACCACCCTGTGGCGCGGGCCCACCCCTGGCCGCGCCACCAGGTGGTGAGGCCACCCCAGACTCCGCCTCCGACCCATTTTCACCCAGTACCTTCCTTTTGATATGAAACTTCATAATATATAACCCCACGGATCCCCCGAGGTTCGTATATCGTGTTTTCGTCGTGTTTTTGTTTTGATCTGTTTCTGCCAGGTAAAATCTCAGATTTGTAGCCTCAATGTCTTCCACTGGATCAGTTAAGGGAGATTCCTTGGAAGATGTCATCAACCCATACATGAGAGAATTGAAGATTCATCCCAAGGAGTTATTGCTCGAAGGTGGGGAGGTTCGGATTAAAGAGGTTCAAGGCCCTAAAGTTGAAGGAAGTCTGGAGGACAGGATGGAAGCATTGGAACAAGAAGTCTTTAGGTACAAGAAGATGGCGGAGCGCGAAGTGGATATCATCCATAAGATTTGTTCTGAACTCATCACCGAGCACCAAAAGGAGACTGCTGAACTCAAAAACTAAGTCCTCTCACTCCGGCAAACAACCAACAAACTGCAAGCACAGTTCTATGACGTTCAAAATCAAAACTGTGATTATCAGGCTAGATTTAAACTCATAAGTGCTGCTGCAAGTTTCAGGATATTGGAAACCACGATGTCCTTTGTTGATGGGAAGCCTTTACCTTGGAAGACGGACAAAGATGAGAGGATACCACCACCACCAAAGGAGTAATTCGTCATCAGGTTTGGCATCCCCTTGGTTTGTTCCAAGCTTGGGGAGTGCCGCGATATCACATCACTATCTTTTTACCTTTTTAGTAGAGTCTTATCATGAATAGAGGAGTTATTATGTAGGATGGTTTGCATTATGGAAGTGTCCCCTCTCTCGTTAGATATGTATCCCTTGGTGTTAGTTGCCGTTATGGAATATTAATGAGAAGTTCTATCATTCACTCTTTTGCATAGCTTATATTAGTTTTCAATTCGTGGTTATATGATTGATCTTGTTGTTAGTATTGGTATCACTCTGGGATCATTGAGTTAATTTAGTTGGTTTTGTCAAACTTGGCTCGATCAGTAGCAACACTATTTTTGAGAGTTGGATGAAAAAGATAGAAGTACTCGAGAGAAAAATAATTTCATCGTCTTTCTTTCTTGATTTGCTCATAAGTCTAGTATTCTCTAGTTAAGATCTTTTGTGCTTCCAAGGAAGATTGCATGTTTGTCTTTATCACTTGTATGTTTGTTTGTTTCCTTCAACTCTTATACTTGCTACCCAGCCTTGCTAGCCAAAAACCTGTACTGAGAGGATTTCTTCTCGTGCATCCACCTCCTTTAAACCAAAACCTTTGCCATTTGTGTCCACCATACCTACCTAGTAGCATTATTGCTATTCCAAGTAAATTCTTGTTTTATCTACCTCCCAAATTAAACTTGTTATGTGAAAAATAGTGATTAAAGCTCTCACGAACTTGATGGCACACTTTACTTTCTTGCACTTAATAAACTTGAACCATTGTGCTCACCTATGTTGTGTATATGCTTGCGCTTTGTAAGTTGTTAATTAGCAGAACCATGCTGTCATGGGGAACGCTTTCAACATTGCACTGGTACTTTGTACCAAGTTGATATCATGTTCTTTTGTCTGTGGATGTCGTCGGTGTGAAATGAAAGGGGAGTTTGTAAGTCCATGGAGTTATGCATGTGTGTTAGAGAAACGCCTAGGCCGCTGGTCTAATCCATGCTGACATGGTGGAAACCTGCAGCGTAACCATAACGAGTATCTATGAAGCATTCTTCTGATAAAAAAAGAGTCTGATATTGAGAAAAAAGAGAAAAAGAAAAAAAAAGATACTATGAAAAGAGGAAAGAGAGAAAAAAGCACCACATTCCCATGGTAAATAAGAAGATTGCTGAGATGCTTGTTGTCTGCTTGCCTTGTCATTTTGATATGGGGATTCTTCCGTATCATCGGGCAAGGGGTACCCCGTTGGCGGTTCTCTATGATACTCATATGCTTACGATGACGAGAACTTACCGGTGACTAAATTTGAGTAGCATGAGGAGCGGCCCTCGTATTCAAGGGACATGAGATTCTCAACTTACAACTTGTCAATGCATATCCTCATTTTTGATCACTTTAACCTTAATCACCTAAAGATGCCTATGATAGGGGGCAATGAGAGCTGAAAGCTAGTAAGTATCATAATTTTGATGGGTTCGTAGCATGGAAAACAAAAAATTTCTACCGCAAGAACGAAAAAAACCTAGATCTAATCTAGATAAAAGCCAAGATCTAATCTATTAGACATGAGCAACTAAATAGATCTGTACTAACCCTCGTAAAACTGAAAGCATTACGAGATTAGATCTCGGGGTTGATGTAGTCGATAACTTGCCGATCTCAAGATCGTGTGGACGATCCTTCCGGCGCCGCGTTCCGGCAGCGCTTCCGCAGTCGGTCACACGTGCAGAGTCGAAGCAGACCTTCCTCTCCCTGTTCCAGTGAGCAGCGGAGGTAGTAGATCTTCTCCACGGAATCCCAGCAGCACGACGGTGTGGTGGTGGTGGTGGAGGAGAGAATTCTGCAGGGCTTCGCCTAAGCCGGAGCAGAGCGAAGGAAGAGGAGAGAGGCGGCGGCTAGGGATTGTTATTAGAGAGGTCTAGGAGGGGGCGCCCTCTCCCCTCTATTTAAAGGAGGGAGGCGCGCCATGGGAGGGGGATTCCTAGTAGGACTCCCCTCCTAGGGCCGGCGGTGGCAAGGGGGGAGGAGTCCTCCTTCCCCACGAATCCGTGTCTTGCCCCACTTGGACTCCTTGATCCCTTCCTTGGTTTTCAAGTAAACTCCAAGAAATCCTCTAGAACCTTCCAGAACATTCCGAAACCTTCTAGAAACTCCATACAAACACTCCGGAACATTTCCTAACTTAGAAAATGATCCCCAATATATGAATCTTATTCTCCGGACCATTCCGGATCTCCTCGTGATGTCCCGGATCCATTCCGAGACTCCGAACAACATTCGGTCTCCAACGCACATTCCATATCTACTTAAAACAACTTCGAACCTTAAGTGTGTCACCCTACGGTTCGTGAATATGCAGACATGATGAAGACACCTCTCCGATCAATAACCATCAGCGGGATCTGGAGATCCATAATGGCTCCCACATACTCAACGATGACTTCGTGATCGATAGAACCATTAACATACGAAACCAATTCCCTTTGTCACGCGATATTCTACTTATCCGAGGTTTGATCGTCGGTATCTTCATACCTAGTTCTACCTCGTTACTGATAAGTACTCTTTACTCGTTCCATGTTATGTCATCCCTTGTGACCTAGTCACATGCTTGCAAGCTAACTAGATGACATTCCACCGAGAGGGCCCAGAGCATATCTATCCGTCATATGGATGGACAAATCCCAATCTTGGTCCATGCGCTTCAACACATACTTTCAGAATACCCAATGACACCTTTATAACCACCCAGTTACAAAGTGGTGTTTGATGTCATCAAAGTACCCATCCGGTGATGGTGATTAACATAACCTCATGGTCGAAGGATTAGGTTACTATGCATTTGAAAGCTTATAGCAATACGAACTTAATGACTTGATCTTATGCTACGCTTACTATGGGTGTGTGTCCATCACATCATTCTCCTAATGATATAACCTTGTTATTAATCACATCCAAATGTCCATGATCAGGAAACCATGATCATCCATTAATCAACAAGCTAGTTTAATAAGAGGCTTCCTACGGACTCTTTTATGTTTACAAAACACACAAGTATTAATGTTTCCGGTTAATACAATTATAGCTTGGGATGTAAACATTTATCATAAACATAAAGATATAATAATAACCACTTTATTATTGCCTCTTGGGCATATCTCCATCAGTCTCCCACTTGCACTAGAGTCAATAATCTAGTTAAAAACTTGTGCATTCAACACCTATGGCTTTCTGGTGTTGTATAGACACTATTGCTATTGGTAAACATAATCTTCGGATCTGACACTTCCAGGTCCGTGTGTATTTGCATGTCCTTGCGTTTCTACGCATTACTCATTCTCCAATGAGATGGCATTGTATAAATTTGGTCCTTTGGTGAGACCTTTAATTCATTGGGATTAAAACATGTTGATACAATTGTCATACAATGTATCTTCATAGTATTATCCCACTATGACCCACACCTAGTTTGATAACAAACTACTTGACGCAAATGCCCTCATTTACTGCTACAATAGTAGTCATATACTTAGCCTTTTGTTGTAGTATCTGTCACAATGTTTTAACTTTGGTACTCAACCAAATCCGTTATGGAACTTCCTTTCCATTACATTGTGCCACCCATAGTTTAAATTGAGATAAACTTAATTTGTGACAAAACTAGTATCAATGCAACAATTTTCAATGAACTATTTGTCACCACTATATAAATAATATATTCTTAGTTCTTCCAAAGATCATAGGAATATCCCTACTATTGTCCAATGATCATCTTATGAGTCATTCTGGTATATGCTCATAACATTTAGAGCATAGGACATATCTGGATGTGTACATCTCAAAGAATGATTGATCAAAATATTCTTGTGATTTCACCAAGTGTCTAAATACTTGAATCTAGTGTCAACACACTTGAATCTTGATTCAGTCCTTTCCGTGCGTCAAGAACCTTTCTTGTTGTTCCCATATTGAACTCATTCAACATCTTATCTATGTACATTTGGCATTGATGCCTATTTCTTGGGTTATGCCTAAGTCTTTCATCGAAATGAAATTCTTAACCTGTGTCAATAAAAATACATCATTTCTAATCAACAATATGTCTTTCACATAATGTACTAGAAATATGTCTTAGCGCTCCCGCTTAATTTCTTGCAAAATGCAAACATCTTCATCGTCTCTGATGAAATTAAACCTTTTAACGGTTTCATCACGGTGAAGATTCCAACTCCGTGATGCTCACTTCAACCATTGAAGTTTTGCATACTCTTTTAGCATCCTTTGAATAAACAAAACCCTTTGGATCGTGTCATGTACACGTCCTAGGTAACCATTCTATTAGAAGAACTTGTTTTGTTTGTTCAACTACCATATACCAAAATATATGTAGTGGTTGCTACATTAATCCGTCCAGACTAAATATCGCTATGAAAGATCAAATCTTATCATAGTCAATTCCTTGAACATTGTCGTAAACTCTCTCCGACATGTCGACTATTTCATAGATGTGAAACATCCATGTCTATTTCTTTATAGATCCATATACGACTGTAAGGTCTTGCACCTTTCCAGAGGGTCTTTCAAATTCAAAGCTTGATTTCTCGTGTATGCAATTATCACGGATTTTATGGCTTCAAGCCACTTAACGAAGTCAGGGCCCATCATTGCTTCTTTGCATGTAGTCGGTTCATCATTGTCAAACAACAATGATTTAACTCTCAAATCTCTTGCATTTGATTACTTACCCGACCTACTTGGTTCAATAGGAACTTAGATCCCCGTGACCACATCCTTTGAGGCACGTGAGCCATGAGCATTGTTGCTGCCTCCGGTACACTTACCGATGCTGCGCAACTCAGCAAATATTAGCCAAGGTTCAACAACCTTGTCAAAGTTCTATTGTCCTCCCACTTGACTTTTCACCAAAAATTCCTTCTCAAGAAACTCGGCATTCTAAGCGACAAACAATTTTGTCTTCGGCGTTATGGAGGAATACCCAATGGTTATTAGAAATAACCTACTTATGCCTAGCAAAAATTCCTTCTCAAGACATGCTCATCCGACTTTGGTTGTAAACATTTTACTTATGCCTAGCATACCAAAAATTTAAGAAAGGACAACCTGGGTTTTATCCCAAACCATGACTTATATGGTGTCATTTCAACGGATCATGATGGAGCTCTTTTCAGTGTAAAAGCGGTAGTCACTAAAGCTTTAATCTTTAAAATATAATGGCAGTTTTATAAATGATACCTTTGATCTTACCATGTCAAACAAGGTTTCATTACATATCTTGAACACTCCATATTCCTATGGTGTTTTGGGAAATGCAAATCCATGGAACGATTCCTCAAATCTTAGGTGTTTTGCTAAACTTGTAACTCAAACATCTTTCTTTATGATCCAATCATAAAATTTTTATTTTCTTGTTACAATAATTTTCCACTTCATCTTGAAAGTCTTTAAACATTTTCAAATGTTTCATATTTCTTCCTTATTGAGTAAGTATATACATATACTTACTCAAATCTTCGGAGAAAGCATATGAAGTTGAAATCCATCGCCCACGACTACACATAATGGACTACATACATCAATATGTACAAATTCCAATCAGTTAGTCATCCGTTCCTCTTTTGGCCTACAAACGGAGTTTTAATTATCTCCAGAAAAGTATCACAAGCGTCATTTGATCAAAATCAAAGACTCCAAAAATCCATCAACATAGAGTTTCTTCATGTATCCCTTCAAATATAATTTAAACAACGATGTCACTTTGCAAGTGATCTTTCAATCATTTGTCTTGCGACATTTAAGCATTAGTTTTATGGTAGTTATTTCTCCAACCAGACTTGTACATCATCCATCTATTATGGAATACGGTAATTATTTGAACAACCTTTTTGTCGTCATAATACATGATCAAAATAACAATTATTGAAACAAATCTTGAAGGCAAGCTTTGATGTTAACGAGCAACACAACAACCCTTTGTTTGTTTTCGATGAACTCATCATATATTCTCTTGCTAGTTACTTAGGCCATTGCAGTTCATGAATTGTGTTGTCATGTATGACACTTCATACCAACCAATTCGGTATCCAATACTGCAGAACCACATTGTTTAACAACCAAGGAATACAGCCATAACATGTATCTTCTATATACCTAAGTTGGATATCTCCAATCTTTTCTTTTCTGCCAAATATTTTATAGATTCTCTTTCAACAATTCCTTTTCTTTTAAAAGAATCTATCCACATTAATAGTGGTGTCATTCACATGACACATAGTACAAAGTGTGTATAGTCATATACTAATACCTTTGGACTTGCACTTTGAAGTGGATCACCTTCATCAAATGTTTGGCATTCTTTCAAAATTCCATTCTTTAGTAATCTTTTAGTGTAGTAAACATTTTACTTACATCTTCTATTCATCCTTATCATGACAACTTTCATGATCAAGCTGCTATAGCTTATAAAGGTGAATTGCGAGTATATGTTTCTTTTCCAAAACCTTTTGGAGGATTAGGACAAATAGCGTCTCCAACCATCACAAATTCTCATCAAATATGAGGACATATACTCTATCATGTTGTAACCAACAGATTGTTTTAGATATTGCAATACCTTTCACATATGATGGTTTCTGAAACATTGCTTTCAGCTCTTAGATAAACTTGATATTAAAAACAATCTTTTGAGTATCAAGAATCATGGAGGCAAACATGATACATTAGATACTAACACTGGAATTGTTACTCTTGATTTAATACTGTTTATTAAACTTCACAGAGTAAACGGAGTTTGCTGAAAGTTTGCAACAGTACTTTTAAACTTTAGATTGACACTCAAAACAATACGATACCAGTTCATAAAGCAAATATCCAGAATTTCTATAGTTCCACTATCTCAACTATAACTAAGCATAAGGTGGTGAACGGATGCCAATGACTACAACAAATTATGCAAATTCACTTTGATTTTGTTTATGATAAATTGTGTTCAACTTAATCATATTACTATATGAACTCTCACTCAAAACAACATCCCTCGATTTGTTTTAGTGATTACACGAACCAAATCCACTACACCAAGTCCGATCATCACGTGAGATGATGTAGTTTCAATGGTGAACAATCATCATGTTCATCATATCATATATATGACTCATGCTCTACCTTTTGGTATTCCGTGTTCCGAGACCATGTATGTACATGCTAGGCTCGTCAAGGTTAACCTTAGTATCCGCATGTGCAAATCTGGCTTGCACCCGTCGTATGCACACGTAGAATCTATCACACCCGATCATCACGAGATGCTTCGAAACGACGAGTCTTAGCAACGGTGCCTACTAAGGACAAACACTTTATTACTTGATATTTAGTGAGAGGGATCATCTTATAATGCTACTGTCGCGATCTAAGCAATACAAGATGCATAATGGATTAACATCACATGCAATTCATAATTAGTGTGATATGATATGGCCCTTTCTTCTTATGCCTTTGATCTTCATCTCCAAAGCACGGACATGATCTCCATCATCACCAGCATTGCGTCAAGGTCAGTGGCGCCGCTTCATGGTTGTCCATCATCACTAGCAACTATTACAACTACTTGGAATAAAGCTATTACAAGATGAATAGACACGCAGGTCTTAACAGAATTAAAGACAACCATTAGGCTCCTGCGCCGCCATAATACAACAAGGATCATTGCATACATCAAATATAATCACAATCACATGATGGCCATATCACATCACAAAACCCCTGCAAAAACAAGTTAGACGCCTCTAATATTCTTTGCATGTTTTACGTGGTTTGGGGCTTTCGAATAAGAACGGATCTTACCTACGAAACTGAAACCACAATGTTGATACAAGTGCTATCAAGTGCAAAGTGTAGATTTGATCTATACTATGATGGGAGAGACAGACACCCGCAAAGCCACTTGTGCAAAGAAAGTTGCACGTCAAGCGTGGAGCAAGTCTCATGTACGATGACATGTAATGTTAGCCCGAGCCGCTTCATCCCACCATACCGTAAGATGCAAAGTACACATATAGCAAAAGATGGCACGAGCACCAACGCCCACAACCTCATTGTGTTCTACTCGTGCAACAGATCTACACATAGACAAGGCTCTGATACCACTGATGGGTTCGTAGCATGGAAAACAAAAAAATTCTACCGCAAGAACGAACAAAACCTAGATCTAATCTAGATAAAAGCCAAGATCTAATCTATTAGACATGAGCAACGAGATAGATCTGTACCAACCCTCGTAAAACCAAAAGCGTTACGAGATTAGATCTCGGGGTTGATGTAGTCGATCACTTGCCGATCTAAAGATCGTGTGGACGATCCTTCCGGCGCTGCCTGGCAGCGCTCCGCGATCGGTCACACGCGGAGTCGGCAGACCTTCCTCTCCCTGTTCTAGCAAGCAGCGGAGGTAGTAGATCTTCCACGGAATCCCAAAGACGACGGTGTGGTGGTGGTGGTGGAGGAGAGAATTCTGCAGGCTTCGCCAAGCCGAGCAAGAGCGAAGGAAGAGGAGAGAGGCGGCGGCTAGGGATTGTTATTAGAGAGGTTCAGGAGGGGCACCTCCCTCTATTTAAAGGAGGGAGGCGCCATGGGGAGGAGTCCTAGTAGGACTCCTCCTAGGGTCAAGGCGGGGAAGGGGAGTCCTCCTCCCCCACGAATCCGTGTCTTGCCCCACTTGGACTCCTTGATCCCTTCCTTGGTTTTCAAGTAAACTCCAAGAAATCCTCTAGAACCTTCCAAAATATTCCGAAACCTTCTAGAATCTCCATACAAACACTCCGGAACATTTCCTAACTTAGAAAATGATCCCCAATATATGAATCTTATTCTCCGGACCATTCCGGATCTCCTCGTGATGTCCCAGATCCATTCCGAGACTCCGAACAACATTCGGTCTCCAACGCACATTCCATATCTATTTAAAACAACTTCGAACCTTAAGTGTGTCACCCTACGGTTCGTGAATATGCAGACATGATGAAGACACCTCTCCGATCAATAACCATCAGTGGGATCTGGAGATCCATAACGGCTCCCACATACTCAACGATGACTTCGTGATCGATAGAACCATTAACATACGAAACCAATTCCCTTTGTCATGCGATATTCGACTTATCCGAGGTTTGATCGTCGGTATCTTCATACCTAGATCTACCTTGTTACCGATAAGTACTCTTTACTCGTTCCATGTTATGTCATCCCTTGTGACCTAGTCACATGCTTGCAAGCTAACTAGATGACATTCCACCGAGAGGGCCCAGAGCATATCTATCCATCATATGGATGGACAAATCCCAATCTTGGTTCATGCGCTTCAACACATACTTTCAGAATACCCAATGACACCTTTATAACCACCCAGTTACGAAGTGGTGTTTGATGTTATCAAAGTACCCATCCGGTGATGGTGATTAACATAACCTCATGGTCGAAGGATTAGGTTACTATGCATTTGAAAGCTTATAGCAATACGAACTTAATGACTTGATCTTATGCTACGCTTACTACGGGTGTGTGTCCATCACATCATTCTCCTAATGATATAACCTTGTTATTAATCACATCCAAATGTCCATGATCAGGAAACCATGATCATCCATTAATCAACAAGCTAGTTTAATAAGAGGCTTACTAGGGACTCTTTTATGTTTACAAAACACACAAGTATTAATGTTTCCGGTTAATACAATTATAGCATGGGATGTAAACATTTATCATAAACATAAAGATATAATAATAACCACTTTATTATTGCCTCTTGGGCATATCTCCAACAAATTTTTGGGACCTCTTTATGAGACTTGTAATCCCTGCTTCCCTCTTTGAAGGGACTTTCTTTCACTTTGTAGTTGAGTCAGTAAACCTATTCCCTTCTATCTCAGCGAGTATTTTGAGTTGTTGTGTTTCATTCATTCATATGATGATTTATTCACTCATGTTTCTTATGTTCCTTGTTTTGCACATTGCTCTTATCCTGATGTTTACTACTTTGAAACCTATAATTGAAAAACCAGTTATTTGTGAAACTCCAGCAAGTTATCAACTATTCTTCGACCAAGAGCTAAGTTTGCCATTACCAATTATGATTCACTTTATGTATCTTTATTGTGTTTCCTTTACTTATTACAAGTTGAGTTATATAATAGTGAGTTGTCTTCTATTATGATCTATGTATTTGATGAATGTGATGCTTCTTGTCCGTATTCTTTTATCGACTCTTCACTCCACAAACCTGAGGCCAGGTTTATTGAGCTCAGTTTCGCTTGGGGACAAGCGAAGTCTAAGCTTGGGGGAGTTGATACGTCCATTTTGCATCACTATTCTATGTCTTAATTCACTATTATTCATTGATATATTTCATATTGAGAGGTGATACTTATGTTATTTCATCTATTTTTGCATGGTTGATGACTTTTGGAGCATGGACCGCTGCAGTCAGGATTCTGATGGAAAAGGTGTTGTTTGGAGGCAAAATTTGCGAATATCGGAAAATCCGGGAAAATATACGGAAAATCCTATTTTTCCAGAAGACTAAGGATGCCAGAAGACGGAGTGGAGATGGGCCACAGGGGCCCACACCACCCCCTGGCGCGGGCAGCCCTAGGCCGCACCTAGAGGTGGTGTGGCCACCCTGGCCCACTCCAGCCTCTCCCCTCTGGCGTATATCAACCTCCCAAAACCCTAAGACTCGGGGAGCGACCATAGAAAGATTCCGCCGCCTCTGCAGGGCTGAAAACACCGAGGGAGAAAGATCTCTCCGGCAGACAGATTTCTGTCGAGGGAATTCCTTCCCGGAGAGGGGAGACCGTCACCATCAACACCACCATCAAGCTGGACTTCATCGGGATCATCATCATCATCACCACCACCATCATCACCATCAGCACCTTCATCACCATCTCCATATTGCTGTAACAATTGCGTTGAATCTTGCATAGTTCATAGGGGAAACTTTCCCGGTGTTGATTACTCTTTGTAGTTGATGCTATTGAGTGAACCATTGAATTTTTGTTTATGTTCAGATTGTTATACATCATTATTCCATCTCTGATCATGATCCATATGATGTCTTGTGAGTAGTTCGTTTTGTTCTTGAGGACATGGGAGAAGTCTTGTTGTTAGTAGTGGAGTTGTGTTGAGAAAGATTCAATAGATTGTTATTTAAGTTGTGGTGTACTTCTTCTAGTGGTGTCATGTGAACGTCGACTACATGACACTTCACCTATATGGGCCTAGGGGAATGCATTGTGTATTTGGCTACTAATCGTAGGGGTTGCCGGAGTGACAGAAACCTGAACCCCCATTAGGAAACCATTGCACAAGGGACGTAAGGGTCTTAGAGTTTAAAGTTGTGGTTAGGTTTCTACCTTAATTACTTTCTTGTACTTACGGATGTTTGCAAGGGGTATAATCACAAGTATGTATTAGTCTTGGATGGGGCGGTACATTAGCACAGGTTCACCCACACAACACTTAGCAAGCTAAAGAAGATTAATCAACTATATGAAGCGAAAGCACTTGATAGTCTTCCCATGTGTCCTCGAGAATGTTTGGTCATCTTAAGTAATACAACCGGCTTGTCCTTTGCTGCATAAAGGATTGGGCCACTTGCTGCATTTATTCCTACTATCTTTTGTTTACTCGTACTTTGTTTACTTGCTTTATCAAAAACCCCTAAAAATTCGTTTGCCAAGTATTTGCAGAGAATTCCTGATCCATACCACTAGCCAGCACCTTCTGCTCCTCGTTGGGTTCGACACTCTTACTTATCGAAAATACTGCGATACACCCCCTATACTTGAGACTGCGATACACCCCCTATACTTGTGGGTCATCAGCAAGCTAAAGAAGATTAATCAACTATATAAAGCGAAAGCACTTGACAGTCTGACCCATGTGTCCTCGAGAACGTTTGGCCATCTTAAGTAATACAATCGGCTTGTCCTTTGCTGCATAAAGGATTGGGCCACTTGCTGCATTTATTCTTACTGTCTTTTGTTTACTCGTACTTTGTTTACGTGCATTATCAAAAACACTTAAAAATCTGTTTGCTAAATATTTGCAGAGAATTCCTGATCCATACCACTAGCCAGCACCTTCTGCTCCTCGTTGGGTTCGACACTCTTAATTATCGAAAATACTGCGATACACCCCCTATACTTGCGGGTCATCAGGGACCGTGCTAGTGGCTATCATATCATTACTCAACTCAAGCCGAACAAAGGTGCTGCTCTTTCTCCTTGCACGGCTGACAATGGGATTGTGGGAACTATTGTTAGCCTCTCCCCTCTGTATGCTAGCTTGGTTGGTATTTTCGGTGACTCCATCACGCCTAGTGGGGGTAACAATGACAGTATTCGTGGCCACTTGGTTCAGCTGCTTGATTTTTCCTTTGAGGTGGCCTCCTGTGAGGATGAGTCTGTGTACTACAAGATGGATGTGATGGATTTCATCTATCATGAGTTGACTGATGCCATGTTTAACAGGCTCTCTTCATTCCCTATGCTCCATATATTATGATGCTGATTAAGAACTTGCTTCCCGCTAGAGAGTTTCACTTTGATGTTGAGCATAAGGTGAAGAAGATCTACAACAAGGCAAGGAAGACATCTCATCCATCTTCTGCTCCTAAGAGTTTTATGAGGGATGCTCATGCGAGTGCTCGTAGGCCTTCAGTGCCTCCTATTGCTTGTGAGGTGAAGCAACTGTATTGGTTTTAGTGGAACATATTGTGCATGGGGTGGATACTCACAAGGGGCAGTATGCGGCGTACAAGCAGCGCCACGAGATGGCTGATACTCAGCAGCTCATTCTCCACCATGTGTATAGGGCGTTAGGTGCTCCTCCTGCTCCTACCGCTTCCACTCCATATTCTTAGTGGAACTCTTCTGGACTCAACTATGGCGAGCTAGAGCGTCACATGTTCCCTACTTCGGTGAGGGAGCCCACTCTACCAGCCGATGAGGAAGAGGAAGATACGGAGGAGTATGATGATGAGGACGGGGACAGGGACGACGATGAGTACTACGAGTGATCTCTTGGGGTGCTAGCATCACTCTTCTTCTTTTTTGGCGTTTCGATGCCAAAGGGGAGAAGTAGTTCTATTAGGTCTCCATGGATTTGCATGGGTCGGGCACAAGCTTTTGCACTTTACCGTTCCGGTCTTTTTCTCGCTTGTTCCCATTTAGCGTTGAACTTTTATTCGTGACTTGGTTTGTATGAGACTATGTTGATGTGTGGCTCTAGAATTATCTTGTGGATTTATCTCCCGTGATTATGGATTCATCTATGACTTTGGCTATATTGGTTATCTTTCTCTCAATGGAAGGCGTCAATAATGGTTATCATATTGGCTATTCTTATATTATATTGAGGACGCCTCTCTCATGGTGGTATGATATTTCTAGGCTAGCTCATCATTTATGTGTAGCTTCCATTCCAATGAAATAGACTTGTACCTACTTGTGTGCATTTGTATTCAAATGCAAATTTCTATTATGCACACATTTAGGGGGAGTATTTTTCATCCACAAAATGATGTTGTTAGTAGAGCTTTTTGCAAATCCTAGTATTGTCATCTAACACCAAAAAGGGAGAGATTGGAAGAACATTTCATGATCTCTAGTGTTTTCTGTGTTAGATAATGATACGTCCATTCTGCATCACTATTCTATATCATAATTTACTATTATTCATTGATATATTTCATATTAAGAGATGATACTTATGTCATTTTATCTGTTTTTACATGGTTGATGACTTTTGGAGCATGGACCGTGATACATTGCAAATGTATCTATAATTTTTGATGTTCCATGCTTGGTTTTATCTACTTTCTTGTGTTTTGTTCCAACTTTGGAGTACTTTTCATATGATTTCTTGGACTAACCTATTAACAAGATGCCACAGTGCTAGTTGCTTGTTTTCTGCTGGTTTTGGTTCCAGGAAAGTCAGAAAATCAATATTCTCGGAATTGGACCGGACAAAAGCCAAAGTTGATATTTTCCCGAAAGATTCACGAAGCCAGAAGGAGACACGAAGGGGGGCCACACCACCCCTTGGCGCGGGCCAGCCCAGGCCGCGCCAGGGCATGGTGTGGGCCCCCTGGCCGGCCACCGACCTTGCCTCCTTCGCCTATAAGAGCCTCCCGATACCAAAACCCTAAATCATCAATCAGAAATCCACGAAAAGTTTCGCAGCGCCGCCGCCACCGAAGTGGAGATTCGGGGGACAGAAAGTCTCTGTTCTGGCACCCTGCCGGGACGGGGAAGTGCCCCGGGAGCCATCTCCATCAATCTCCACCACCATCTCCATCACCATTGCTTATTCCCATGATGAGGAGGGAGTAGTTCTCTCTCGAGGCTAAGGGTTCTACCGGTAGCTATGTCTTCATCTCTCTCTATGCATGATCTTATTGAGATCATGAGCTTTGTAATCAAGTAGATCTACCTTGCTACTCAAGTGCTTTAATAGATCTCTGCTCTCCCCATGTGTGTGAAAGTGACAGCGTGCACACCATGGTGGCACTTAGGCTAGAGATTTCAAATACTTGTTATGAGTTATATTTGGAGTTGGATGTCTTTATGAAATTGTGGTGTTTGTTGGACTCATCTAGTGCTCATAGTGACAGTGTGGGGTTTTCTAGATGGGAAAGGCTTACTTTGAGGTATGCTGTTATAGCCCTACCATCGATTAGAGTGTCCAACCGGAGAGTAGTTAAGAGTTGTATCATGAAGATAATATATTTATAAGAGAGTGTTCACTAGTGAAAGTATGATCCCTAGGCCTTGTTTCTAAGCAATGAAACACTATTTGCTATTAGATCTATTACATGTTTGCTTGCTTCTATCTTTATTTTAGTTTTACTTTAGTCTTTTCCACGCCTTGAAACTATTTTCTATCACTGTTACCACTTGTATTTCACTATCTCTTCGCCGAACTAGTGCACCTATACACCTGACAAGTGTATTGGGTGTGTTGAGGACACAATATACTTCTTATATCTTGATTGCAGGGTTGCTTGGGAGGGGATACCTTTGACCACTTCCTCCCTGAGTTTGATAAACCTTGGGTGATCCACTTAAGGGAAAACTTGCTGCTGTTCTATAAACCTCTGCACTTAGAGGCCCAACAACTGACTACAAGAATAGAAGTGCGTAGACATTAGACCGCTGCAGTCAGGATTCTGATGAAAAAGGTGTTGTTTGGAGACAAAAATCACGAAGATCAGAAAATCCGGAAAAATAAATAGAAAATTCTATTTTTCTAAAAGGGTCAATAGACTTAGTCGGACCCAACAACGAATGAACGACTTCTGAGAAATATCTTTGTGGGACTCGTGTTGTAGCCCTCATTCGAAAAAAACCTTGACGTGCGTGCGAGCAGCGGGTGGTGTAGACGACACCCACGATCGATTTATGATCGATGCCCACTCACTAGAAGCCTTCCAATTTTAATTGCACCAGTGTTTCCATGATTCACGGGAATGACGACCGCGTGGACAACGTACTAGGCAATAGTGGGAACTTCTATGTCCCCACCGCAATGGGTACCTCAAACGAATCCCGTAGCTGAACTGACAAGGGGATCAGAGGTGAAGAAGAATCAGTGAACTTCAGCAGAAAAAAGTGGCATAGAACTAATGGAGGCGTGACACGCGGCCTAGGGAGTGGTCTAGACCTCTTTTGACCTTGTCCCCTTGACACATCCGACCTTTCCTCGTCGAAACCATAGGCAAATGAGCATGTCAGATCACCTCAATCTCTAAGACGCACAATGGTGAAGAAGAAGTTTCCACCACGATCAGGTGCTATGTTGCCTACTCCAACGTATCCACATTATGATGAGCATGACCATCTGCAGTCGCACTCGCTATACGATCAAATGGTGAGGATGCTGCCGTCGACCTCGTGGACTCTCTCGACCTACAAGAGGGAAAATCCAACGTACATGTGCAATTTAGAAGCGATCTTCCATCTCTCTCCTCAACCAAGACATGAGAACCTTGTCCCCATCAATCTTTTCAGACATGAGAGTTAGCCTGCGATGGCGGAGCACCTATCGTGCCGCCTCCAACAACTCTCGCATCATCCTTAAATTGTGGAGAATTTCACTTCCCCGACGCCTGCACCATCTAGAGATGCACACAACCATTAAGCATGGGTGTTATGATTTTTAATCTTGTTAAAGAACCAAGCAAGGTCCTAAGGATAAATTGTGTGAGTACGAGGATAGCCTAGTCCTCAAGTATAAATAGGAACATACAATGAAAACTTAATAACTTTATGAATATATTGTGAATTACATTATACATGATTTCCTATGGGGCATATTCTTAATAGTTTCCCAGTTACACCAGAGTCAATCATCCCAACATCACATGTCTAGGCATCAAATGTCCCTATCTCTCGCATGCACCTCATGCTTTGGCCGTGGTACCGGAATTGTCAACGGATCTACACCGTTAGTATCTGTGTGTACCTTGCATAACTTGATATCACCTTCATCGATATACCGACGAATGGGGTGGCAGTTCATGAATATATGTTTGTTCTTCTCGTGTTGTATATGTTTCTTAACTTGTGCAATAGCACCTTTGTTGTCACCATACACGTCTAACGGATTGGACACGCTCTATACCACACCAAGATCCATCAAGATGTTTCTGATCCAAACGGCTTCCTTTCTTGCCTCTGAGGCGAAAATATACTCATAGATGCAGACACATTATCTTACTTAGAACTCTTCTAGCTGCCCATCTATTCACAACAAACGTGTATCTTGATTGTGAACGAGAATCATCTGAGTCACTAAGGTAACTCCCATCCATATAACCCTTCACACTGAGTTCATCCTCACCTCTATAATCTAGGAACATATCACTAGTTATTTGTAAGTACTTAAGGATAGTTTTTACCGCTTCCTAGTGGCTTTCATCAGGGTTGGCCTAGTATCTTCTCGTAACACTCAGAGCATAGAAAACATTATGCCTAGTGCAAATCATGGCATAGATGACGGGTCCAACTTTCGCAGCACAGGGAACCAAATCATTCTACTTCGCTCACTAGTTGTTGAAAGACACTAACTCTTACTAAGTTTTACACCATGGGACATTGGTAAGAACCTTTTCTTAAACGATTCCATGTTGAACTTGTTCAACACTTTGTCTAGATATATACTCTAACTAAAATAATGACAAAAAAGAGAAAAGACAAGCAATTTTTAATTCGGGATTTTTTGGAATGCCACATAGGCTCGGCAAGGCTGCTTGTCTAGGCAATCTGCGTTCCTATCATTGTAACCTCTCTTAAATCTAAGCTATAAATAAATGTATTGCATAACAAAGACCAATAATTGTCAAACAGACCATTACTATTCTCGTTAAGAAATCTTAGAAAATTAAAGTAGTTCTAATAAATATTCAATATGATTTATCATTTACTAGATTAATCATCTCTCAAGAAAATCAGCTATAAACTTGTCCTGGATAGCACCATATACAGCGAGAAGACTCAATATAAACTTATCGGCTTTTTTCCAGATGTGAAGTTTAACATGATACCCACAATATAAGGATCGCAACTTCATAAGACATGATCAATTTGAACTTCTTCATTTTGTTCTGATGCTTCGATAAATGAGTTGAAGGGAAATTGGTTGATGCTTATTTAATGCGCGTCGAAGGCAAAAAGAGGATGACTCGGGTCTGACCCGGACCTGGAAGACCAGTTTTCATAGCTGCCACTGGTTTTTTAGCGATGGCACAACGGATAATAATGAATATATCTAAAGATAGATAAATCTCGCTTGTATATGTGCAGAACCAACGGTCAAATTAATGCACCAAACAATGAAATGGCGCCTTGGCACAAATAATTGGCCGAACCGAGTTCATGTTCGAAATGGACAACGCGCGATATCTTTTATTCCGGAAGATAGTATGTGCAATATTATTGGTTTGGTTGAGACCAACTGTTGAACTGCTAAACACTAGGGATCGTAACTTCATAATAAGCTTGGTTCGATTTGAACGCTTGATTTCGATAGGATGCTCCGATCGATTTGATTGAGGAAAGTTGATCACTGCTTATTAATGCGCAGTGAAGGCAAAAGGAGGATGACTCGGGTCTGACCCTGGACCTGGGAGACTGGTTTTCATATAGCGGCAGCAGAGTTTTTAGCGATCGCAGGACGGATGAAGCAACTGTCATGAACGCCTTTTAATAATAAAGATAGATAGATCTCGCTCGCATATGTGCATAACCCACTCTCAAATGCACCAAACAACGGAATGGCGCCCTGGCAAAAATAATTGGCCGAACCGAGTTCGTGTTCAAGATGGTACGTATCGATGATGTAGTAAGTGCGATATATTGTTTTTCAGCGATAGTACGCACAATATTATTGGTTGGTTGAGACCAACTGCTGAACTGCTCAGCATTATCATCTACGTACTAGGCTCCCAAGAAAAGAAGTAACGTGCAAATGCCTATTTCTCATTAAAGCAAAACATAAAAAAGGTATGCATTGCAGCTAATCATGTAGTCTTCCCTCCCGAAAGAGGAAATAACGTAACATACACAATATCTGGAAAAAAGTAACGTAGCATACCACCTAATCATCTAGACTTTGGGGTTCTCCTCTCCTTCCGTCTCCGTCGGTGGACAGTGCACGTGAGCTGACCGGACGTCCAAGTGATTGCATTGTCCGTTTCCATGAGTTAGTTTCATTGTACCCTGGAAATAAAACAATAGTTGCGTGAACAACAGATAGGTCGGACCGCAGATGCCCCAGAAAGGTGATCTGAAAAGACCAACGCATTGATCTGAAAAGGTAACTGATCTGAAAGGCACCTAGCAACTAGCAGCTGACGATTGCTAGCGCTGACGAATTAATTTGATTTCCAGGTGTCGATGCTAGGTACTCAGGGTAACGAGACCCACCCAAATTTCAGTGCCGCATACATAGTCTATATACATTGAAAGTACTTCAGTAAGTGACGGCAAAAATTTCACGCGGACATCAGCACTAAGCTATCGGTGACGTGTCTGCTTAACGAGCTGGTAATAAAGCGGTTTGTAAATAATCGCCCATGATTTCGTCTCCACAGCGACAATCATTAGTACATCACCGCGGGAATCCCTTGTTCTATACTGATTGCCTTGGCTATTCACTACACCGTCACGAGAGTATCTTACATCTGATGCGCATAGCTATATTGTCACATCACCTTAGCATACCAGTACTGACTTCTTATAAGATTGACACTTTCTATATATTAGATGGACCTACCGCACTTTGTCACGCCGTCCTTCTGTATTCAGTTTGATGTGTCCTGGGCTTGTTACACCAGGAACAACCACAGCGAACTCCACTGATATAGAGAGCATTGAGGAAAATACAATCAATGTCAGTGTAAAAACAAAAAGAAAAATGCGCAAGACAGGAATAATGAACAATCAAACCATGAGCAGAAGAAACGCGAGGACCCCATGACCACGTGCATCCGGCTCACCCAACGCCTCAACTGAATCGCCACTGGATATCCTCACTACCGCACAACACAACACACAAACACAATTTATATAAACAACAAACAAGATAGGCGACGAAACAAAACAAGAAAGACATGCAAAAGTCAAGCAATGAAAAATAAGATTCAAAAACGCTTCCGATTATGGTGATCACGCGTGGGCTGCCCGGCATCCATCCAACAAAGCAACAAACATATGACCCTAGGCACACCAGCCCCAAACCTGTCACGCAAGGAACATCAACAAAATTCAGAGCATGCTCACACTGAGACGCCGCACTTGCTGAACCACCAACTACACATGCACAACACACTCCCAACGACTATGAACCAAACCACCATACGAATTGAAAGAAATCGACCTCAAAATCCACCACCTAGTCCATTCCAACCATACACATGTGCTGACCAAAATGGCAAACAAAACATGACAACAATAAAAAATCGGCCACGAATTGTGTCTCTGGCACCCCCCAAATCCAGCAACCCACAACACATCCGAGTACCAGACTAGACTAGTGCGAGCCGCCGCAACGACCACCACCAAAAATCCACATCACACACATGCCCAGCGAAATGCGCCACCAAAACCAGCCCAAAAAAAGCATTGAAAAATGCAGAGCAGGGAGTAGAGGAAATAAACCCAAGCGTGGTGCATCCCCGGAGAACACTTGCGGGCGCAGCGCGCACGCCCAAAACCAGCCCGCACCGATGAAGTTCAAGAGGCGTAGAAGGAGAAAGTCACCACAACGCCAAAGGAAACCACCACCACGGAAAAAGAAGATTAAAAGAGAGAAAACAAGGAACCAATCATGCGCCCCGCGTCTCTCTTCCACTTAGAACACATGCGGCTACCCATGGCAGCCCGCAATGCTACACATACAAACGACACGCAGATAGGAAAGCCCACACCGAACGACCACATACATCGAAGAGATTAATGCTGAAAAAGTTAGGGCCTAACCGAAACGTCATAAGGGAAAGAAACCACATGAATCCAATTCAACCGGAAGCAACAACACACCAGATAGAAAATCCTAGCTAGCGGGGCATAACCCAGCCAACCACAACCCATCGGTCCGACGAGCAACGAAAGACAACCGCTATCATATAGCGAGGTGGAGCACCAACTCGCCTGTAGCAGCCTCCAGCATGGGTCAGCCCACGATCTTACTTCGTGTCGCTATTTTCTTTCAGATATTTGAGTCGCTATTTTTTTAGATGTTCGTGTCGCATGCTCGTTCAAGTAGTAATACTTTCCCGTTCGATTTTTCAGAATGTTTTTTCTATGCTTTTTTTGGCTTTTCTTTTTTTTACTTTCTTCTCATTTTACAGTTTTCTTCTAGTTTGGTTCTTCTATTTGTCACTATTTCTTCTAGTTTTTATTTTGTGAGATTGGAAATTATTTTTCTTTACCAAATTGGCACTAGACCTCTCTCGGATCCTTGAGCACGTGTGACTTTTGCTCTCTTCTTTTCTTTCACATGAAGAGACCCAATGAGATCTGTAACAAAAAACTCTTGTCTCTTATGTTCTGGAGAAGTAGCAGAATTTAGCATGTCGGAGGAATCTTGGAAATGATGCCTTCGGCAAAAAACTTGTCAAGTAACACACACTTGAACTGCTCAACTTTTTGACAAGTGACTATATCTCATGAACTTGCTCAAAATTAGAGTGCTCACTAGTCGTCTTGTAGTTATAGAATTGCTCCGTGATATACAACTCAGTGTCAGCGTCCGAGACGCCAAACTTAGCCTCGAGCGCATCCGACACGTTTTTGCCATTGTCAAATGACATTTACGGGTGAAAAATGTTGTCCACAAGAACATTGATAACATGGTATTGCATTTCTTAAAGGCCTCATCCTAAGAAGCAGAAAGTTCAGTTTTAGAACCAAAAAATTGCTCTTGTGCGTATCTCTTATAATACGCACCATCAAATGGAGGTGGCCTCGTAGCGGCAGCCATGCCAGTTAAATTCAGTTGCTTATAATAAGTTATTGGCAGTGTTGAAAATATGAGCAACAATTCATATGATTTATAAACTGGTAAATCATGATTAAATTAACAACAATTAAACTAATTGAGCAAACTAACATAGCAGATAAACCGCCTGTATTTATACAGGATAAACCGACTAGATCTACTCCCAACGCTAGAACAAGATATTCTAATAGAATCTGAAATACGAAGTTTTGGCTACGTACGGTACAACCTGAGCAGTAGCATCGTTCGTGTTGTCGACCATATTGTGGAAGATGTCGATGTCTGGGAAGAAATCGTCCCCGGACGACATCATGTTCGCCGGTCAACTCTGGTACTACGATGGTACTAGTCGGTCTACTGGGTGTCGGTTTGGCCAAATTTATGCACGCGGTGCACCTTGTATGCTCAATTGGAAATGCTTTGCAACTTAATTATGGTTGTTCGATAATTCCTGTATTGGATTATATAAGTACAAGTTTAGCTTTTGTCCAATTTCCTAGAAAAAAGTAGCAACACTTGATGACACTAAGAATCACTAGCAGATCCATCTCGTCGACTCCATGGAACGCGGGTACCACGAATCCAGCAAAGCGTGGGCCTGGACCTCTCCTTCTCGGGATGAAAGTAAGTGTTAGTACTCATTTTGGTCTGTTTGCTAGCTAAGCAATAAGCAAAGAAGAACCATTGAAGATTAAGAAGCACGATGGACGCGTTTGGTCAGCCGGATTCAGGAGGAGCTTTACCATAATCTCGAAATCTACCTCATATATGCTCAGCTGATCGTTGGGCATAGTGAAAGTTATTGTAGTCCCACATTGCTGATCGGACATCAGAGAGAGAAACAAACAGACCTCGCGCGCTCGTCAGAAAGCATCATGTTGTGGGTCTCGGTTTAATGGGCCTTGTTCCTGCCGGCCCAATGTGGCCATGCCCTGTGCGAAATGAAAGAACGGTAGAGCAAGGGCGCCAGGGAGAAGCTCCCGCTCAGGCTGTCCCATGCTACTCCTTTCTGGTGATGCTAAAAAAAAAATTATTTTCCGTGAATATTTTTGTGGAACACGTGAACATCTTTTTTAGACTCATGAATAGTATAAACATTCTGGTGAACAATTTTTTAGACCGATTACGTTTTCCAGATTGATGAACATTTTCCACCACATGAACCGCCTCAAATAGGGGTCTCCGCTCAGCTCCGACGTTTCGACCTTTCAGGTCTCGTCGAGTTTGCCGAAATCCAGCTCTGCTGCATGTTTTTTTTTTGAACGGGAGAGGCCACGAAGGGGCTGGAAGCCATCCATTATAATAAAACGGGGGAGTTACAAATTTCCATGTAGGACCCTAGAGGAAAAAGAAATACAACCAAGTCCATGCGCTTTACAAAAAGAACCCTACAACTGATTAGAAGAACGCAATCGGGTCCTTCCACACCGCCTTTGCAATTGCTGGGCCTAGAACCCCGGATCTTGCCAGCAAGCTTGATGGTCTTGACATGGCCAGGATAATCGGCTGGCGAACAACTTCCGATTTGGATGAGCAAAAAAGATTGGCTTCACTTCTCCATAGCAGATCGCCAACACCGCTCCTCGAAGATCCACTGCATCTTGACGCAGCCACAGCGCCCTGGCGGAGCAGACAAACCTTCGAGAAACATCGACGAGCAGCCAGAATCCGCCCCCGCCACTGAAACAAACCGGGCTCCCTCCTTAGAGATCCTGCCCGAGATGAGGAGCCGAAGCCTGTAGAGCCATCCCCAGGTAGCAGAGGGCGACGCTGCACAGAGACCCTCCCCCTCGCCTCCACGGCCGGCCGGGAGAGGCTCCGAAACACCACATGCCTCGCCACAACACCTCTCCTCCTCGCCACCTCGGCCGGCCAGGAGAGGTACCACCGCATCTGGACTCTGCATCTGAAGACAACACCCATACTCAAAAAGGCCTTTATTTGAGGAGTCTTCAGCAGCTCCACCTCCCTTCACCGCCGGCTCCGACCGCCGGAGCACCGCAAAGAGCAGGAAGACCACCAAATAACGCGAGATCTCAGGCCGAAAATCTCGACGCCAACTCCCGGCATAGCACCAAACTGCGGCATACTGCCGCACAACCCTACAACTACTAGATCTACAACTAGAACTAACTCCGGCGCCTGCCCATGTCCGCCTCCAGCCAGCTATTCCGGCAAAGGGGACGGCGGGGCGCCCGGTCGGCCCTGGACGACTCTCAAGGAGGGGGGGGGGGGGTGGGAGGGATGGGAGGAAAGGAGGGGAAGTCCCGATGGACACGGAGATGCGCGGCCGTTTTGGAAGTTACACGAACCCTCTCCGTTGCACGTTGTGATCTGCTGTTTTATTCCACTCGAAAATACTGCTCGATACGACGTCGCTTGATGAATTACCCCAGCACGTCCAGGGCCACCCGTTTAATCCGACCAAAAAATATTCAGGCATTACCATCTCGATCAGCAACCGCGGCCTCCAAGCCTGGTTCTCATACCACTTCTTATCGTCTGAGGCACAATGTAGATCGTACAAGAACTAGCAACCATAGTGACACCGGGTAACACGGTTCGGCGATAAATGTCGACGTCTACGGGGTATGCTTAACGGGCATTCCTCTCGGGTTGTTCGTTTGCGGTACCAAAGTTCGCAGGCCAGCGCATGGCGGTATCTAAGTTGCCTGAAATTATCGCATTTCGAAAAGTTGGGCCGCCAACTACTGAGAGCGGCCATTTCGAGGCAAACTCATCTCACTCCTGCCAAATTCAAACATTCCGTTAAACCGCCCCGTGAAGTAGACGGTCGGGACCCTCATGTCGGTCATCTGTCCGTGACGCGGGCGCCAACGCGGCAACCTCTTAGGCAAATCGAGCAGCTAAGTGGATTTGATGCGTTGACCAATTTCACAAATCCATTCCCAGCTATCCCCTAGCACCGGCGGCGTCAGAATCCACCCTCTAGGCAGGACGATGCCTTTGGACATTTGACTTCCGGGGCCAAGTTGTTGCGCCCAGTTGCTACGCCCAGTCGCTGATCCCGAGCTCCAATGGTTCTTGCCGTAGCCGCCGTTGTGAGGCTCTAGCCCGCCTCCGCCACTGACGAGCCGAGCAGTTCGGAGGATGGCAGATCCTACTATCAAGGAAGAAGAAGTTCTGGCTACAAGCGGGCGAGCTACCCTTCTCTTTGCTATTCGCACTAATTATAACTGCTAGCTGGCCACTGAACCTCATACTATTTGTTAGCCCAACGCTGACAAACATATTTTGTCCACAGTTTTCTGTCAAGTGGGATCTGCGCGGACCCCCCTTATCTGGTTACGGTAGTCCTATACAGGTATGACTCTAAGGGCAAGTAGTATGCACACCATTGTCTCACGATGGAAGAAGCGCCTGCGCAGATCTGCACTATATCTAGTATGGTTGCTGCTCTGCGTAATCATGTTGAATTATGACCGAAGCAGACAGCAAACTTCAGCTTCATGGATGAACGTGGCATCATGATTCCTATAACGTGTGACAGCCAGCTAATTGGGTTGATGAAAAGGTATGCTTCGGCTGCCATGTTTGAGCTGAAATATGATGTACTAGATGTGGAAGCTGCTGCAACTGGGATTCGCCCTTCTATTCTTGGACAGGGTGGTTGCTCGAACCCAATTAGCTCCTGGTAAGCAAAGGTCGCTTGGGGTTCGCATGTTTATGCTGAATTGTAATTTTTGTTTTATTTACTCTGTAGATATTGGGCAGTTATGCAACAGTCTTGTTTCTTTGACAGGAAGCGCCGCAAGGTTAGAAACATGACTGCCGGGTCAGTCATTTTGCTGCCCGAAGAAATTAAAAATGAGTGGAAAGATGATGCTGGACACGATTCTGGTGCCCATTGTCCCCGTGATGAAGAGTACGTGAAGCTAAGAAAATTGGCATCGAGGAAGAGGAAGAAGGCAGGAAATGAAGAAGCTAGTGGACGTGAAGGCTTGGCACCCAGGCTGCGGAAGAAGGCTGCTGGCAATGAAGATGCATAGTAATGTGTTGAACTTGAACCTATATATGTAATTCTGTTAAATTCTGGAGCTCTGTGTGTGGCACGTTGCTGGGCGAAACAATCTACCCACGTTCTCTGAGTAAAATGTACCGCGACTTAGGGTTTGGAAACGCCCGAGTCAGTAGTTGAATCCGAAATTGTGATTGTGCCACTGCTATCTGAAAACAAGGATCCACCGGTTCCACGATTGCTGAGGGGCAGGACGTCTCCAAATACGATGGAATGTAAGTGGCACAGAAATAAATTATTTAAGCTGACACACTCCACGAAGTAGCAACTTATTTGAGATGCTGCACAACGACGTGGCAACATAAACAGGAAAGTTCTCACCGATAATGCCCAGATGAGGAGGAAATCAGTACCACTTTCTGGCCTAATATTGAGCCTGTCTATCTCACCGCCTCTCTGCTCCTGTATCCCCTGCATCTAGCGAAGCTCCTGGATCTCCAGTAACCGGGTGTACGTGCTTTCACTTTATAAATTGCGGTTGTGCCATTTGCATGCGGCCAAATCCACGTAGATTACGTTTAAACAAACCACCAATGTCAGAATACACTAGTAGAAAAGGGGTCTTTGGTCCACGGTCACATTCCCAATCCGGGACAGAGATCTAAATCGAGGCAAAAATTGATCTAAATCACAAATTCTTCCACAAATTAATCGAGACAGAGATCTAAATCGAGACATTTCATTAATTCAACCACAAATTCTTCTAAACAAAGGTGCGATTTCACATCCTACATTAATTCAACCACTAGTCAACAATTTCACTTCTGTTGCCGCTGTCCTCCGAGCCGCCGGCTTCCTCGTCCTCGTCGGACGGAACCTCCACGATTTCCGCATTGTTCGCGAGACGGAGCACCTCTTCGCGGCGAGCGGCAGCGATGATGGTGTACTTGGTCCGTCCAGGGACGGACCAGAACCTCTCCCGCCCTTCTCGGTTGCGGAGATCCCGGTGCACCACGTGCCCATAAATGATGCGGTTGCCAATATTGGCCTTCCGCTCCTTCTTGAATAGCGCCGGCCAGTACGGGCTGGCCGTCGCGTACCGGGGCAGCGCCCTCTTCCATGCGGGTATCTTCAGGGACGAGGAGCGGAGCCACCAGCACCCCCGCATAGCTGATGCGCCATCCGTGGGGCACCGCCGCGGCCAGCGGCGCGAGGATGTCAAAGTGCGCGAACATCACCGCCTCGTAGAAGTTCAGCAAGGGCATCTCCATGGTGGCGTGGTGGAGATTGGAGAGGGAGCGAGGGAGTGGACGACGAAGCGACGACGCGGTGGAGATTGGAGAGGGCGAGGGGATGGGCGACGAAGCGACGTGCTGTGGCGCCTCCTATTTGTATACGAGGACGACGAAGCGACGGGCGGAATATCCAAGGGGCATTGGTTAGACAAAAGGAAGTAATGCAGGGTTAAGACAGATTAACAGGCGACCAATTTTTTTACTCCCAGGACTCCAGGGCTAATAGTTCAGATCGCTAGGTCAACAAGTACAACTATTACAACTTAAAAAAGGCACGGAGCTTAAGCTAAATAGAACTAGTTATCACACATCTCCTTGATCTTCCTAATCTTAGCCCTATGCGCATCTTCCTGCGAGAGCAAGGATCGAATCGTCTGCTCCTTCCTTTTAGCATCTTCCTTGCACAACTTCAATTGTTTCTCTGCATTTTTCCTCATGCACTTGTCAATACTCGTAGTTGTGAACTGCAGGACTTTGTCCTGGTGAAGATCCTTCCTTGCTTGAGTCAGTTCTTACTCTGCTTTAGCCTTCAGTGTTGGGTCCGTAGCATAGAAAATAAAAATTTTCCTACGATGAGAACTACACGCCAACATCTATCTACTAGGTACAAAGCAACGGGTGGACATACATCCAACAAGAACTTACCCTCGAAGACAACGAGTTTTGTTAATGAGTAGGAACTCGTGGTTGATGTAGTTGTACACTTGCCAATCTCAAGATCGTGAGGAAGTCCGAGCGCCACAACTCAAAGCATCCATACATACGCACGTTCAAGCCACCGGACAACCTCCACCTCCTCGCTCCAGCGGAAGCAGCAACTCCTTCCAGCAGAAATGCCACCGGGAACATGTATCTCGCTAATCCGAGACCATGGGGAAATAATTCTAGAGGGGGAGAGAGATCCTTCACAAGGAGGTGTGAGGAAGAAGGAGGAGGAGGAGGGCCTTTTATAGGAGGAGGGGGTGCCCCTCCTCTCCATGGCCGGCGCATGGGGGGGTGACCCCTCACCTCCCCCATTCATGTGGTGGTAACCCCTCCACATTAAAATGCCTCTTCACATTCCCTTTTAAAGTCCCCACTTTAAATGCATTAAAATTCTCCAAGTTTAATACTCTCTCATTTAATAAAACTATTTTATTAAATTTATTCAGAATTTTGTTAATTACTTTAATTAAAAAACATTCACATATAACCCCTTGCAATATTTCAATATCACATGCAGAACCACTTTCTGCAATTTCACTCGAAACAATTTCCGGTTTCTATCGAAACAATTCCTGCGCTTTGCAATTCTTTCGTCTGAAACATATGTGCTCTAAATTGGTGTCCGGTAACTTTTAAGTGTGTGACCCTACGGTTCGCGAATAATGCAGACATGATTGACACTCCTCTCAGATCAATAGTCAGAAGCGGGACCTGGAGATCCATACTGACTCCTGCATATTCAACGATGACTTCTGTGATCGTGAGAACCTTTAACGCTTGTAATTTAATCCCTTCGTCTCATGATATAATACATGTCCGAGATTCGATCATCGGTATCCAAATACCTAGTTTGATCTTGTTACCGACATGCACTCTTTTCTCGTTCCCGTGATATAACATTCTAGTGATCACATCACTTGCTTGCAAGCTATCTCAATGTGATATCACCGAGAGGGCCCAAAGTATATCTATCCGTCATCGGGATTGACAAATTCCACTCTTAATCCATGAGCCTCAACATAACACCTTTGTAGTACTGAACCCATCTTTATAGTCACCCTGTTACGGTGTGACGTTTGATGTTGTCAAGATACTGTTTAGCTGTTAGCAATTAACATGATCTCATGGTCTAAGGATAAAGATTACTTCGTATGATGTTATAGCAATATAAACATAATGACTTGATCGTAATGCTATACTTCGGATGAATGTTCATCACATTATTCCACCAATGGTGTGACCTTGTTATTAACAACATCCAATGTCCATGATCAGGAAACCTTGATCATCTTGTTAATCAACAAGCTAGTCTATAAGAGAGGCATAACTAGGAACCCTTTTTGTTTATTAAACACACATGTATTTATGTTTCCGATCAATACAATTCTAGCATGTAAAATAAACATCTATCATATATAAGGAATACATAATAACAACTTTATTATTGCCTCTCAGGGCATATTTCCTTCATTCAAGGCCAACGCCGCATCCCTCTCCTTCTTGACTTTGCTAACCTTGTCTTCCACCCACCTGAGATCTCGCTTATGCTTGGTCGTGTCAACTGGTTCGCATAGCTTCATCTCAACATTGTCAAGAAGTGAGCTGAATGCGGATTCTTTCAACTCAATAGTCATTTCCCATAGTTTGTCCAGCGTTTTCTGCATCGATTTGGGCCACTCTAGATCTACCCATTTGACAACACCGCAACTTCCGCCTCGCATCCTTGCACAATGTCCTTGACACCGTAGAAACCTCCTGCCAGCGTTTCGTCCTTCGAATGCTACAAATTTAGCAGGCACATATCCATGTTTACATACTAGAGGACTGTCTTCATCCGCTAAACCGTGATAGTCGACGTCATACATCGTCTGGTTGGCCTAACTATCATACGTGCATGAGTAAACGGAGTAGATCTGGCTCAAAAAATAGATAACTGGCCACGGATGATAGAGATAGAGATGAGGCGAATCACATCGAAATCACCGTCCCTGTCGTCATGACGTTTCGCCGCCGCCCCTTGAACCCATGGCGAGAGGGAGGGGTGGTCACGGAGAGGGATTGGGATGGAGGCGCCGTCGGCTTGCGGCTACGGCAGGATGGGAGTGAAGTGGGGAAAGTGGCTTCGAGGGGAAGGAAGAGAAGTACGGGGAGGAAGAGAAGTAATAGGGACGTGACACTGGGATATGGCCCACTCAACTCGTGAGTCGTGACACTCGCAACGGGGGAGCCCCCGGTGTTGCCAGTTTGTCCAGAGCAAGCGTGGCCAATCATGCCGTAGAATAGACTACTCGCGGATCGAAGTCACGAAAACCATCCCAATCTTCCAAGTGCACCGATCGAACGATATGTAACAATCGTCAAGCAGAACAACTATGTTAGGGCGTGCCTTCTAGAAGACTCGGTCTAACGCTAAGGTTAGGGCTCTCCTAAGGTTAATTAGGATCCATATGTGGTTTATGAAGAGAACACACATCCAATGACACTGCTGGATCCATATGTGGTTTGTGAGAAGAACACACATGCAATGACACTGGTGGATCCATGTGTGGTCTATGAGAAGAACACAAATGCAATGACTCTAACTGTGGTTCATGAAAAGAGCAGACATGCGATGACATTGGTGGATCCATGTGTGTGAAGGAAATATGCCCAGAGAGGCAATAATAAAGTTGTTATTATATATTCCTTATGCATGATAGATGTTTATTTTACATGCTAGAAATGTATTGATTCGGAAACATCAATACATGTGTGTTTAATAAACAAAAAGGGTTCCTAGTCATGCCTCTCTTATAGACTAGCTTGTTGATTAACAGGATGATCAAGGTTTCCTGATCATGGACATTGGATGTTGTTAATAACAAGGTCACACCATTGGTGGAATGATGTGATGAACATTCATCCAAAGTATAGCATTACGATCAAGTCATTATGTTTATATTGATAAAACATCATACGAAGTAATCTTTATCCTTAGACCATGAGATCATGTTAATTGCTAACACCGGAAGAGTATCTTGATAACATCAAACGTCACACCGTAACAGGGTGACTATAAAGATGGGTTCAGTACTACGAAGGTGTTATGTTGAGGCTCATGGATCAAGAGTGGAATTTGTCAATCCAGATGATGGATAGATATTCTCTGGGCCCTCTCGGTGATATCACATTAGGATAGCTTACAAGCAAGTGATGTGATCACTAGAATGTTATATCACGGGAACGAGAAAAGAGTGCATGTCGATAACGAGATCAAACTAGGTATGGAGATACCAATGATCGAATCTCAGACATGTAATATATCGAGAGATAAAGGGATTTAGTTACAAGCGTTAAAGGTTCTCATGATCACAGGAGTCATCGTTGAATGTGTAGTCAAGACGGATCTTCGTGTCCTTGCTGATTATTGATCGGAGAAGGGTCTCGATCATGTCTGCATTATTCGCGAACCGTAGGGTGGCACACTTAAGAGTTACGGACACCATTTGAGCACATATGTTTCGAAAAGAATTGCAAAGCGCAGAATTGTTTCAATAGAAACCGGAAATTGTTTGGTGAAATTGCGTAAGGTGGTTCTGCATGTGATATTGAAATATTGCAAGGCTATATGTGAATGTTTTAATTAAAGTAATTAACAAAATTCTGAATAAATTTAATAAAAAGAGTTTTATTAAATGAGAGAGCATTAAATTTGGAGAAATTTAATGCATTTAAAGTGGAGACTTTAAAAGGGAATGTGAAGAGGCATTTTAATGTGGAGGGGTTACCACCACATGAATGGGGGAGGTGAGGTCACCCCATGCTGCCATGGAGAGAGGGGCACCCTCCTCCTATAAAAGGCCACCCATTCCTCCTTCATCCTCACACCTCCTTGTGAAGGATCTCTCTCCCTTCTAGAATTATTCCCCATGGTCTCGGATTAGCGAGATACATGTTCCCAGTGGCATTTAAATGCGTCTGAAGGAGTTGCGTCACTGGATCGCTGGAGCGAGGAGGTGGAGGTTGTCAGTGGCTTGAACGTGTGTGAAAAGTGATCGCTGCTGAGTTGCGGCGCTCGGACTTCCTCACGATCTTGAGATCGGCAAGTGTAGGACTACATCAACCACGAGTTCCTACTCATTAACAAAGCTCGTTGTCTACGAGGTTCAGTTCTCGTTGGATGTATGTCCACCCGTTGCTTTGTACCTAGTAGATAGATCTTGGCGTGTAGTTCACACCGTAGGAATTTTTTTGTTTTCTATGCTGCGGACACAACAGTGGTATCATAGCCTGATCTATGCGTAGGTGCTTAGCACGGGTAGTACACATATGGTTGATATGTGGGCGATGATGATCATGTTATTGCATCTTCTATGTATTTTGGATATTGGTGGCATAGTGAGATGAAGCGGCCCGGACCAACCTTGCATGTCAATATCTGATTTATTGCATCGTACATGAAACCGGTTCCACGACTGACATGCAACTTGTTTTGCATAAGTGGCTGGCGGGTGTCTGTTTCTCCTACTATAGTCAATATCTGATTTATAACGAGTTGCTAATAACTTACTTATCCTCGTTGTGGTTCATGTTCGTAGGTGAGAACGGTTCTATCTCCGAAAGCCCTAAGCCACGTAAACCTTGCAATTGATAAATTAGAGGCGTCTAGTTTAGATCGTTGCTGGGCTAGTGTATTGATATGGTATTGTTGTAAGTAGATGTATGGTAGATACTCTTACAACACAGTCAACGTGTAAGTTCCATAGACCTTGGCCTTACACACAAAGGAATGATAGAGATCATACCATGATGCAAGTGATAGAGATCAAATGCATCGACCATATCATCTCACTTTACACATTAGATGTTAGCATCTTATACTGCTAGTTTGGCGCATTTGGTAACATTATAAGATTCTCCTCACTGCTGCACAAAATCAATATGTGCTAGATGCGCCACTAGGCCCCCCACCAGCTCCTGATGCCCCTGACGAGGAAAAGAATGTCTATGTGACTCGTCAGGAGGACCACAACTTAGTTCATTGCGGTATACTGTATGGGCTAGAGCCAGAACTTCGAAAGCGTTTCGAAAATGGCAATGCCTTTGATACCATGGGAGATTGGAAAATGATTTTCGATACCCATGCTGCCGTAGAGAGTTATAATGCTATAGAAAAGTTCTTTAGCTGCATGATGGAGGAAAACAGCTCCGTTAGTGAGCACGTACTCAAAATGTCCTGTACCGATAAGCTTGTGTCCTTGGGAATAACGATTCCCATTGATTTAGGCATACATCGTGTTCTCCAATCTCTGCCACCTAGCTACAAGAGCTTCGTGATGAACTATAATATGCAGGGCATGAAGAAGTCTCTTCCCGAGCTTCTGTCAATGCTTAAGACCGCTATGGAGATTAGGAAAGAACATCAAGTGTTGATGATCAATAGGACCACCGGTTTTAAGAAGGACAAGAAAGGCAAGCACAAAGGGAAAGAAGGTGGCAAGTTTGTTTCACGCCTGAAAAGAAACCCGGGCTGGCCCTAAGTCCGACAATCGAAAGTGCTACTATTGCAAGGATCGCCATTGAAGTGCAAGCGCCCAAGTATTTGGCGGACAAGAAGTCCAGCAAGGCAAACAAAGGTATATGTGATATACATGTTATTGATGTGTACTTGACTAGTACTCGCAATAGCACCTAGGTCTTTGATACCGGATCGGTTGCTAATATATGTAACTCGGTTCAGGCTACGGAACAAGCGACAACTAGCAAGGGATGAGGTCGGGATGCGGCAATGGATCAAGAGTTGATGTGATCGCCGTCGACGCTACCTCTTCATTTGCCATCGGATTAGTTATAAACCTAAATAATTGTTATTTGGTGCCCGTGACCGAGCATGAACATTGTATCTGGATCGTGTTTGATGCAAAGTGGTCATTCCTTTAAATCTGAAAACAATGGTTGTTCGATTTATAAGAATGATATCTTTTATGGTCATGCACCTATGTTGAATGGTTTATTTCTATTGGATCTCGATAGTAATATTACGCACATCCATAATGTTAATGCTAAAAAGATTAAACTTGATGATGATATGTCTACATATATGTGGCACTGCCGTCTAGGTCATATTGGTGTTAAACGCATGAAGAATCTCCATTCTGATGGACTTTTGGAATCACTTGATTTTGAATCATTTGATACATGTGAGCCATGCCTTATGGGCAAAATGACTAGAACGCCGTTTTCGGTTCAATGGAACGGGCGACAGATCTATTGGAAATCATACATACTGATGTGTGTGGACCAATGAGTGTGTCGGCGCGAGGTGGATATCGTTATTTTGTTACTTTCACGGATGATTTGAGTAGATATGGGTATATCTATTTGATGAAACACAAGTCTGAAACTTTTGAAAAGTTCAAGGAATTTTAGAATGAAGTGGAAAATCATCTTAATAGAAAGATCAAATTTCTACGGTCTGACCGTGGAGGAGAGTATCTAAGTTACGAGTTTAGCACACACATGAAAGAGTGTGGAATAGTTTCACAACTCACGCCTGCCGGAACACCACAACATAATGGTGTGTCGGAGCATCATAATCATACCTTATTGGATATGGTTCGATCTATGATATCTCTGACTGACTTACCTCTGTCATTTTGGGGTTAAGCACTAGAAACAGATGCATTCACTTTAAATCGGGCACCATCTAAATCCGTTGAAACGACACCGTATGAATTATGGTTTGGAAACAAACCTAAGCTGTCATTTCTTAAGGTTTGGGGATGTGATGTTTATGTGAAGAAACTTCAACCGGATAACCTCGAACCCAAAGCGGAAAAATGCATCTTCATAGGATACCCTAAAGAAACAATTGGGTATACCTTTTATCACAGATCCGAGGGAAAGGTTTTTGTTGCCAAGAATGGATCCTTTCTTGAGAAGGAGTTTCTCACGGAAGGTGTGAGTAGTCGGAAGGTAGAACTCGAATAGGTTATTGAACCTTCTCTTCATGGAATGGCGAGTGGCGCAGCACCGGAAGTTGTTTCGGAGTTGACTTCACCTGATGAAGAGAGAGCTAATGATAATGATCATGAAACTCCAAAAAAGGACACTACCAAACCTCGCAGGTCAAGCAGGACACGTGCAGCTCCTGAACTGTACGGCAATCCTGTTGTGAATTTCATGGTTGATGAAATGGAGGACCCTGCGACGTATGAAGAAGCGATGATGAGCCCGGAATCCAACAAATGGCTAGAAGCCATGAAATCCAAGATGGAATCCATGTACGAGAACCAAGTTTGGACCTTGGTGGACTTACCTCACGACCGAAAGGCCGTGGAGAATAAATGGATTTTCAAAAGGAAAACTGATGCTGGTGGTAATGTGACCATCTATAAGGCTCGACTTGTCGCAAAGAGGTTTTGACAAATTCAAGGAGTTGACTACGATGAGACATTCTCTCCCGTAGCGATGCTTAAATCGGTTAGGATTATGTTAGCAATTGCTGCATATTTCGATTATGAAATATGGCAGATGGATGTCAAAACTGCGTTCCTCGATGGTAAGATTGAAGAAGAGTTGTATATGATACAACCTAAGGGTTTTTTCGATCCTAAGGATGCTAATTGAAGGAAATATGCCCTGAGAGGCAATAATAAAGTTGTTATTATGTATTCCTTGTATATGATAGATGTTTATTTTGCATGCTATAATTGTATTGATAGGAAACATCAATACATGTGTGTTTAATAAACAAAAAGGGTTCCTAGTTATGCCTCTCTTATAGACTAGCTTGTTGATTAACAAGATGATCAAAGTTTCCTGATCATGGACATTGGATGTTGTTAATAACAAGGTCACAACATTTGTGAAATGATGTGATGAACATTCATCCGAAGTATAGCATTACAATCAAGTCATTATGTTTATATTGCTATAACATCATACAAAGTAGTCTTAGTCCTTAGACCATGAGATCATGTTAATTGCTAACACCGGAAGAGTATCTTGATATCATCAAACGTCACACCATAACAGGGTGACCATAAAGGTGGGTTCAGTGCTATGAAGGTGTTATGTTGAGGCCCATGGATCAGGAGTGGAATTTGTCAATCCCAATGACGGATAGATATACTCTGGGCCCTCTCGGTGATATCACATTAAGATAGCTTGCAAGCAAGTGACGTGATCACTAGAATGTTATATCACGGGAACAAGAAAAGAGTGCATGTCGGTAACGAGATCAAACTAGGTATTTGGATACCGATGATCGAATCTCGGAACTGTATTATATCATGAGACAAAGGGATTAAATTGCTGACGTTAAAGGTTCTCACGATCACAGAAGTCATCGTTGAATATGCTGGAGTCAGTATGGATCTCCAAGTCCCGCTTCTGATTATTGATCTGAGAGGAGTCTCAATCATTTCTGCATTATTTGCGAACCATAGGTTGACACACTTAAGGGTTGCCAGACACCATTTAGGAGCACATATGTTCTAGACAAAAGGTTTGCAAAGCGTAGGAAATGTTTCGATAGAAACAGGAATTGTTTCGATAGAAATCGGAATTGTTTCGGGTAAAATTGCAGAAAGTGGTTCTGCATGTGATATTGAAATGTTGCAAGGGGTTTTATGTGAATGTTTGTTAATTAAAGTAATTAACAAAATTCTGAATAAAATAAATAAAAGAGTTTTATTAATTGAGAGTTGCATTTAATTTGGTGGAAATTAAATACATGTGAGTGGGATTTTGGGTGGAGGCCATGTTTATGTGAGTGGAGGTTCACCACATGAATGAAGGAGGGGAGGAGTCCCCCCCTCATGCGCCGGTGTAACATCCCAGATTCTATATTAGGATGTTATTAGGGCCATGCATCATCCTTGCATCATTTGCATCCTACAACTGTTTTTTTTGCAACAAAACCCTAACAACAAAATCTACTAAAACCCTAATAAAGAAATCCATCTATGTGAGGAAGAAAGAAGTAATCTTTTTGAACCTTCCAAAAACCTGGTAAAAATATTAATCCATGGTCCTATGCTGACCACCTTATTTTTACAAAAATTTAGAAACAAGATTCATCAAATTTGGACTTGGCTTGCAAAAGTTATTGGAGTTTTTCTAAAACAGAAAAAGGGAAAATTGTTAAACAAAAAAAAGAGGACAAGGGCCAACAACTAACTGCTAGCCTGTAGCCAGCCACCCCCACCCTGGCGCCAGCAGCAGAAACCAAAACCGCGCACGTCGGCCCACTCCTCCCCTCCACCACCGACACCCGGGCCCCACCCGTCGCCCTTCTCCTTTCTTCTCCGACGAGGCAGAGTCCGCCCCGACCACGACCTCCCCGCCTCCGTATCCAGCCAGGACTCCTCCCCCCAGGCTGCTTATAAAAACCAACCGTGCGCCTCCCCTCCGTTTCCCAAAATCCTAAGGACCCAAGTCCTCTCCGATTCCACGAACCCAACGCCACCGCCGCTCTCGGTAAGCCAACGGAGAGGGCGACACGGGAACTCCCTTCCCCCGATTTCCCCCCTGCCTTGTACCTCTCGATCGACGCCATCTGCTCACCGCTTTTTTCCCCTGTGTTCTGCAGCGTGCCGCCGCAGATTGCTCGCCGGAGCTACGGAGGAGAAGCAGCCGCCGTCGCCGTTAGAGGAAGAGAGGGCCGAACTCGAGGCGACAGACGGGACCGCGAGGGGGAGACAATCACCAGCGTCAGCTTCCCCTTCCTCGAAGTGCACCGGAGCGCCGCCGCCGTCATCACCGACACCACCTCTGCTCACCGCCGCTCACCGCCACCATCGACGCATCTGTAAGTCGCCGAGCCACCCCCCTCCGTTCGATCTGCAACCTGTGGCTCGGATTAGTCCCTGACCCGAAGGGGTACGCTCCAATCGCTACGCCAGCTGGGCTGCTACATCGGCTTGCGTCAAGACGCACGCTGCGTCGGCGCTGTCACCCCCCTGTTGCCACTGGGCGGTCGAGAACTGCCACTTGGCAAGCCCCTTTTGTAGTATGCATGTGTCCCAGTTTTGGTTCTATGCATGTATCTTCAAAATTCTGTAGTATGCATGTGTAGGATATTCTAGTAGAATTTTTCCTTAGTATTATTTTGCAAGTGCGATGATTTTGTAGTATGCCATGAGTAGCTCTATACTTAGGATTTCCCATCCTAATAGGTTACCCCTGTTTTTGCTAAGTATTGCTTGCTATGCTATATATACAAAGTACCATTGGGGGGTTCGAAAGACAAAGAATTTTTCTAAGTATAAAGGCTCTCTAGAGCAAACTTTTCTTCTCAAATCCACTTCAAAAGAAAACTAAGTTTTCTTCTGGGTGGAATGGTTGTCGGGTCAACGAGTGTGATTTTGGTGGAGGACGGCCGCCCAGGAATCAAAGAAGTCTGCCATGTTTCAGAATTCAGAAGCTTCCAGTGCAACCACAATACATTATGGGCTCTGTCTTGGCCTAGTACTTAGTGGGAAACCTCACCTGGGTACCAACATTTGGAGGTTCTTGGCACGGTTGGATCCGGAAGGTAGAGGGGCTACTAAGGGAAAGCCTCGCCATGGTCTTGTCTGTAAAAGGACTTGATCGTGGATTGTGGGTAAAGTGCACAAACTCTCGAGAGTATTGCAATCTGATCGATCACCGTGTTCACGGAATGTAACAACATTGAGCGTCTGAAGGATGGAGCCTCTAAAGGATCTTCCTCTCTCTTTTCTAAAACAAAGTTTTGAAAACCCCATGGCGTGCGTAATATCGCTAATGGGTGGGAATTTGGGAACTTGGTGTGTAATATCCAAGTGACACTTGGTGCGTAATATCCAAGTGTTTTGTTGTTTGGACACTTGGTGCGTAATATCCTTGTGTGCCACTCGACCTTATTTTATCAAAGCAAATGTTTATAAAGTAGGGCAATCTTCTATTCTTCTCTCTACTTAAGGAAAATTAGCTTTGAGCAAATGAACTCTACAGCCTATACCAGCCTTGCATGTAGAGATAGTCTTTTCTTTCCTTGGTGTAATTTGCCAATACATTCAAAGTATTGACCCAACTTGTTGGCTGCATGTCTTATGTGCAGAATCCGAAGATTGAAAGGTGCGTAGGGATCGCGGGTCTACACTCGACAAGCCTGGGCGTTGATGGACTCATGCTGCTTTTATGTTTCCGCTGTTATTTGAGCTAGCATAATGCTAAGCAACTTTTGTAATAATTTCATACTCTGGATTCTCCGTGTAGTAAAGACTTTGTCTTTTACATGATATTTCATCGACTGTGAGTGCTAGCTATTGATCCAGGGACTAGCATGTTAATCACAGGGACTTAGGATCCTTACCGATCCGAGGTCACTACAGATGGTATCAGAGCACATCGTTGCCTGTAGGACGTGACCCTAGGATTGGAACCACCTCTAACTTTAGTGCCTTACTTGTTTCCTACTAAGTTATTTTCCGCACCTCTAGTATCTGCTTTCCTCTACTTGTTTAAGTATATAACCTTCATTCTTCTAACTCAAAGATGACAAGCTTCCTCTCACACCGTCATGACATCGAGCCCCTTCGCTTTGGTGGATGCCTCATGGATCTACTCACACGTTTGGACCTTCCTCTCCCAACAATCCAAGGGAGCACAATGAAGAAACTCCACAAGGACGGCTGTTGGGGAGTCAAGGTCATTCAGCCAGGAAAAGAGCGAGGCAAGAACCCGGAGGAAGACATAGCAATCCACATTGTTAGCGATTCCAAGGAGAAGGCCCTTAGCATTTGCTTGCAGCAACTCATTGGTCGCCTATGTGGACGTCATAATGAAACTCTCCAGGGACACTGCGGCGGCCTCTTTGGAAGACGAGATGAGGAAGGAATTCCCATGGAGTTAACCTTTGAGGAAAGAACTTCTACCAAGCGCCTAAGAACACAATATCAAGACTTGGAGTGCCACATCCATGACCTTGAAAAGGGTACCTTCCTCGAGATGTTGAAGAACGACGAGCTATGCGCCCTCATCAAGGAGAAGGAAGAAATGATCAAGCAGCAGGAGGAGGCAATGAAGCTCCAAGAGATAAAATTTCAGGACCAAGAGAAGAAGTTCGCTAACCAAGAGAAGAGGGTGATAAATAAAAACAAGAGAATTAGGGAACTTAAACAGCAGATCGATGGAGATGAAGTGCAAACTGAAGGCCTTTGCAAGATAATCGATGATGTGCGTGCTTCCAAGAGGGACTTGGCAAAGCAACTTGAAGCCGCAATGAAGTCAAGTGTAGTGGAGGAACTACAAAGCGAGAAGGAGGGATTTCAGGAGCAGCTGGAAGCCACTACCAAGAAGCTACAAGATGAGATAAAGGACCTCCAAGAGAAGCTTGAAGCCACCACAAAGGAGATGGAGTTGTACAAGACAACTCTAGAGCAAGAAGGCTACTCGTTCGAGGACGAGGAAGAGGAAGGCGTGGAAGATGTGTAATAGTTGGACCACCTTTAATTCTATAGTAGAACGTTATTCGCAATGTAATAAATACCAAGACAAGTCTGGTTTAGTTAAATTTGGTTGTTTCCTGTGCTAAATCTGTGGTGTTATGCCTTGTGTGCCTTGTGTGCTTGGTGTGTTTTTCATAAGGGTAGGAGTTTACTACTTAGTCTTTCTGTCTTTTCTTAACTACTCTTAAACCCCACAGATGCTGCCAAGGCGTGCGGATCTCAAATCCCGCCGAAATAGCAGAACTTTTGGCCACTCAAAACCAGCTGATCCAACTCACTCGAACATGCAAAACAACAACAACAACCCGCCACCACCACCACCTCCGCCACCTCCTCAACAGGATCGCTGACTCGGTTTTTGAGGCTGAACCCACCTACCTTCACTAGCGATTGAACCAATCATCGCTGATGACCGCTGCGACGATCAACAAGAAGCTAGACACCGCAAGCCGCTTTGGAGCCGACAGTGCGTTATGCCGCCGCACCAGCTTGAAGGACCTGCTGCAGAATGGTGGGATAACTACCAAGTCACCCACCCGGACATTGATGCTATCACTTGGGAACAGTTTGAGTTAGCTTTTCGCACTCATCATGTGGCTGCTGGTGTCATGGCTCTAAAGAGGCGCGAGTTTCGCGACCTACACCAGCTGCACCGTTATGTCACCGAGTATGGTGAGCTTTTCAATAAGCTAGCCTGTTATGCACCCGATGATGTTTCCACTGATGCCAAGAGACAGGAGGAGTTCTTAAGAGCGCTCAACAATGAGATATCCATTCAGCTTGTGGCTCAGAAATTTGACAACTTTCAGGAACTCTTGGACAGAGCCATTGTGGTTGAATCAAAGAGGAAGAGCATAGAAAATCGCAAGAGAAAATCCAACCCTCACAAACACTCTGTTCCGTACCAGAAGCAGCACAACTCCTCACCACCACCTTATAACAATAATGGCCACAACCATAACGGTCATAACCATGGTGGCCACAAACACAATGGGCACAAAAACCGCAATGGCAATGGCAGCAATGGAAAGGATCTCAGTGAGGTGACATGCTTTAAGTGCAACAAGACAGGGCACTATGCAACCTCTTGCCCCGAGAGGAAGAATGGCAATGGTAATGGGAATGGAAATGGACACAACCATGGCAATGGGAACGGGAAGAAGCCAAATCCTTTTGTCAAAGCCACGGTGAATCATGTTTCTATGGAGGATGCTTGTGAGGCGCCAGACTCTATGATTGGTAAGTTCAAACTCAATTCTATTCCCGCAGTTGTTCTTTTTGATACTGGTGCATCGCATTCATTCATATCAAGGGTATTTGTGGAAAGAGGCAAGATACCAACGGAGACTATAAACTTTCCTCTAAGGATAAGTTCTCCTGGGGGAGAAATAGTGGCAAACTCCGGTTGCCGGGATTTAGAACTAAGGATTGGGACACACATTTTTCCCACCAGTCTAGTAGTTCTAGAATCACAAGGATTAGACATAATCTTGGGCATGAATTGGATGACCAAATATGAAGGAGTCATAGATTGTGCCAAGAGAACTGTCGTGCTCACAACGCCGGAAGGGAAGAGGATTCGTATCAAGTCGAACTTCGCACTCAAAGAAGTCATGGTGAACTCTCTTAAGGGGGTTAGCTTGGAGGAGGTACCAATTGTAAAGGAATACCCAGATGTCTTCCCAGAAGAGCTACCCGGAATGCCACCCGACCGTGATATCGAGTTTCTCATTGACTTAATGCCAGGCACGGGGCCGATAGCTAAAAGACATACAAGATGGATGTGGACGAGTTAAAGGAACTCAAGAAACATCTTAGGGAACAATTGGACAAGGGGTTCATTCAACCCAGCGCGTCATCTTGGGGAGCACCCGTCCTATTTTTGGAAAAGAAGGATAAGACCAAGAGGCTGGTTGTGGACTACCGCTCGTTGAACGAAGTGACGATTAAGAATAAGTATCCTATGCCCAACATCAACGACCTGTTTGACCAGCTAAAAGGAGCCAGTGTGTTCTCAAAGATCGATCTACGATCGGGCTATTTTCAGCTAAAGATTCGAGAACAGGATGTGCCCAAGACAACATTCACCACAAGATACGGATTGTATGAGTACACCGTGATGTCTTTTGGTCTAACCAATGCCCAGCATACTTCATGACCATGATGAACAAGGTGTTCATGGAATACTTGGACAAGTTTATCGTAGTATTCATAGATGATATACTCATATACTCAACGGATGAGAAGGAACATGAGAAACATCTGCGCCTTATTATGGAGAAACTAAGAGAACACAAGTTGTATGCCAAGTTCAGCAAGTGCGAGTTCTGGTTAAAGGAAGTGGGATTCCTTGGTCATGTTGTGTCAGCTAAAGGAGTTGCCGTAGATCCTAGCAAGGTAGCTTCCGTGACGGAATGGGAGTCGCCCAAGAATGTGGGAGATATTAGAAGTTTCTTGGGCCTCGCAGGATATTACCGTAGGTTCATCGAAAACTTTTCTAAAATAGCAAAACCCATGACGGAACTATTAAAGAAGGAAAATAAATTCCTATGGACCGAGGCATGTGAAGCAAGTTTTCAAGAGTTGAAGAAAGCACAGTAGCACCAGATTACGTATGCCGGATATCCAGAAGGATTTTCAAGTCTATTGTGACACTTCACGACAAGGACTTGGAAGTGTATTAATGCAGGATGGGAAAGTGGTATCCTATGCCTCTCGACAACTTAAGAACCACGAACACAATTATCCCACACATGATTTGGAACTTGCATCTGTGGTTCATGCACTCAAGGTATGGAGACACTACCTCATGGGCAAACATTGTAATGTGTTCACAGATCATAAGAGTTTGAAGTACATCTTCACCCAAAAGGAGTTGAATATGAGACAAAGAAGATGGCTTGAGTTAATTAAGGATTATGACTTGGATTTACAATACCACCCCGGAAAGGCAAACGTGGTGGCTGATGCCTTAAGTCATAAGGTGTATGTGAATGGACTGACCACAGGGGAACTTCCAGAGGATTTATGCAAGCAATTCAGGGACCTCAGGCTAGAGATAGTCCCGAAAGGACACGTAGCGACTATGGAAATAGTGTCCACCTTCCAAGAAAGGATCCAAGAAGCACAAAAGGGGGATAAAGAGTTGGAAGAAATAAGAGTCAGGATAAATGAAGGAAAGACTAAAGAATTTCGTCTGGACGAACAAGGAACCCTCTGGTATGGGAAGCGTTTGTGCGTTCCCAATAATCCCGATATCAGGAAGATAATTTGACAAGAAGCTCATGATTCGCCATACTCAATTCATCCAGGCAACACAAAGATGTACATGGATGTGAAGGATAGGTTCTGGTGGAATAACCTAAAGAGAGATATTGCAGAGTATATTTCTCTGTGTGATGTGTGCAACAGAGTTAAAGCCGAGCATCAGAAACCAGCAGGATTACTACAACCACTACCTATACCCGACTGGAAGTGGGACAAGGTAGGCATGGATTTCATCACGGGATTACCCCGAACTCGTTCTGGGTTTGATTCTATCTGGGTAGTGGTGGACCACTTCACCAAGCTGGCTCACTTCATCCCCGTAAAGACCACATATACAAGTGCTAAGCTTGCTAAGATATACATGTCAAGGATTGTAAGCCTACATGGTGTTCCCAAGGGAATTGTGTCAGACAGAGGCACCCAGTTTACTTCAAAGTTCTGGCGACAACTACATGAGTCTCTTGGAACCCGACTAGAATTCAGTACTGCCTTCCACCCTCAAACAGATGGCCAAACAGAAAGGGTGAATCAAATTTTGGAAGATATGTTGAGAGCTTGCGCACTAGACTATGGGTCTAGTTGGGACGATAACCTGCCATATGCTGAGTTCTCGTACAACAACAGCTACCAGACTAGCATCAAGATGGCTCCGTTTGAAGTTCTATATGGCAGGAAGTGTAGAACCCCGTTGCTATGGAATGGAGTTGGTGAACGCAGTCTTTTTGGACCTGACTTGATAAAGGATGCCGAAGAAAAAGTACGACAGATTCAGGATAGGCTAAAGATAGCCCAATCCCGACAGAAGAGTTACGCTGATTCCAAGCGCAGAGATGTGGCCTATGAAATAGGGGACCGTGCGTACCTCCGAGTTTCACCCCTACGTGGAGTTAAGAGGTTCGGAATCAAGGGCAAATTAGCCCCACGATTCATAGGACCATATAAGGTTCTGGCCCGTAGAGGAGAAGTTGCTTATCAGTTGGAGTTGCCGGAAGGACTGGCTGTTCATGATGTGTTTCGTGTATCACAACTAAAGAAGTGTCACCCGGAGATGGCTGAAACACCGCTAAGAGACACCGTTCCCCTAAATGAGGTTCGATTGGAGAATGACCTTACCTACGAGGAAAAACCCATCAGAATACTGGAAACAGCTGAAAGGATTACCCGCACCAAGACTATAAGGTTCTGCAAGGTACAATGGAACCACCACTCCGAGGAAGAAGCTACGTGGGAGCGTGAAGAAGACTTGAAGGCAGAACACCCACACCTATTTGCTAGCCCACCCGAATCTCGAGGACGAGATTCTTCTTAAGGGGGGTAGGTTTGTAACATCCCAGATTCTATATTAGGATGTTATTAGGGTCATGCATCATCCTTGCATCATTTGCATCCTACAACTATTTTTTTTGCAACAAAACCCTAACAACAAAATCTACTAAAACCCTAATAAAGAAATCCATCTATGTGAGCAAGAAAGAAGTAATCTTGTTGAACCTTCCAAAAACCTGGTAAAAATATTAATCCATGGTCCTATGCTGACCACCTTATTTTTACAAAAATTTAGAAACAAGATTCATCAAATTTGGACTTGGCTTGCAAAAGTTATTGGAGTTTTTCTAAAACAGAAAAAGGGAAAATTGTTAAACAAAAAAAAGAGGACAAGGGCCAACAGCTAACCCTAGCTGGGCCGGCTCGCCACCAGCCCCCACCCGCCAGCGCCCGAGAGAATCAAAACCGCGCACGTCGGCCCACTCCTCCCCTCCACCACCGACACCCGGGACCCACCCGTCGCCCTTCTCCTTTCTTCTCCGACGAGGCAGAGTCCGCCCCGACCACGACCTCCCCGCCTCCGTATCCAGCCAGGACTCCTCCCCCCAGGCTGCTTATAAAAACCAACCGCGCGCCTCCCCTCCGTTCCCCAAAACCCTAAGGACCCTAGTCCTCTCCGATTCCACGAACCCGACGCCACCGCCGCTCTCGGTAAGCCAACGGAGGCAGCGACAGGAACCCCTTCCCCGATTTTCCCCCTTGTACCTCTCGTCGACGCCATCGCTCACCGCTTTTCCCCCAGTTTCTGCGTGCCGCGTGATTGCTCGCCGAACTGCGGAGGAGAAGCGGCCCGTCGCCGTTAGAGGAAGAGGCGAATCGGCGATGAGCGGGACGCGAGGAGAGCGATCACGGCGTCGCTTCCCTTCCTCGAAGTGCACCGGAGCGCCGCCGTCGTCATCACCGACACCACCGCCGCTCACCGCCACCGTCGACGCAGCTGTAAGTCGCCGAGCCACCCCCCTCCGTTCGATCTGCAACCCGTGGCTCGGATTAGTCCCTGACCGAAGAGTACGCTCAATCATGGCTGCCATTCGGCTCGCATCGTGCCTGCGCAAGCCCTTACGCACACGCGTCACCCGTTGGTTGCCGGTGAGGAGCGCCACTTGGCAAGCCCCTTTAAGATTTGTTGCAGATTTGGTTTTAATATTGCGAAATTCATATAAAATCGAATATTTGGCCAAATTTAGCTTATAATATACCGTTGGATTCCTAATTTTATGTAGAATCCAAATATGTAATAATATTGCAGGTTTACAGTAGTGTTTTAGTTGTAGATTTTAATCATTAGATTAGAGGGTTTAATCTATAGAAAAATAATTAAAGTTCTATTTTATGTGATTCTTGTTGCTATAACTTTGTTTCCACAATACCTACTAATCCAAATCTTTAAGATTTGCTTAAGATCATTAGATCTAGTTTGGGGCTAACTAGATGGTTGATCTTCTTATAATCCTAGGATTTGTTTTAGTGACTCTATTAGATCTAAACCCTTGGGATAATAACTCCTAGTGACACCCTTACACTATCACAACACAAACTTGCTACCTTGATCAATTTAACCAACCTTGCATAAATTACCATGTTGCATGCATGCATGTTTTCCTTTGTGTATGCTTTGAACAAGTTGTGATCAGATCTGTGTTTGTGATTCGTTAGATTGCTCGGAGTGTGCTAAGGAGTGCTATTGTGTAGAGTGCTGCTCGGATCAAGGCAAGTTACACCACTTGTTCATAATTTTGTCCCATTTTTGGTTCTATGCATGTGATCTTCAAAATTCTGTAGTATGCATGTGTAGGATATTCTAGTAGAATTTTTCCTTAGTATTATTTTGCAAGTGCGATGATTTTGTAGTATGCCATGAGTAGCTCTATACTTAGGATTTCCCATCCTAATAGGTTACCCCTGTTTTTGCTAAGTATTGCTTGCTATGCTATATATACAAAGTACCGTTGGGGGGTTCGAAAGACAAAGAATTTTTCTAAGTATAAAGGCTCTCTAGAGCAAACTTTTCTTCTCAAATCCACTTCAAAATAAAACTAAGTTTTCTTCTGGGAGGAATGGTTGTCGGGTCAACGAGTGTGATTTTGTGGAGGGCGCCCAGGAATCAAAGAAAGTCTGCCATTTTTCAGAATTGAAGCTTCGGTCAACCACAATACATTATGGGCTCTGTCTTGGCCTAGTACTTAGTGGAAAACCTCACCTGGGTACCAACATTTGGAGGTTCTTGGCACGGTTGGATCCGGAAGGTAGAGGGGCTACTAAGGGAAAGCCTCGCCATGGTCTTGTCTGTAAAAGGACTTGATCGTGGATTGTGGGTAAAGTGCACAAACTCTCGAGAGTATTGCAATCTGATCGATCAGCCGTGTTCACGGAAACAGAACAACATTGAGCGTCTGAAGGATGGAGCCTCTGAAGGATCTTCCTCTCTCTTTTCTAAAACAAAGTTTTGAAAACCCCATGGCGTGCGTAATATCGCTAATGGGTGGGAATTTGGGAACTTGGTGTGTAATATCCAAGTGACGCTTGGTGCGTAATATCCAAATTTTTGGTTGTTTGGACACTTGGTGCGTAATATCCTCGTGTGCCACTTGACCTTATTTTATCAAAGCAAATGTTTATAAAGTAGGGCAATCTTCTATTCTTCTCTCTACTTACGGAAAATTAGCTTTGAGCAAATGAACTCTACAGCCTATACCAGCCTTGCATGTAGAGATAGTCTTTTCTTTCCTTGGTGTAATTTGCCAATACATTCAAAGTATTGACCCAACTTGTTAGCTGCACGTCTTATGTGCAGAATCCGAAGATTGAAAGGTGCGTAGGGATCGCGGGTCTACACTCGACAAGCCTGGGCGTTGATGGACTCATGCTGCTTTTATGTTTCTGCTATTATTTGAGCTAGCATAATGCTAAGCAACTTTTGTAATAATTTCATACTCTGGATTCTCCGTGTAATAAAGACTTTGTGTTTTACATGATATTTCATCGACTGTGAGTGCTAGCTATTGATCCAGGGACTAGCATGTTAATCACAGGGACTTAGGATCCTTACCGATCCGAGGTCACTATAGCCGGCTATGGGAGGGGAGGGGTCTCCCTCCTATATAAAGCCCCCTCTCCCCTCTCACAAACCACACCTCCTCGTGAATGATCTCTCTCCCCCTCTAGATATTCCCCCATGGTCTCGGATTAGCGAGATACATGTTCCCGGTGGCCTTGCGTCTGGAAGGAGTTGCTGCTTCCGCTGATTCGCTAGATCGAGGAGGTGGAGGTTGTCCGGTGGCTTGAACATGTGTGCGAGGATGGATGCGCTGCTGATTTGCGGCGCTCGGACTTCCACACGATCTTGAGATCGGCAAGCGTATGACTACATCAATCACGAGTTCCTACTCGTTAACAAAACTCGTTGTCTTCGAGGGTAAGTTCTCCATGGATGTATGTCCACCAGTTGCTCTGTATCTAGTAGATAGATCTTGGTGTATAGTTCTCATCGTAGGAAATTTTTTGTTTTCTATGCTGCGGACCAACAAAGGATCGTGATCTATGCGTAGGTGCTTTGCACGAGTAGTACACATATGTTTATATGTGGGCGATGATGATCATGTTATTGCATCTTCTATGTATGTTGGATCAAGAGTTGATGTGATCGCCGTCGGAACGCTGCCTCTCCATATGCCATCGGGTTAGTTATAAACCTGAATAATTGTTATTTGGTGCCTGCACTGAGCATGAACATTGTATCCGGATCGTGTTTGATGCAAAGTGGTTATTCGTTTAAGTCTGAAAACAATGGTTGTTCGATTTATATGAATAATATCTTTTATGGTCATGCACCTGTGTTGAATGGTTTATTTCTGTTGGATCTCGATAGTAGTATTACGCATATTCATAATGTTGATGCTAAAAGGATTAAACTTGATAATGATATATCTGCATATATGTGGCACTGCCGTCTAGGTCATATTAGCGTTAAACGCATGAAGAAACTCCATTCTGATGGACTTTTGGAATCACTTGATTTTGAATCATTTGATACATATGAGCCATGCCTTATGGGCAAAATGACTAGAACACCGTTTTCCGGTTCAATGGAACGGGCGACAGATTTATTGGAAATCATACATACTGATGTGTGTGGACCAATGTGTGTGTCGGTGTGAGGTGGATATCTATTTGATGAAACATAAGTTTGAAACCTTTGAAAAGTTCAAAGAATTTCAGAATGAAGTGGAAAATCATCATAACAGAAAGATCAAATTTCTGCGGTCCAACCGTGGAGGAGAGTATCTTAGTTACGAGTTTAGCACACATATGAAAGACTGTGGAATAGTTTCACAACTCACGCCTGCCGGAACACCACAACGTAATGGTGTGTCGAGCGTCAAATCGTACTTTATTGGATATGGTTCGATCTATGATGTCTCTGACTGACTTGCCACTGTCATTTTGGGGTTATGCACTGGAAACCGCTGCATTCACTTTAAATAGGGCACCATCTAAATCCGTTGAAAAGACATCGTATGAATTATGGTTTGGAAACAAACCTAAGATGTCATTTCTTAAAGTTTGGGGATGCGTTGTTTATGTGAAGAAACTTCAACCGGATAAACTCGAACCCAAAGCGGAAAAATGCGTTTTCATAGGATACCCTAAGGAAACGATTGGGTATACCTTCTATCACAGATCTGAGGGCAAGGTCTTTGTTGCCAAGAATGGATCCTTTCTTGAGAAGGAGTTTCTCACGAAAGGTGTGACTAGTTGGAAGGTAGAACTCGAAGAGGTTATTAAACCTTATCTTTATGAAATGGTGAGTAGCGCAGCACCGGAAGTTGTTTCGGAGTTGACTTCACCTAATTAAGAGAGAGCTAATGATATTGATCATGAAATTCCGAAAGAGGACACTACCGAACCTCGCAGGTCAAGCGGTGACACGGCAGCTCCTGACTTACGGCAATCCTGTTATGAATTTCATGATTGATGAAATAGATGACCCTGCGACGTATGAAGAAGCGATGATGAGCCCTGATTCCAACAAATGGCTAGAAGCCATGAAATCCGAGATGGAATCCATGTACGAAAATCAGGTTTGGACCTTGGTGGACTTACCTCACGATCGAAAGGCCGTTGAGAATAAATGGATTTTCAAAAGAACAACTGATGCTGATGGTAATGTAACCATCTATAAGGCTTGACTTATCGCAAAGTGGTTTCGACAAATTCAAGGAGTTGACTATGATGAGACATTCTCTCCCGTAGCGATGCTTAAGTCGGTTAGGATTATGTTAGCAATTGCTGCATATTTCGATTATGAAATATGGCAGATGGATGTCAAAACTGCGTTCCTCAATGGTAATATTGAAGAAGAGTTGTATATGATACAACCTAAGGGTTTTGTCGATCCTAAGGATGCTGATAAGGTGTGCAAACTTCAGCGATCCATCTATGGACTGAAGCAAGCATCCCGGAGTTGGAATCTCCGCTTTGATGAGGTGATCAAAGAGTTTGGATTTGTCCAAACTTATCGAGAGGCTTGTATTTACAAGAAAGTGAGTGGGAGCAATGTGGCATTTCTGATATTATATGTGGATGACATATTATTGATTGGAAATGATATAGATCTTTTAAACAGTGTTCAAAGTTATCTAGCAAATTTTCGATGAAGGACCTTGGTGAAGCTTCATATATATTAGGCATTAAAATCTATAGAGATAGATCAAGACGCCTAATTGGGCCATCGCAGAGTACATACCTTGATAAGATATTAAAGAAGTTTAATATGGAAGTAAGAAGGGTACTTACCTATGTTGCAAGGCAAGACATTGAGTAAGACTCAAAGTCCGCCACTGGCGGAAGAAAGAGAGATAATGGATAAGATCCCCTATGCCTCAGCCATAGGCTCTATAATGTATGCCATGCTATGTACAAGACCGGATGTGGCACATGCTATTAGTTTGACTAGTAGGTACCAATCTGATCTAGGTTCGGAACACTGGATAGCGGTCAAGAATATCCTTAAGTACTTGAGAAGAACTAAGGATATGTTTCTTGTATACGGAGGTGAAGAAGAGCTAGTCGCTAAGTGTTATGTCGATGCTAGCTTTGACACTGATCCGGATGACTCTAAGTCTCAATCCGGATACATATTTCTCTTGAACGGAGCAGTAGTTAGTTGGAGGAGTTCCAAACAACCTATGGTGGCTGGATCAACGACGGAAGCGGAATATGTTGCTGCTTCAGAAGCAGCGCAGGAAGTAGTTTGGATGAAAGAGTTCATTACAGAACTGGGTGTGGTTCCCAGTGCGTTGGACCCAATGGTGATCTATTGTGAGAATAATGGAGCCATAGCCAACGCCAAGGAACCAAGGTCTCACAAGAATTCCAAGCATATTAAGCACCGGTTTCACTCCATCCGCGAGCATGTCAAGGATGGAGATATAAAGATTTGTAAAGTGCACACGGACCTGAATGTAGCAGATCCGTTGACTAAAGTACTCCCTAGGGCAAAACATGATCAACACCAGAACTCCATGGGTGTTAGATTTATCTCTATATAAACTAGATTATTGTCTCTAGTGCAAGTGGGAGACTGAAGGAAATATGCCCTGAGAGGCAATAATAAAGTTGTTATTATGTATTCCTTGTATATGATAGATGTTTATTTTGCATGATATAATTGTATTGATAGGAAACATCAATACATGTGTGTTTAATAAACAAAAAGGGTTCCTAGTTATGCCTCTCTTATAGACTAGCTTGTTGATTAACAAGATGATCAAAGTTTCCTGATCATGGACATTGGATGTTGTTAATAACAAGGTCACAGCATTTGTGAAATGATGTGATGAACATTCATCCGAAGTATAGCATTATGATCAAGTCATTATGTTTATATTGCTATAACATCATACAAAGTAGTCTTAGTCCTTAGACCATGAGATCATGTTAATTGCTAACACCTGAAGAGTATCATGATAACATCAAACGTCACACCGTAACAGGGTGACCATAAAGGAGGGTTCAGTGCTATGAAGGTGTTATGTTGAGGCTCATGGATCAAGAGTGGAATTTGTCAATCCCGATTACGGATAGATATACTCTGGGCCCTCTCGGTGATATCACATTAAGATAGCTTGCAAGCAAGTGATGTGATCACTAGAATGTTATATCACGGGAACAAGAAAAGAGTACATGTCACTAACGAGATCAAACTAGGTATTTGGATACCGATGATAGAATCTCGGACATGTATTATATCATGAGACAAAGGGATTAAATTGCTGACGTTAAAGGTTCTCACGATCACAGAAGTCATCGTTGAATATGCAGGAGTCGATGGATCTCGTGGTCCGCTTCGATTATTGATCTGAGAGGAGTCTCAATCATGTCTGCATTATTCGCGAACCATAGGGTGACACACTTAAGGGTTGCCGGACACCATTTAGGAGCACATATGTTCCAGACAAAAGGTTTGCAAAGCGCAGGAAATGTTTCGATAGAAACAGGAATTGTTTTGACAGAAACCGGAATTGTTTCGGGTGAAATTGTAGAAAGTGGTTCTGCATGTGATATTGAAATGTTGCAAGGGGTTTTATGTGAATGTTTGTTAATTAAATTAATTGACAAAATTCTGAATAAAATAAATAAAAGAGTTTTATTAATTTAGAGTTGCATTTAATTTGGTGGAAATTAAATACATGTGAGTGGGATTTTGGGTAGAGGCCATGTTTATGTGAGTGGAGGTTCACCACATGAATGAAGGAGGGGAGGAGTCCCCCCTCATGCGCCGGCTATGGGAGGGGAGGGGTCTCCCTCCCACCTATATAAAGCCCCCCTCTCCCCTCTCACAAACCACACCTCCTCGTGAAGGATCTCTCTCCCCCTCTAGATATTCCCCCATGGTCTCGGATTAGCGAGATACATGTTCCCGGTGGCCTTGCGTCTGGAAGTAGTTGCTGCTTCTGCTGATTCGCTGGAGCGAGGAGGTGGAGGTTGTCCGGTGGCTTGAACGTGTGTGCGAGGACGGATGCGCTGCTGATTAGCGGCGCTCGGACTTCCACACGATTTTGAGATCGGCAAGCGTACAACTACATCAACCACGAGTTCCTACTCGTTAACAAAACTCGTTGTCTTCGAGGGTAAGTTCTCCATGGATGTATGTCCACCCGTTGCTCTGTATCTAATAGATAGATCTTGGCGTATAGTTCTCATCGTAGGAATTTTTGTTTTTCTATGCTGCGGACCCTACACTAATAAGGTGTGCAAACTTCAGCGATCCATCTATGGACTGAAGCAAGCATCACGAAGTTGGAATCTCCACTTTGATGAGGTGATCAAAGAGTTTGGATTTGTCCAAACTTATCGAGAGGCTTTTATTTACAAGAAAGTGAGTGGGAGCAATGTGGCATTTCTGATATTATATGTGGATGACATATTATTGATTGGAAATGATATAGATCTTTTAAACAGTGTTAAAAGTTATCTAAACAGCAAATTTTCAATGAAAGACCTTGGTGAAGCGTCATATATATTAGGCATTAAAATCTATAGAGATAGATCAAGGCGCCTAATTGGGCTATCGCAGAGTACATACCTTGATAAGATATTAAAGAAGTTTAATATGGACGAAAGTAAGAAGGGGTTCTTACCTATGTTGCAAGGCAAGACATTGAGTAAGACTCAAAGTCCGGCTACGGCGGAAGAAAGAGAGATGATGGATAAGATCCCCTATGCCTCGGCCATAGGCTCTATTATGTATGCCATGCTATGTACAAGACCGGATGTGGCACATGCTATTAGTTTGACTAGTAGGTACCAATCTGATCCAGGTTCGGAACACTGGATAGCGGTAAAGAACATCCTCAAGTACTTGAGAAGAACTAAGGATATGTTTCTCATATACGGAGGTGAAGAAGAGCTAGTCGCTAAGTGTTATGTCGATGCTAGCTTTGACACCGATCCGGATGACTCTAAGTCTCAATCTGGATACGTATTTCTCTTGAACGGAGCAGCAGTTAGTTGGAGGAGTTCCAAACAACCTGTGGTGGCTGGATCAACAACGGAGGCGGAATATGTTGCTGCTTCAGAAGCGGCGCAGGAGGCAGTTTGGATGAAAGAGTTCATTACGGAACTGGGTGTGGTTCCCAGTGCGTTGGACCCGATGGTGATCTATTGTGACAACAATGGAGCCATAGCCAACGCAAAGGAACCAAGGTCTCACAAGAATTCCAAGCATATTAAGCGCCGGTTTCACTCCATCCGCGAGCATGTCAAGGATGGAGATATAAAGATTTGTAAAGTACACACGGACCTAAATGTAGTAGATCCGTTGACTAAAGTTCTCCCTAGGGCAAAACATGATTAACACCAGAACTCCATGGGTGTTAGATTTATCACTATGTGAACTAGATTATTGTCTCTAGTGCAAGTGGGAGACTGAAGGAAATATGCCCTGAGAGGCAATAATAAAGTTGTTATTATATATTCCTTATACATGATAGATGTTTATTTTACATGCTAGAAATGTATTGATTCGGAAACATCAATACATGTGTGTTTAATAAACAAAAAGGGTTCCTAGTCATGCCTCTCTTGTAGACTAGCTTGTTGATTAACAGGATGATCAAGGTTTCCTGATCATGGACATTGGATGTTGTTAATAACAAGGTCACACCAAAGGTGGAATGATGTGATGAACATTCATCCGAAGTATAGCATTACGATGAAGTCATTATGTTTATATTGCTATTACATCATACGAAGTAATCTTTATCCTTAGACCATGAGATCATGTTAATTGCTAACACCGGAAGAGTATCTTGATAACATCAAACGTCACACCGTAACAGGGTGACTATAAAGATGAGTTCAGTACTACGAAGGTGTTATGTTGAGGCTCATGGATCAAGAGTGGAATTTGTCAATCCAGATGACGGATAGATATTCTCTGGGCCCTCTCGGTGATATCACATTAAGATAGCTTGCAAGCAAGTGATGTGATCACAAGAATGTTATATCACGGGAACGAGAAAAGAGTGCATGTCGGTAACGAGATCAAACTAGGTATGGAGATACCAATGATCAAATCTCGGACATGTAATATATCGAGAGACAAAGGGATATAGTTACAAGCGTTAAACATTCTCACGATCACAGGAGTCATCGTTGAATGTGTAGGAGTCAGTACGGATCTCCAGGTACCACTGCTAATTATTGATCGGAGAAGGGTCTCGATCATGTCTGCATTATTCGCAAACCGTAGGGTGGCACACTTAAGAGATACCGGACACCATTTTGGAGCACATATGTTTCAGACGAAAGAATTGCAAAGCGCAGGAATTGTTTCAATAGAAACCGGAAATTGTTTCGGGTGAAATTGCAGAAGGTGGTTCTGCATGTGATATTGAAATATTGCAAGGGGCTATATGTTAATTAAAGTAATTAACAAAATTCTGAATAAATTTTAAAAAAATAGTTTTATTAAATGAGAGAGCATTAAATTTGGAGAAATTTAATGCATTTAAAGTGGAGACTTTAAAAGGGAATGTGAAGAGGCATTTTAATGTGGAGGGGCTACCACCACATGAATGGGGGAGGTGAGGGGTCACCCCCCATGCACCGGCCATGGAGAGAGGGGGCACCCCCTCCTCCTATAAAAGGCCACCCATTCCCTCCTTCATCCTAAGAAGGATCTCTCTCCCCCTCTAGAATTATTCCCCCACGGTCTCGGATTAGCGAGATACATGTTCCCGGTGGCATTTCGTCTGGAAGGAGTTGCTGCTTCCGCTGGATCACTGGAGCGAGGAGGTGGAGGTTGTCTGGTGGCTTGAACGTGTGTGCGAGTGCGGATGCGCTGTTGAGTTGCGGCGCTCGGACTTCCTCACGATCTTGAGATCGGCAAGTGTACGACTACATCAACCATGAGTTCCTACTCGTTAACAAAGCTCGTTGTCTATGAGGGTAAGTTCTCGTTGGATGTATGTCCACCCATTGCTTGGTACCTAGTAGATAGATCTTGGCATGTAGTTCACACCGTAGGAAATTTTTTGTTTTCTATGCTGCGGACCCAACAGTGATATCAGAGCCTGATCTATGCGTAGGTGCTTAGCACGGGTAGTACACATATGGTTGATATGTGGGCGATGATGATCATGTTATTGCATCTTCTATGTATTTTGCATATTGGTGGCATAGTGGGATGAAGCGGCCCGGACCAACCTTACATGTCATCGTACATGAGACCGGTTCCACGACTGACATGCAACTTGTTTTGCATAAGTGGCTGGCGGGTGTCTGTCTCTCCTACTATAGTCAATATCTAATTTACAAAGAGTTGCTAATAACTTAGTTATCCTCGTTGTGGTTCATGTTTGTTGGTGAGAACGGTTCTATCTCAGGAAGCCCTAAGCCACGTAAAACTTGCAATTGATAAATTAGAGGCGCCTAGTTTAGATCGTTGCTGGGCTAGTGTATTGATATGGTATTGTTGTAAGTAGATGTATGGTAGATACTCTTACAACACAGTCAACGTGTAAGTTCCATAAACCTTGGCCTGACACACAAAGGAATGATAGAGATCATACCATGATGCAAGTGATAGAGATCAAATGCATGGACCATATCATCTCACATTACACATTAGATGTTAGCATCTTATACTGCTAGTTTGGCGCGTTTGGTAGCATTATAAGATGATCCCTCATTTAGATATCAAGATAAAAATGTGTTCTTCCTAGAGTATGCACCGTTCTATGGATCATGTTTCAAGACATCACGTGATGATCGGGTGTACTCGAATCTACGCTTTCATAGGAACGGGTGTAAGACAGTTTTACACACGCAAATACTAAGGTTCTTACTTGGCGAGCCTAGCATGTACAGACATGGCCTCGGAACACAGACCAAAAGGTTAAGCATGAGTCATATGGTTGATATGATGCCCATATAGATGCTCGCCTTTGAAGCTATATCAACTCACGTGATGATCGGACTTGATATAGTGGATTTGGTTCATGTAATCACCAAAAGGACATGAGGGATGTCGTTTTTTAGTGGGAGTTCATTAGTAATTTGGATTAGTTGAACTCAATCTATCATAATCTTAGTCTAAATAAACTTTACAAATTCTGTTGTAGATGGCACCACCTGCTTTTAATTTCAATGTGTTCATGGAGAAAGAGAAACTTGCTACGAATGGTAGCAACTTCACCAACTGGGCTATGAATTTGAGGATTCTCCTCACTGCTGCACAAAAGCAATATGTGCTAGATGCTCCGCTAGGCCCCCCCACCATCTCCTAATGCCCCTGACGAGGAAAAGAATGTCTATGTGACTCGTCAGGAGGACCACAACTTAGTTCATTGCGGCATACTGTATGGGCTAGAGCCAGAACTTCGAAAGCGTTTCGAAAATGGCAATGCCTTTGATACCATGGGAGAATTGAAAATGATTTTCGATACCCATGCTGCCGTAGAGAGTTATAATGCTACAAAAAAGTTCTTTAGCTGCATGATGGAGGAAAACAGCTCCGTTAGTGAGCACGTACTCAAAATGTCTGGGTACGCCGATAAGCTTGTGTCCTTGGGAATAACGATTCCCATTGATTTACGAATACATCGTGTTCTCCAATCTCTGCCACCTAGCTACAAGAGCTTCGTGATGAACTATAATATGCAGGGCATGAAGAAGTCTCTGCCCGAGCTTCTGTGAATGCTTAAGACTGCAGAAGTGGATATTAGGAAAGAACATCAAGTGTTGATGATCAATAGGACCACCGGTTTCAAGAAGGACAAGAAAGGAAAGCACAAGGGAAAGAAGGGTGGCAAGTTTGTTGCCACGCCTGAAAAGAAACCCCGGGCTGGCCCTAAGTCTGACACCGAGTGCTACTATTGCAAGGATCGCCATTGGAAGAATCCCCAAGTATTTGGCGGACAAGAAGTCCAGCAAGGCAAACAAAGGTATATGTGATATACATGTTATTGATGTGTACTTGACTAGTACTTGCAGTAGCACCTGGGTATTTGATATCGGATCAGTTGCTAATATATGTAACTCGGTTCAGGGGCTACGGAACAAGTGACAACTAGCAAGGGATGAGGTCAAGATGCGGGTCGGCAATGGATCAAGAGTTGATGTGATCGCCGTCGGGACGCTACGTCTCTATTTGCCATCGGGATTAGTTATAAACCTAAATAATTGTTATTTGGTGCCTGCACTGAGCATGAACATTGTATCTGGATCGTGTTTGATGCAAAGTGGTCATTCCTTTAAATCTGAAAACAATGGTTGTTCGATTTATAAGAATGATATCTTTTATGGTCATGCACCTATGTTGAATGGTTTATTTCTGTTGGATCTCGATAGTAATATTACGCACATCCATAATGTTAATGCTAAAAAGATTAAACTTGATGATGATATGTCTACATATATGTGGCACTGCCGTCTAGGTCATATTGGCGTTAAACACATGAAGAAACTCCATTCTGATGGACTTTTGGAATCACTTGATTTTGAATCATTTGATACATGTGAGCCATGCCTTATGGGTAAGATGACTTGAACGTTGTTTTCCGGTTCAATGGAACGGGCGACAGATCTATTGGAAATCATACATACTGATGTGTGTGGACCAATGAGTGTGTCGGCGTGAGGTGGATATCGTTATTTTGTTACTTTCACGGATGATTTGAGTACATATGGGTATATCTATTTGATGAAACACAAGTATGAGACTTTTGAAAAGTTCAAGGAATTTCAGAATGAAGTGGAAAATCATCATAATAGAAATATCAAATTTCTACGGTCTGACCGTGGAGGAGAGTATCTAAGTTACGAGTTTATCACACACATGAAAGAGTGTGGAATAGTTTCACAACTCACGCCTGCCAGAACACCACAACGTAATGGTGTGTCGGAGCATCGTAATCGTACCTTATTGGTTATGGTTCGATCTATGATGTCTCTGACTGACTTACCTCTGTCATTATGGGGTTATGCACTGGAAACAGCTGCATTCACTTTAAATCGGGCACCATCTAAATCCGTTGAAACGACACCGTAGGAATTATGGTTTGGAAACAAACCTAAGCTGTCATTTCTTAAGGTTTGGGGATGCGATGTTTATGTGAAGAAACTTCAACCGGATAAACTCGAACCCAAAGCGGAAAAATGCATCTTCATAGGATACCCTAAAGAAACAATTGGGTATACCTTCTATCACAGAGTCGAGGGCAAGGTTTTTGTTGCCAAGAATGGATCCTTTCTTGAGAAGGAGTTTCTCGCGAAAGGTGTGAGTAGTCGGAAGGTAGATCTCGAAGAGGTTATTAAACCTTCTCTTCATGGAATGGCGAGTGGCGCAGCACCGGAAGTTGTTTCGCAGTTGACTTCACCTGATGAAGAGAGAGCTAATGATAATGATCATGAAACTCCGAAAGAGGACACTACCGAACCTCGCAGGTCAAGCAGGACACGTGCAACTCCTGAACTGTACGGCAATCCTGTTGTGAATTTCATGGTTGATTAAATGGATGACCCGGAGACGTATGAAGAAGCTATGCTGAGCCGGGATTCCTACAAATGGCTAGAAGCCATGAAATCCGAAATGGAATCCATGTACGAGAACCAAGTTTGGAACTTGGTGAACTTACCTCACGACCGAAAGGCCGTGGAGAATAAATGGATTTTCAAAAGGAAAACTGATGCTGATGGTAATGTGACCATCTATAAGGCTTGACTTGTCGCAAAGGGGTTTTGACAAATTCAAGGAGTTGACTACGATGAGACATTCTCTCCCGTAGCGATGCTTAAATCGGTTAGGATTATGTTAGCAATTGCTGCATATTTCGATTATGAAATATGGCAGATGGATGTCAAAACTGCATTCCTCAATGGTAAGGTTGAAGAAGAGTTGTATATGATACAACCTAAGGGTTTTGTCGATCCTAAGGATGCTAAGGTACGTGAGAAGGACACACATGCAATGACACTGGTGGATCCATGTGTGGTCTGTGAGAAGAATACACATGCAATGACACTAGTGATATGTGGTTTGTGAGAAGAACACATATGCAATGACACTAGTGGATCCATGTGTGGTCTGTGCGAAGAACACACATGCAATGACTCTAGATGTGGTTCATGAAAAGAGCAGACATGCAATGACACCGGTGGATGCATGTGTGGTCTATGAGAGGAACACACATCCAATGACACCGGAGGATCCTTACGTGGTTTGTGAGAAGAACACATATGCAATGACACTGGTGATATGTGGTCTGTGAAAAAAACACACATGCAACGACACTTTTGGATCCATATGTGGTTTGTGAGAAGGACACACATGCAACGACACTGGTGGATCCATGTGTGGTTCATGGGAATAACACACATGCAATGACACTAGTGATATGTGGTTCATGAGAAGAACAGACATGCAATGACTCTAATTGTGGGTAATGAAAAGAGCAGACATGCAATGACACTGGTGGATCCATGTGTGGTTAATGAGAAGAACACACATGCAATGACACTTGGTGTGGTTCATGATATGGTTTGTGTGAAGAACACACATGCAATGACTCTAACTGTGGTTCATGAGAAGAACACACATGCAATGACTCTAGATGTGGTTCACGAAAAGAGCATACATGCGATGACACCGGTGGATCCATGTGTGGTCTATGAGAGGAACACACATCCAATGACACTGGTGGATCCTTACGTGGTTTGTGAGAAGAACACACATGCAATGACAATGGTGATATGTGGTATGTGAAAAGAACACACATGAAATGACACTATTGGATCCATATGTGGTCTGTGAGAAGGACACACATGCAATGACACTGGTGGATCCATGTGTGGTCTGTGGGAAGAACACACATGCAATGACACTGGTGATATGTGGTTTGTGAAAAGAATAGACATGCAATGACTCTAACTGTGGTTAATGAAAAGAGCAGACATGCAATGACACTGGTGGATCCATGTGTGGTTAATGAGAAGAACACACATGCAATGACACTAGGTGTGATTCATCATATGGTTTGTGAGAAGAACACACATGCAATGACTCTACTGTGGTTCTTGAGAAGAACACACATGCAATGACTCTAGCCGTGGTTCATGAGAAGAACACACATGCAATGACACTGGTGTATCCTTATGTGGTTTGTGAGAAGAACACACATGCAAGGACTCTAGCTGTGGTTCATGAAAAGAAAACACATCCAATGACTCTAGTTGTGGTTCATGAGAAGAACACACATCCAATGACACTGGTGGATCCATGTGTGGTCTTTGAGAGGATCACACATGTAATGACTCTAACTGTGGTTCATGAAAAGAGCAGACATGCAATGACACCGGTGGATCAATGTGTGGTATGTGGGAGGAACACACATCCAATGACACTGCTGGATCCATATGTGGTTTTTGAGAAGAACACACATGCAATGACACTAGTGGATCCATGTGTGGTTTGTGGGAAGAACACACATGCAATGACTCTAGATGTGGTTCATGAAAAGAGCAGACATGCAATGACACCGGTCGATCCATGTGTGGTCTATGAGAGGAACACACATCCAATGAGACCGGTGGATCCTTATGTGGTTTCTGAGAAGAACACACATGCAATGACACTTGTGATACGTGGTCTGTGAAAAGAGCAGACATGCGATGACAACGGTGGATCCATCTGTGGTCTATGAGAGGAACACACATCCAATGACACCGGTGGATCCTTACGTGGTTTGTGAGTAGAACACACATGCAATGACACTGGTGATATGTGGTCTGTGAAAAGAACACACATGCAGTGACATTGTTGGATCCATATGTTGTTTGTGAGAAGGACACACATGCAATGACACTGGGTGGCTCCATCTGTGGTTCATGGGAAGAACACACATGCAATGCACTGGTGATATGTGGTTCATGAGAAGAACAGACATGCAATGACTCTAACTGTGGTTAATGAAAAGAGCAGACATGCAATGACACTGGTGGATCCATGTGTGGTTAATGAGAAGAACACACACGCAATGACACTGGGTGTGATTCATGATATGGTTTGTGAGAAGAACACACATGCAATGACTCTAGCTGTGATTCATGAGAAGAATACGCATGCAATGACACTGGAGTATCCTTATGTGGTTTGTGAGAAGAATACACATGCAAGGACTCTAGCTGTGGTTCATGGAAAGAACACACATCCAATGACTCTAGTTGTGGTTCATGGGAAGAACACACATCCAATGACACTGGTGGATGCATGTGTGGTTTGAGAAAAGAACAAACATGCAATGAGTCTAACTGTGGTTCATGAAAAGAGCAGACATGCAATGACACAGGTGGATCCATGTGTGGTCTGTGGGAGGAACACACATCCAATGACACTGCTGGATCCATATGTGGTTTGTGAGAAGAACACACATGCAATGACACTGGTGGATCCATGTGTGGTCTATGGGAAGAACACACATGCACTGACTCTAGATGTGGTTCATGAAAAGAGCAGACGTGCAATGACACCGGTGGATCCATGTGTGGTCTATGAGAGAAACACACATCCAATGACACCGGTGGATCCTTATGTGGTTTGTGAGAAGAACACACATGCAATGACACTGGTGATATGTGGTCTGTGAAAAGAACACACATGCCATAAGACTGGTGGATCCATATGTGGTTTGTGAGAAGGTAACACATGCAATGACACTGGTGGATCCATGTGTGGTCTATGGGAAGAACACACATGCAATGACACTAGTGATATGTGGTTTGTGAAAAGAACAGACATGCAATGACTCTAACTATGGTTAATGAAAAGAGCACACATGCAATGACACCAGTGGATCCATGTGTGGTTAATGGACAGAACACAGATGCAACGACACTAGGTGTGGTTCATGATGTGGTTTGTGAGAAGAACACACATGCAATGACTCTAGCTGTGGTTAATTAGAAGAACACACATGCAATGACTCTAGATGTGGTTCATCAAAAGAGCAGACATGCGATGACACCGGTGGATCCATGTGTGGTCTATGAGAGGAACACACATCCAATGACGCCGGTGGATCCTTACGTGGTTTGTGAGAAGAACACACATGCAATGACACTGGTGATATGTGGTCTGTGAAAAGAACACACATGCAGTGACATTGTTGGATCCATATGTTGTTTGTGAGAAGGACACACATGCAATGACACTGGTGGCTCCATGTGTGGTTCATGGGAAGAACACACATGCAATGCACTGGTGATATGTGGTTCATGAGAAGAACAGACATGCAATGACTCTAACTGTGGTTAATGAAAAGAGGAGACATGCAATCACACTGGTGGATCCATGTGTGGTTAATGAGAAGAAAACACATACAATGACACTGGGTGTGATTCATGATATGGTTTGTGAGAAGAACACACATGCAATGACTCTAGTGTGATTCATGAGAAGAACACGCATGCAATGACACTGGAGTATCCTTATGTGGTTTGTGAGAAGAATGCACATGCAAGGACTCTAGCTGTGGTTCATGGAAAGAACACACATCCAATGACTCTAGTTGTGGTTCATGAGAAGAACACACATCCAATGACACTAGTGGATCCATGTGTGGTTTGAGAAAATAACAGACATGAAATGACTCTAACTGTGGTTCATGAAAAGAGTAGACATGCAATGACACAGGTGGATCCATGTGTGGTCTGTGGGAGGAACACACATCCAATGACACTTCTGGATCCATATGTGGTTTGTGAGAAGAACACACATGCAATGACACTGGTGGATCCATGTGTGGTCTGTGAGAAGAACACACATGCAATGACACTGGTGGATCCATGTGTGGTCTATGGGAAGAACACACATGCAATGACTCTATATGTGGTTCATGAAAAGAGCAGACGTCTAATGACACCGGTGGATCCATGTGTGGTCTTGATGACCCACAAGTATAAGGGGTGTATCGCAGTATTTTCGATAAGTAAGAGTGTTGAACCCAACGAGGAGCAGATGGTGCTGGCTAGTGGTATGGATCAGGAATTATCTGCAAATACTTAGGAAACGGATTTTTAGGGGTTTTCGATAAAGCAAGTAAACAAAGTACGAGTAAACAAAAGACAGTAAGAATGAAAGCAGCAAGTGGCCTAATTCTTTATGCAGCAAAGGACAAGCCGGTTGTATTTCTATAGATGACCAAACGTTCTCGAGGACAGATGGGAAGACTGTTAAGTGCTTTCGCTTCATATAGTCGATTAATCTTCTCTAGCTTGCTAAGTATTGTGTGGGTGAACCTGTGCTAATGTACCATCCCATCCAAGACTTAATACATACTTGTGATTAAACCCCCTTGCAAACATCCGTAAGTACAAGAAAGTAATTAAGGTAAAACCTAACCACAGCTTTAAACTCTAAGACCCTTACGTCCCTTGTGCAATGGTTTCCTAACGGGGGTTCAGGTTTCTGTCACTCCGGCAAACCCTATGATTAGTAGCCAAATACATAATGCATTCCCCTAGGCCCATATTGGTGAAGTGTCATGTAGTCGACGTTCACATGACACCACTAGAAGAAATACACCACAACTTAAATAATAATCTATTGAATCTTTCTCAACGCAACTCCACTACTAACAACAAGACTTCTCCCATGTCCTCAAGAACAAAACGAACTACTCACAAGACATCATATGGATCATGATCAAAGATGGAATAATGATGTATAACAATCCGAACATAAACAATAATTCAATGGTTCACTCAATAGCATCAACTACAAAGAGTAATCAACACCGGGAAAGTTTCCCCTATGAACTATGCAAGATTCAACGCAATTGTTACAGCAATATGGAGATGGTGATGAGGGTGCTGATGGTGATGATGGTGGTGATCATGATGATGATGATCCCGATGAAGTCCAGCTTGATGGTGGTGTTGATGGCGACGATCTCCCCTCTCCGGGAAGGAATTCCCCCGGCAGAAATCTGTCTGCCGGAGAGATCTTTCTCTCTCGGTGTTTTCCGCCCCGCAGAGGCGGCGGAATCTTTCTGTGGTCACTCCCCGAGTCTTAGGGTTTCGGGAGGAAGATATACGCCAGAGGAGAGAGGCTGGAGTGGGCCAGGGTGGCCACACCACTCCCTGGCGCGGCCTGGGCTTGCCCACGCCATGGGGTGGTGTGGGCCCCCTGTGGCCCACCTCCACTCCATCTTCTGGCATCTTGAGTCTTCTGGAAAAATAGAATTTTCCGTATATTTTCCTGGATTTTCTGATCTTTGCGAATTTTGCCTCCAAACAACACCTTTTCCATCAGAATCCTGACTGCAGCGGTCCATGCTCCAAAAGTCATCAACCATGCAAAAACAGATGAAATAACACAAGTATCACCTCTCAATACGAAATATATCAATGAATAATAGTGAATTAAGACATAGAATAGTGATGCAAAATGGACGTATCAACTCCCCCCAAGCTTAGACTTCGCTTGTCCCCAAGCGGCCAGCTCAATAAACATGACCTCAGGTTTATGGAGTGAAGAGTCGATAAAAGAATACAGACAAGAAGCATCACATTCATCAAATACATAGATCATAATAGAAGACAACTCACTATTATACAACTCAACTTGCAATGAGTAAAGGAAACACAATAAAGATACATAGAGTAAATCAACATTGGTAATGGCAAACTTAGCTCTTGGTCAAAGAATAGTTGATAATTTGGTGGAGTTCACAAATAGCTGGTTTTTCAATGAAAGCTTTCAAAGTAGTAAACTTCAAGATAAGAGCAATGTGCAAAACAAGGAACTTAAGAAACATGATTGAATAAATCATCATATGAATGAATGAAACACATCAACTCAAAATACTTGCTGAGATAGAAGGGAATAGGTTTACTAACTCAACTACAAAGTAAAAGAAAGGCCCATTAAAGAAGGAAGTAGGGATTAAAATTATCATAAAGAGCTCCCAAAAATTATGATACTTACTAGCTTTCAGCTCTCATTACCCCTATCATAGGCATCTTTAGGTGATTAAGGATAAAGTGAGGTCCAATCTGAGTTATATGCTTGACAGACTATAAACTGAAAATCCCAAGTCCCTTGAGTACGAGGGCCGCTCCTCATGCTACTCAACTTTAGTTACCAGTAAGTTCTTGTCATCGTAAGTATGTGCGTATCATTGAGAACCGCCAACGGGGTACCCCTTGCCCGATGATACGGAAGAACCCCATATCAAAATGACAAGGCAAGCAGACAATGAGTATCTCAGCAATCTTCTTTTTTACCATGGGAAAATGGTGCTTTTTTTCTCTCTTTCCTCTTTTCATAGTATCTCTTTTTTTCTCAATAGTTATCTCTCTCTTTTTTTATAAGAAGAATGCTTCATAGATATCATTATGGTTACGCTGCAGGTTTCCACCATGTCAGCATGGATTAGACCAGCGGCCCAGGCATTTCTCTAACTCACATACATAACTCCATGGACTTACAAGCTCCCCTTTTATTTCACACCGACGACATCCATAAACAAAAGAGCAAGGAATCAACTGTGTATATATTTACAAGTGTTGAGAGCGTTCCCCGTGACAGCACGGTTCTGCTAATCCCCAGCCTATAATTTGCAAGCATATAACTTTCATGGAGAGTTCACAATGGTTCAGGTTTATTAAGTGCGGAAAATAAAGTGTGCCATCAAGTTCGTGAGAGCTTTAATCACTAACTTTCTCATAACAAGTTTAATTTTGGAGGTAGACAAAATAGGAATTTACTTGGAATAGCAATAATGCTACTAGGTAGGTATGGTGGACACAAATGGCAAAGGTTTTGGTTTAAAGGAGGTGGATGCACGAGAAGAATTCCCTCTCAGTACAGGTTTTTGGCTAGCAAGGCTGGGTAGCAAGTACAAGAGATGAAGGAAACAACCAAACATACAAGTGGTAAAGACAAACATGCAATCTTCCTTGGAAGCACAAAAGATCTTAACTAGAGAATACTAAACTTATGAGCAAATCAAGAAAGAAAGATGATGAAATTATATTTCTTTAGAGTACTACTATCTTTTTCTTTTCAACTCTCAAAAAGGTGTTGCTACTGACCGAGCCAGGTTTTCCAAAACCAGCTAAATTTACTCAATGATCCCAAAGTGATACCAATACTAACAACAAGATCAATCATATAACCACGAATTGAAAACTATCATAAGCTATGCAAAAGAGTGAATGATAGAACTTCTCATTAATATTCCATAACGGCAACTCGCACCAAGGGATATATATCTAACGAGAGAGGGGACACTTCCATAATGCGAACCATACTACATAATAACTCCTCTATTCATGATATGACTCTACTAATAAAGTAAAAAGATAGAAGATAGTGATGTGATACCGCGGCACTCCCCCAAGCTTGGAACAAACCAAGGGGATGCCAAACCTGATGACGAATTACTCCTTATGTGGTGGTGGTATACTCTCATCTTCGTCCATCTTCCAGGGTAAAGGCTTCCCATTAACAAAGGACATCGTGGTTTCCAACATCCTGAAACTTGCAGCATCACTTATGCGTTTAAATCTAGCCTCATACTCACAGTTTTGATTTTAAACGTCATAGAACTGTGCTTGTAGTTCGTTGGTTGTTTGGCAGAGTGAAAAGACTTCATCTTTGAGTTTAGCAGTCTCCTTTTGGTGCTCGGCGATGAGTTCGGAACAAATCTTGTGGATGATGTCCACTTCGCGCTCCGCCATCTTCCTATACCTAAATACTTCTTGCTCCAATGCTTCCATCCTATCCTCCAGACTTCCTTCGCCTCTAGGGCCTTGAACCTCTTTAATCCGAACCTCCCCACCTTCAAGCAATAAATCCTTGGGATGAATCTTCAATTATCCCATGTATGGGTTGATGATATCTTCTAAGGAATATCCCTTGGATGTTCCAGAGGAAGACATTGTGGCTCCAAATCTGGGATTCTTCCTGGCAGAAACAGATCGAAACAAAAACACGACGAAAGCACGATATATGAACCTCAGGGGATCCGGAGGGCTATATATTATGAAGTTTCATATCAAAAGGAAGGTACTGGGAGAAAACGGGTCGAAGACGAAGTCCTGGGTGGCCTCACCACCTGATGGCGCGGCCAGGGGTGGGCCCGTGCCATGGGGTGGTGTGGGCCACCCTGGCTCCGTTTCCGTCCCTTTTTCGCTTCGTAGCTTTCCTTATTGACTGAAAACTACAAAAATATAGTTGGATTGTATTTTCGCCGAACTTTTCTTACCAGAACTGTTACCTAGTTGGAAACGGACTCTGCAGGTCTCTGAATTTGATCCTCAATGAATTTCTCAGGAGTTATAACTTGAAAGGCATCAACATCTTCATTGTAAGAATCTCCAGCAATATAGTGTTTGAGTCGCTTTCCATTCACTACTTGTGTAGTATTATCTTTTAGAGAAGAATTTTTTATTGCTCCTGAACGGTATACTTCTTCAATGATGAAAGGTCCTTCCCATTTTGATAGTAGCTTACCTGCAAAAAATCTGAGACGAGACCTATACAATATAACTTTCTCACCAACATAAAATTCTCTCTTAAGTACGCTTGTCATGCCATCTTTTAACTTTTTCTTTAAAGAGCCTAGCATTCTCGTAGGCTTCACTCCTCCATTCATCTAAAGAACTTAAGTCAAAAAGTCTTTTCTCACCAGCTAGCTTACAATCTCTATTTAGTTCTTTCACTGCCCAGTAAGCTTTGTGTTCTAATTCTAAGGGTAAGTGGCAAGCTTTCCCACATTTTATAAGGAGACATTCCCATAGGATTTTTGTAAGCCGTTCTATAAGCCCATAAAGCGTCATTCAACTTCTTAGCCCAGTTTTTTCTAGACCTATTAACAGTCTTTTGCAAGATAGATTTAATTTCTCTATTTGATAACTCTACTTGCCCGCTAGTTTGGGGGTGATAAGCTGAAGCAATTATATGATTAACATCATACTTAGCGAGGGTCTTTCTAAAACCGCCATGAATGAAATGAGAACCCCCATCAGTCATGAGATACCTAGGCAACCCAAACCTAGGAAAGATAACGTCCTTAAGCATTTTTAGAGAGGTTTCCCTGTCAGCACTTTTCGTAGGAATGGCTTCTACCCACTTAGTAACATAATCAACGGCAACAAGAATATGAGTGTAACCCTTCGAAGGAGGGAAAGGGCCCATAAAGTCGAATCCCCAACAATCAAAAGGTTCAGTGACTAGAGAGTAGTTCATAGGCATTTCATTGCGTCTAGAAATATTACCAACACGTTGACATTCATCACAAGATAAAACAAATTTTCTCGCATCTTTAAAAAGGGTAGGCCAGTAGAAACCTGATTGTAATACCTTTTGTGCAGTTCTATCTCCTGCATGATGTCCTCCATAGGCGCTCCCGTGACATTTATGCAATATCTCTTTTTGTTCATACTCTGGAACACATCTTCGCATAATACCATCAACCCCTTCTGTGTATAAGTGTGGTCCATCCCAAAAATAATGCCTCAAATCATAAAAGAACTTTCTTCTTTGCTGAGCTGTAAAAGTTGGAGACAAATACTTGGAGACAATAAAGTTAGCATAATCAGCATACCAAGGGCTTCCTCGCGAGCTCACCCCCACTGCAGCTAACTGTTCATTCGGGAAACTATCGTTAACAGGCATAGGATCAAAAGAGATGTTTTCCAAATGAGATAAATTATCAGATACAGGATTTTCGGCACCCTTTCTATCTACTATATGAAGATCAAACTCTTGTAAAAGCAGTACCCATCTAATAAGCCTAGGCTTAGCGTCCTTCTTTGTCATAAGATATTTAATAGCAGCATGATCAGTATAAATGGTTACTTTTGAGTCCACAATATAGGGCCTAAACTTATCACAAGCAAAAACAACAACTAGAAATTCCTTTTCAGTAGTAGCATAATTCCTTTGAGCAGCATCTAAAGTCTTACTAGCATAATGGATAACGTTTAAATTTTTATCAATACGTTGCCCAAGGACAACCCCTACAGCAAAATCACTAGCATCACACATTATTTCAAAGGGTAAACTCCAATTAGGTGGTTGAACAATAGGGGTTGTAGTTAAAGCCTTCTTAAGAGTTTCAAAAGCTTCCTTACAATCATTATCAAAAACGAAGGGTACATCTTTTTGAAGAAGATTAGTAAGGGATTTTGATATACCAGAAAAGTCTTTAAAAAACCTTCTATAGAAACCAGCATGACCAAGGATACTACGAATACCTTTGATGTCTCTTGGGCATGGCATCTTCTCAATTGCCTCAACCTTAACTCTATCAACTTCTATGCCTCTTTCAGAAACTTTATGACCAAGAACAATCCCTTCATTAACCATGAAGTGGCATTTCTCCCAATTAAGAACAAGATTAGTTTCTTCACATCTCTGTAAAACTTTATCAAGGTTGTGCAGACAATTATCAAAAGAAGTTCCATAGACAGAAAAGTCATCCATGAACACTTCTACAATTTCCTCACAAAAGCCATGAAAGATAGTAGACATGCATCTTTGGAAAGTAGCAGGAGCATTACATAAACCGAAAGGCATACGTCTATAAGCATAAGTTCCATAAGGGCAAGTAAAAGTAGTTTTTTCTTGATCTTGTTGTTTAATAGCAATTTGAGAGAACCCAGAATAACCATCAAGAAAACAAAAATGGGTCTTTTTAGACAACCTTTCCAACATTTGATCAATAAAAGGAAGTGGGTAGTGATCTTTCTTAGTAACTTTATTGACTTTCCTAAAATCGATGCACATCCTATAGCCTACCACTATTCTTTGAGGAATAAGCTCATCATTATCATTAGGGACAACGGTAATACCTCCTTTTTTAGGAACATAATGAACAGGACTAACCCATTCACTATCAGCAATAGGGTAAATAATACCAGCATCAAGGAGTTTCAATACCTCATTCCTCACCACTTCCTTCATTTTAGGATTTAAACGTCGTTGGTGCTCCACTACTGGCTTCGCATCTGGTTCTATGTTGATAAAATGCTGACATATAGTAGGCGAAATTCCTTTCAAATCATCTAGAGTATAGCCCATATCTCCTCGGTGTTTCCTCAAAACCTCCAATAATCTTTCTTCTTCCTCCCCCGAAAGTTTAGCGCTAATAATAACAGGATATATCTTTTTATCATCAATAAAAGCATATTTAAGATCATCAGGGAGAGGTTTTAGATCGAAAACCGGATCCTTTTTAGGTGGCATCGTGGTACCCAACTCTTCTATAGGCAAGTCATGCTTAAGCATCATAGGTTGATCTCGGAGAATCATGTCAATCTCGTTCCTTTCTTCCATGAAGATTTCACTTTCATGTTCTTCCATAAATTGCTGCAAAGCATTATTAAGAGCAAGAGAAATAGAAGCAAGTTGTTCAACCCTAAAATCCTCATTATGGATTTCCTCTTCGCAAGGTTCTTTAGCAAATTTTGAAAAATTAAACTCATAAGATTCCCCATCAAACTTAGTCAAGATTTTCTCCCTCTTGCAATCAATAATAGCTCCATAAGTACTTAAGAAAGGTCTACCAAAAATGATAGGATAAGTTTTACTAGCAGCTGAACCAAGTACTAGAAAATCAGCAGGGTACTTAATCTTACCACAAAGAACTTCCACGTCTCGCACAATACCAATTGGAGAGATGGTCTCTCTATTAGCAAGGTGAATAACCACATCAATCTCTTCCAACTCGCAAGGACTGATCTCATGCATAATTTCTCTGTAAAGCTCATAAGGAATAAAGATCGAACTTTCACCAATATCACATAAACCATAATAGCAATGATCACCAATTCTAACAGAAAGCACAGGAACACTAGCCTTTTTAGTTCTATTAGGATGTGAAACAATATTAGAAGCATCCTCACAAAAGACTATGTGCCCATCTTCTACGCTTTTAATGACAAGGTCTTTCACAATTGCTACCACAGGTTCAATGTTTATTTGTTCATCAGGTTTTACAGTTCTTTTTTCACTTTTGGTGATTACATTAGTTATCATTGGATGGTCCTTTACCTTTTGGAGGAATCTTCTCAGATAAGGTTCAGGTAAGATAGGGTCGATGATGCAATACTCAGCACTTCCAATAGGAGCATAGTCAACAATATCTTTGTAAGGTGCATGGTACTTGTTCCATCCCCTTTTTGGAATTTCGATACAGGAAGCAAAAGCTCTAAAGCAATTTGTATTAACTTGCAAATCAAGACCATAAATATTACTAATATTTTGAAAGTCATCACTTCCCATAAAAGATTCAATGCATTCATAATCAAAATTTATACCTGACTTTCTACCTTTGTCATTCTCCCAAGCTTCAGCATTGTCTTGAATACGATCTAGAAGGTCCCATTTAGCTTCTTCTTCCATACGAGTGAATGATCCAGCACAAGAAGCATCTAATAAATCCTTGTCATGTAGAGGGAGCCTTGCATAAAAGTTATTGATAATGATATTATTGGGGAGCTCATGAATGGGACATTTGAGCATCAGTAACTTCAATCTCCCCCAAGCTTGAGCTGTACTCTCTCCATCAAGAGGCCAAAAGTTGTATATTTTATTCCGATCTTTATGAATCTCACTAGGAGGATAAAACTTTGAATAAAAGAGAGGCACTATTTCCTCCCATTCCAGAGCTTGACCATTCTTCAGCAGCTTATACCATTCCTCAGCTCTTCCTTTTAGTGATAATGAGAATAACTTCTTCTTAACTTGATCTGTAGTAATACCTGCACACTTGAACAACCCGCATAATTCGTGTATAAAGAGTAAATGATCACCGGGATGGACAGTTCCATCCCCAACATAGTAGTTATCCATAGCACGATCAATAATTCTTGTAGGTATTTTGAAAATATCTTTCTCAGCAGGTGGTGGCTTATCTACTACCTTAACAGTGGTAGTAGCATTACCAAATAAGAAACTCAGTGAATTATCCATAATGAAAATAAAGCAACTAGCAGAAGTAAACAATACTCACAGTAGAAGTTTCCTTTACCAGTTCCACTCTCCAATAGCGCTTCACTCCCCGGCAACGGCCGTAAAATAGTCTTGATGACCCATAAGTATAAGGGGTGTATCACAAGATTTTCGATAAGTAAGAGTGTCGAACCCAACGAGGAGCAGAAGGTGCTGGCTAGTGGTATGGATCAGGAATTCTCTGCAAACACTTAGGAAACGGATTTTTAGGGGTTTTTGATAAAGCAAGTAAACAAAGTACGTGTAAACAAAAGACAGTAAGAATGAATGCAGCAAGTGGCCCAATCCTTTATGCAGCAAAGGACAAGCCGGTTGTATTTCTATAGATAACCAAACGTTCTCGAGGACACATGGGAAGACTGTCAAGTGCTTTCGCCATATAGTCGATTAATCTCTAGCTTGCTAAGTGTTGTGTGGGTGAACCTGTGCTAATGTACCGTCCCATCCAAGACTTAATACATACTTGTGATTAAACCCCCTTGCAAATATCCGTAAGTACAAGAAAGTAATTAAGGTAAAACCTAACCACAACTTTAAACTCTAAGACCCTTACGTCCCTTGTGCAATGGTTTCCTAACGGGGGTTCAGGTTTCTGTCACTCCGGCAACCCCTACGATTAGTATCCAAATACACAATGCATTCCCCTAGGCCCATATAGGTGAAGTGTCATGTAGTCGACGTTCACATGACACCACTAGAAGAAATACACCACAACTTAAATAACAATCTATTGAATCTTTCTCAACGCAACTCCACTACTAACAACAAGACTTCTCCCATGTCCTCAAGAACAAAACGAACTACTCACAAGACATCATATGGATCATGATCAAAGATGGAATAATGATGTATAACAATCCGAACATAAACAATAATTCAATGGTTCACTCAATAGCATCAACTACAAAGAGTAATCAACACCGGGAAAGTTTCCCCTATGAACTACGCAAGATTCAACTCAATTGTTACATCAATATGGAGATGGTGATGAGGGTGCTGATGGTGATGATGGTGGTGATGATGATAATGATCCTGATGAAGTCCAGCTTGATGGTGGTGTTGATGGCGACGATCTCCCCTCTCCGGGAAGGAATTCCCCCGGCAGAAATTTGTCTGCCGGAGAGATCTTTCTCTCTTGGTGTTTTCCGCCCCGTAGAGGCGGCGGAATCTTTCTGTGGTCGCTCCCCGAGTCTTAGGGTTTTGGGAGGAAGATATACGCCAGAGGGGAGAGGCTGGAGTGGGCCAGGGTGGCCACACCATTCCCTAGCTACTGGCTGCTCAAGACCATGGGTGTGGGCCCCCTATGGCCCACCTCCACTCCATCTTCTGGCATCTTGAGTCTTCTGGAAAAATAGAATTTTCCGTATATTTTCCCGTATTTTCTGATCTTCGTGAATTTTGCCTCCAAACAGCACCTTTTCCATCAGAATCCTGACTGCAGCGGTCCATGCTCCAAAAGTCATCAACCAGGCAAAAACAGATGAAATAACATAAATATCACCTCTCAATACGAAATATATCAATGAATAATAGTGAATTTAGACATAGAATAGTGATGCAAAATGGACGTATCAGGTCTATGAGAGGAACACACATCCAATGACACCGGTGGATCCTTATGTGGTTTGTGAGAAGAACACACATGCAATGACACTGGTGATATGTGGTCTATGAAAAGAACACACATGCAATGACACTGGTGGATCCATATGTGGTTTGTGAGAAGGACACACAAGCAATGACATTGGTGGATCCATGTGTGGTCTGTGGGAAGAACACACATGCAATGACACTAGTGATATGTGGTTTGTGAAAAGACAGACATGCAATAACTCTAACTTTGGTTAATGAAAAGAGCACACATGCAATGACACTGGTGGATCCATGTGTGGTTAATGAGAAGAACACACATGCAATGACACTGGGTGTGGTTCGTGATGTGGTTTGTGAGAAGAACACACATGCAATGACTCTAGCTATGGTTCATCAGAAGAACACACATGCAATGACTCTAGATGTGGTTCATGAAAAGAGCAGACATGCGATGACGCCGGTGGATCCATGTGTGGTCTATGAGAGGAACACACATCCAATGACACCGGTGGATCCTTATGTGGTTTGTGAGAAGAACACACATGCAATGACACTGGTGATATGTGGTTTGTGAAAAGAACACACATGCAATGACACTGTTGGATCCATATGTGGTCTGTGAGAAGGACACACATGCAATGACTGGTGGTCCATGTGTGGTTCATGGGAAGAACACACATGCAATGACACTGGTGAGATGTGGTTCATGAGAAGAATAGACGTGCACTGACTCTAACTTTGGTTAATGAAAAGAGCAGACATGAAATGACACTGGTGGATCCATGTGTGGTTAATGAGAAGAACACACATGCAATGACACTGGGTGTGATTCATGATATGGTTTGTGAGAAGAACACACATGCAATGACTCTAGCTGTGGTTCATGAGAAGAACACACATGCGATGACTCTAGATGTGGTTCATGAAAAGAGCAGACATGCGATGACACCGGTGGATCCATGTGTGGTCTATGAGAGGAACACACATCCAATGACACCGGTGGATCCTTACGTGGTTTGTGAGAAGAACACACATGCAATGACACTGGTGATATGTCTTCTGTGGAAAGAACACACATGCAATGACACTGTTGGATCCATATGTGGTTTGTGAGAAGGACACACATGCAATGACACTGGTGGATCCTTACGTGGTTTGTGAGAAGAACATGCATGCAATGACACTGGTGATATGTGGTCTGTGAAAAGAACACATATGCAATGACACTGTTGGATCCATATGTGGTTTGTGAGAAGGACACATATGCAATGACCCTAGTCGGTCCATGTGTGGTTCATGGGAACAACACACATGCAATGACACTAGCGATATGTGGTTCATGAGAAGAACAGACATGCAATGACTCTAACTATGGTTAATGAAAAGAGCAGACATGCAATAACACTGGTGGATCCATGTGTGGTTAATGAGAAGAACACACATGCAATGACACTGGGTGTGATTCACGATTTGGTTTGTGAGAAGAACACACATGCAATGACTCTAGCTGTGATTCATGAGAAGAACACGCATGCAATGACACTGGAGTATCCTTATGTGGTTTGTGAGAAGAACACACATGCAAGGACTCTAGCTGTGGTTCATGGAAAGAACACACATCCAATGACTCTAGCTGTGGTTCGTGAGAAGAACAGACATCCAATGACACTGGTGGATCCATGTGTGGTTTGTGAAAAGAACAGACATGCAATGACTCTAACTATGGTTCATGAAAAGAGCAGACATGCAATGACACTGGTGGATCCATGTGTGGTCTGTGGGAGGAACACACACCCAATGACACTGCTGGATCCATATGTGGTTTGTGAGAAGATCACACATGCAATAACACTGGTGGATCCATGGGTGGTCTGTGGGAAGAACACACATGCAATGACTCTAGATGTGGTTCATGAAAAGAGGAGACGTGCAATGACACCGGTGGATCCATGTGTGGTCTATGAGAGGAACACACATCCAATGACACCGGTGGACCCTTATGTGGTTTGTGAGAAGAACACACATGCAATGACACTGGTGATATGTGGTTTGTGAGAAGAACACACATGCAATGACACTGTTGGATCCATATGTGGTCTGTGAGAAGGACACACATGCAATGACACTGGTGGTCCATGTGTGGTTCATGGGAAGAACACACATGCAATGACACTGGTGCGATGTGGTTCATCAGAAGAACAGACATGCAATGACTCTAACTTTGGTTAATGAAAAGAGCAGACATGCAATGACACTGGTGGATCCATGTGTGGTTAATGAGAAGAACACACATGCAACGGCACTGGGTGTGATTCATGATATGGTTTGTGAGAAGAACACACATGCAATGACTCTAGCTGTGGTTCATGAGAAGAACACACATGTGATGACTCTAGATGTGGTTCATGAAAAGAGCAGACATGCGATGACACCGGTGGATCCAAGTGTGGTCTATGAGAGGAACACATCCAATGACACTGGTGGATCCTTACGTGGTTTGTGAGAAGAACACGCATGCAATGACACTAGTGATACGTGGTCTGTGAAAAGAACACACATGCAATGACACTGTTGGATCCATATGTGGTTTGTGAGAAGGACACACATGCAATGACACTGGTGGGTCCATGTGTGGTTCATGGGAAGAACACACATGCAATGACACCGGTGATATGTGGTTCATGAGAAGAACATACATGCAATGACTCTAACTATGGTTAATGAAAAGAGCAGACATGCAATAACACTGTTGGATCCATGTGTGGTTAATGAGAAGAACACACATGCAATGACACTGGGTGTGATTCACGATTTGGTTTGTGAGAAGAACACACATGCAATGACTCTAGCTGTGATTCATGAGAAGAACACGCATGCAATGCCATGGAGTATCCTTATGTGGTTTGAGAGAAGAACACACATGCAAGGACTCTAGCTGTGGTTCATGGAAAGAACACACATCCAATGACTCTAGCTGTGGTTCATGAGAAGAACAGACATCCAATGACACTGGTGGATCCATGTGTGGTTTGTGAAAAGAACAGACATGCAATGACTCTAACTATGGTTCATGAAAAGAGCAGACATGCAATGACACCGGTGGATCCATGTGTGGTCTGTGGGAGAAACACACACCCAATGACACTGCTTGATCCATATGTGGTTTGTGAGAAGAACACACATGCAATGACACTGGTGGATCCATGGGTGGTCTGTGGGAAGAACACACATGCAATGACTCTAGATGTGGTTCATGAAAAGAGGAGACGTGCAATGACACCGGTGGATCCATGTGTGGTATATGAGAGGAACACACATCCAATGACACCGGTGGATCCTTATGTGGTTTGTGAGAAGAACACACATGCAATGACACTGGTGATATGTGGTTTGTGAAAAGAACACACATGCAATGACACTGTTGGATCCATATGTGGTCTGTGAGAAGGACACACATGCAATGACACTGGTGGTCCATGTGTGGTTCACGGGAAGAACACACATGCAATGACACTGGTGAGATGTGGTTCATCAGAAGAACAAACATGCAATGACTCTATCTTTGGTTAATGAAAAGAGCAGACATGCAATGAGACTGGTGGATCCATGTGTGGTTAATGAGAAGAACACAGATGCAATGACACTAGGTGTGATTCATGATATGGTTTGTGATAAGAACACACATGCAATGACTCTAGCTGTGGTTCATGAGAAGAACACACATGCGATGACTCTAGATGTGGTTCATGAAAAGAGCAGACATGCGATGACACCGGTGGATCCATGTGTGGTCTATGAGAGGAACACACATTCAATGACACTGGTGGATCCTTACGTGGTTTGTGAGAAGAACACGCATGCAATGACACTGGTGATATGTGGTCTGTGAAAAGAACACACATGCAATGACACTGTTGGATCCATATGTGGTTTCTGAGAAGGACACACATGCAATGACACTGGTGGGTCCATGTGTGGTTCATGGGAAGAACACACATGCAATGACACTGGTGATATGTGGTTCATGAGAAGAACAGACATGCAATGACTCTAACTATGGTTAATGAAAAGAGCAGACATGCAATAACACTGGTGGATCCATGTGTGGTTAATGAGAAGAACACACATGCAATGACACTGGGTGTGATTCACGATTTGGTTTGTGAGAGGAACACACATGCAATGACTCTAGCTGTGATTCATGAGAAGAACACGCATGCAATGACACTGGAGTATCCTTATGTGTTATGTGAGAAGAACACACATGCAAGGACTCTAGCTGTGGTTCATGGAAAGAACACACATCCAATAACTCTAGCTGTGGTTCATGAGAAGAACAGACATCCAATGACACTGGTGGATCCATGTGTGGTTTGTGAAAACAACAGACATGCAATGACTCTAACTATGGTTCATGAAAAGAGCATACATGCAATGACACCGGTGGATCCATGTGTGGTCTGTGGGAGGAACACACACGCAATGACACTGCTGGATCCATATGTGGTTTGTGAGAAGAACACACATGCAATGACACTGGTGGATCCATGGGTGGTCTGTGGGAAGAACACACATGCAATCACTCTAGATGTGGTTCATGAAAAGAGGAGACGTGCAATGATACCGGTGGATCCATGTGTGGTCTATGACAGGAACACACATCCAATGACACCAGTGGATCCTTATGTGGTTTGTGAGAAGAACACACATGCAATGACACTGGTGATATGTGGTTTGTGAAAAGAACACACATGCAATGACACTATTCGATCCATATGTGGTCTGTGAGAAGGACACACATGCAATGACACTGGTGGTCCATGTGTGGTTCATGGGAAGAACTAACATGCAATGACACTGGTGAGATGTGGTTCATGAGAAGAACAGACATGCAATGACTCTAACTCTGGTTAATGAAATGAGCAGACATGCAATGACACTGGTGGATCCATGTGTGGTTAATGAGAAGAACACACATGCAATGACACTAGGTGTGGTTCATGATTTGGTTTATGAGAAGAACACACATGCAATGACTCTAGTTGTGAGTCATGAGAAGAACACGCATGCAATGACACTGGAGTATCCTTATGTGGTTTGTGAGAAGAACACACATGCAAGGACTCTAGTTGTGGTTCATGGAAAGAACACACATCCAATGACTCTAGCTGTGGTTCATGAGAAGAACAGACATGCAATCACACCAGTGGATCCATGTGTGGTCTGTGGGAGGAACACACCTCCAATGACACTGCTGGATCCATATGTGGTTTCTGAGAAGAACACACATGCAATTACACTGGTGGATCCATGTGTGGTCTGTGGGAAAAACACACATGCAATGACTCTAGTTGTGGTTCATGAAAAGAGAAGACGTGCAATGACACCGGTGGATCCATGTGTGCTCTATGAGAGGAACACAGATCCAATGACGTCGGTGGATCCTTACATGGTTTGTGAGAAGAGCACATTTGCAATGACACTGGTGATATGTGGTCTGTGAAAATAACACACATGCAATGACTCTAGCTGTGGTTCATGAGAAGAACACACATGCGATGACTCTAGATGTGGTTCATGAAAATAGCAGACATGCGATGACACCGGTGGATCCATGTGTGGTCTATGAGAGGAACACACATCCAATGACACTGGTGGATCCTTACGTGGTTTGTGAGAAGAACACGCATGCAATGACACTAGTGATATGTGGTCTGTGAAAAGAACACACATGCAATGACACTGTTGGATCCATATGTGGTTTGTGAGAAGGACACACATGCAATGACACTGGTGGGTCCATGTGTGGTTCATGGGAAGAACACACATGCAATGACACCGGTGATATGTGGTTCATGATAAGAACATACACTAACTATGGTTAATGAAAAGAGCAGACATGCAATAACACTGTTGGATCCATGTGTGCTTAATGAGAAGAACACACATGCAATGACACTGGGTGTGATTCACGATTTGGTTTGTGAGAAGAACACACATGCAATGACTCTAGCTGTGATTCATGAGAAGAACACGCATGCAATGACACTGGAGTATCCTTATGTGGTTTGAGAGAAGAACACACATGCAAGGACTCTAGCTGTGGTTCATGGAAAGAACACACATCCAATGACTCTAGCTATGGTTCATGAGAAGAACAGACATCCAATGACACTGGTGGATCCATGTGTGGTTTGTGAAAAGAACAGACATGCAATGACTCTAACTATGGTTCATGAAAAGAGCAGACATGCAATGACACCGGTGGATCCATGTGTGGTCTGTGGGAGAAACACACACCCAATGACACTGCTTGATCCATATGTGGTTTGTGAGAAGAACACACATGCAATGACACTGGTGGATCCATGGGTGGTCTGTGGGAAGAACACACATGCAATGACTCTAGATGTGGTTCATGAAAAGAGGAGACGTGCAATGACACCGGTGGATCCATGTGTGGTCTATGAGAGGAACACACATCCAATGACACCGGTGGATCCTTATGTGGTTTGTGAGAAGAACACACATGCAATGACACTGGTGATATGTGGTTTGTGAAAAGAACACACATGCAATGACACTGTTGGATCCATATGTGGTCTGTGAGAAGGACACACATGCAATGACACTGGTGGTCCATGTGTGGTTCATGGGAAGAACACACATGCAATGACACTGGTGAGATGTGGTTCATCAGAAGAACAAACATGTAATGGCTCTAACTTTGGTTAATCAAAAGAGCAGACATGCAATGACACTGGTGGATCCATGTGTGGTTAATGAGAAGAACACAGCTGCAATGACACTAGGTGTGATTCATGATATGGTTTGTGATAAGAACACACATGCAATGACTCTAGCTGTGGTTCATGAGAAGAACACACATGCGATGACTCTAGATGTGGTTCATGAAAAGAGCAGACATGCGATGACACCGGTGGATCCATGTGTGGTCTATGAGAGGAACACACATCCAATGACACTGGTGGATCCTTACGTGGTTTGTGAGAAGAACACGCATGCAATGACACTGGTGATATGTGGTCTGTGAAAACAACACACATGCAATGACACTGTTGGATCCATATGTGGTTTCTGAGAAGGACACACATGCAATGACACTGGTGGGTCCATGTGTGGTTCATGGGAAGAACACACATGCAATGACACTGGTGATATGTGGTTCATGAGAAGAACAGACATGCAATGACTCTAACTATGGTTAATGAAAAGAGCAGACATGCAATAACACTAGTGGATCCATGTGTGGTTAATGAGAAGAACACACATGCAATGACACTGGGTGTGATTCACGATTTGGTTTGTGAGAGGAACACACATGCAATGACTCTAGCTGTGATTCATGAGAAGAACACGCATGCAATGTCACTGGAGTATCCTTATGTGGTTTGTGAGAAGAACACACATGCAAGGACTCTAGCTGTGGTTCATGGAAAGAACACACATCCAATAACTCTAGCTGTGGTTCATGAGAAGAACAGACATCCAATGACACTGGTGGATCCAAGTGTGGTTTGTGAAAAGAACAGACATGCAATGACTCTAACTATGGTTCATGAAAAGAGCATACATGCAATGACACCGGTGGATCCATGTGTGGTCTGTGGGAGGAACACACACGCAATGACACTGTTGGATCCATATGTGGTTTGTGAGAAGAACACACATGCAATGACACTGGTGGATCCATGGGTGGTCTGTGGGAAGAACACACATGCAATGACTCTAGATGTGGTTCATGAAAATAGGAGACATGCAATGACACCGGTGGATCCATGTGTGGTCTATGAGAGGAATACACATCCAATGACACCGGTGGATCCTTATGTGGTTGGTGAGAAGAACACACATGCAATGACACTGGTGATATGTGGTTTGTGAAAAGAACACACATGCAATGACACTATTGGATCCATATGTGGTCTGTGAGAAGGACACACATGCAATGACACTGGTGGTCCATGTGTGGTTCATGGGAAGAACTAACATGCAATGACACTGGTGAGATGTGGTTCATGAGAAGAACAGACATGCAATGACTCTAACTCTGGTTAATGAAAAGAGCAGACATGCAATGACACTGGTGGATCCATGTGTGGTTAATGAGAAGAACACACATGCAATGACACTAGGTGTGGTTCATGATTTGGTTTGTGAGAAGAACACACATGCAATGACTCTAGTTGTGATTCATGAGAAGAACACGCATGCAATGACACTGGAGTATCCTTATGTGGTTTGTGAGAAGAACACACATGCAAGGACTCTAGCTGTGGTTCATGGAAAGAACACACATCCAATGACTCTAGCTGTGGTTCATGAGAAGAACAGACATGCAATCACACCGGTGGATCCATGTGTGGTCTGTGGGAGGAACACACCTCCAATGACACTGCTGGATCCATATGTGGTTTCTGAGAAGAACACACATGCAATTACACTGGTGGATCCATGTGTGGTCTGTGGGAAAAACACACATGCAATGACTCTAGTTGTGGTTCATGAAAAGAGAAGACGTGCAATGACACCGGTGGATCCATGTGTGCTCTATGAGAGGAACACACATCCAATGATGCCGGTGGATTCTTACGTGGTTTGTGAGAAGAGCACATTTGCAATGACACTGGTGATATGTGGTATGTGAAAATAACACACATGCAATGACTCTAGCTGTGGTTCATGAGAAGAACACACATGCAATGACTATAGATGTGGTTCATGAAAAGAACAGACATGCGATGACACCGATGGATCCATATGTGGTCTATGAGAGGAACAAACATCCAATGACGCCGGTGGATCCTTACGTGGTTTGTGAGAAGAACACACATGCAATGACACTCGTGATATGTGGTCTGCGAAAAGAACACACATGCAATGACACTGTTGGATCCATATGTGCTATGTGAGAAGGACACACATGCAATGACACTGGTGGATCCATTTGTGGTTCATGGGAAGAACACACATGCAATGACACTGGTGATATGTGGTTCATGAGAATAACAGACATGCAATGACTGTAACTATGGTTAATGAAAAGAGCAGACATGCAATGACACTGGTGGATCCATGTGTGGTTAATGAGAAGAACACGCATGCAATGACACTGGTTGTGATTCATGATATGGTTTGTGAGAAGAACACACATGCAATGACTCTAGCTGTGGTTCATGAGAAAAACACACATGCGATTAATATAGATGTGGTTCATTAAAATAGCAGACATGCCATGACACCGGTGGATCCATGTGTGGTCTATGAGAGGAACACACATCCAATGACATTGGTGGATCCTTACGTGGTTTGTGAGAAGAACACTCATGCAATGACACTAGTGATATGTGGTCTGTGAAAAGAACACACACGCAAGGACATTGTTGGATCCATATGTGGTTTGTGAGAAGGACACACATGCAATGACACTGGTGGGTCCATGTGTGGTTCATGGGAAGAACACACATGCAATGACACTGGTGATATGTGGTTCATGAGAAGAACAGACATGCAATGACTCTAACTCTGGTTAATGAAAAGAGCAGACATGCAAAGACACTGGTGGATCCATGTGTGATTAATGAGAAGAACACACATGCAATGACACTAGGTGTGGTTCATGATTTGGTTTGTGAGAAGAACACACATGCAATGACAATAGTTGTGATTCATGAGAAGAACACGCATGCAATGACACTGGAGTATCCCTATGTGGTTTGTGAGAAGAACACACATGCAAGGACTCTAGCTGTGGTTCATGGAAAGAACACACATCCAATGACTCTAGATGTGGTTCATGAGAAGAACAGACATCTAATGACACTGGTGGATCCAGGTGTGGTTTGTGAAAAGAACAGACGTGCAATGATTCTAACTATGGTTCATGTAAAGAGCAGACATGCAATGACACCGGTGGATCCATGTGTGGTCTGTGGGAGGAACACACATCCAATGACACTGCTGGATCCATATGTGGTTTCTGAGAAGAACACACATGCAATTACACTGGTGGATCCATGTGTGGTCTGTGGGAAAAACACACATGCAATGACTCTAGTTGTGGTTCATGAAAAGAAAAGACGTGCAATGACACCGGTGGATCCATGTGTGGTCTATGAGAGGAACACACATCCAATGACACCGGTGGATCCTTATGTGGTTTGTGAGAAGAACACACATGCAATGACACTGGTGCTATGTGGTCTGTGAAAAGAACACACATGCAATGACACTGGTGGTTCCATATGTGGTTTGTGAGAACGACACACATGCAATGACACTGGTGGATCCATGTGTGGTCTGTGGGAAGAACACACATGCAATGACACTGGTGATATGTCGTTTGTGAAAAGAACAGACATGCAATGACTCTAATTGTGGTTAATGAAAAGAGAACACATGCAATGAGACTGGTGGATCCATGCTTGGTTAATGAGAAGAACACACATGCAATGACACTGGGTGGTGGTTCATGATGTGGTTTGTGAGAAGAACACACATGCAATGACTCTAGTTGTGGTTCATGAGAAGAATACACATGCAATGACTCTAGATGTGGTTCATGAAAAGAACAGATATGCGATGACACCGGTGGATCCATGTGTGGTCTATGAGAGGAACACACATCCAATGATGCGGGTGGATCCGTACATGGTTTGTGAGAAGAACACACATGCAATGACACTGGTGATATGTGGTCTGCGAAAATAACACACATGCAATGAAACTGTTGGATCCATATGTGGTATGTGAGAAGGACACACATGCAATGACACTGGTGGATCCATTTGTGGTTCATGGGAAGAACACACATGCAATGACACTCGTGATATGTAGTCCATGAGAAGAACAGACATGCAATGACTGTAACTGTGGTTAATGAAAAGAGCAGACATGCAATGACACTGGTGGATCCATGTGTGGTTAATGAGAAGAACACACATGCAATGACACTGGGTGTGATTCATGATATGGTTTGTGAGAAGAACACACATGCAATGACTCTAGCTGTGGTTCATGAGAAGAACACACATGCAATGACTCTAGATGTGGTTCATGGAAAGAGCAGACATGCGATGACACCGGTGGATCCATGTGTGGTCTATGAGAGGAACACACATCCAATGACACTGGTGGATCCTTACGTGGTTTGTGAGAAAAATACACATGCAATGACACTGGTGATATGTGGTCTGTGAAAAGAACACACATGCAATGACACTGTTGGATCCATATGTGGTTTGTGAGAAGGACACACATGCAATGACACTGGTGGGTCCATGTGTGGTTCATGGGAAGAACACACATGCAATGACACTGGTGATATGTGGTTCATGAGAAGAACAGACATGCAATGACTCTAACTGTGGTTAATGAAAAGAGCAGACTTGCAATGACACTAGTGGATCCATGTGTGGTTAATGAGAAGAACACACATGCAATGACACTAGGTGTGATTCATGATATGGTTTGTGAGAAGAGCACACATGCAATGACTCTAGCTGTGGTTCATGAGAAGAACATGCATGCAATCACACTGGTGTATCCTTATGTGGTTTGTGACAAGAACACACATGCAAGGACTCTAGTTGTGGTTCCTAAGAAGAACACACATCCAATGACACTGGTGGATCCATGTGTGGTCTGTGAGAGGATCACACATGCAATGACTCTAACTGTGGTTCATGAAAAGAGTAGACATGCAATGACACCGGTGGATCCATGTGTGGTCTGTGGGAGGAACACACATCCAATGACACTGTTGGATCCATATGTGGTTTGTGAGAAGAACACACATGCAATGACACTGGTGGATCCATGTGTGGTCTGGGGGAAGAACACACATGCAATGACTCTAGATGTGGTTCATGAAAAGAGAAGACGTGCAATGACACCATCGGATCCGTGTGTGGTCTATGAGAGGAACACACATCCAATGACACCAGTGGATCCATATGTGGTTTGTGAGAAGAACACACATGCAATGACACTAGTGATATGTGGTCTGTGAAAAGATACCACATGCAATGACACTGGTGGTTCCATATGTGGTTTGTTAGAAGGACACACATGCAATGACACTGGTGGATCCATGTGTGGTCTATGGGAAGAACACACATGCAATGACACTGGTGATATGTCGCTTAGAAAAGAATGTATATGCAATGACTCTAATTGTGGTTAATGAAAAGAGAACACATGCAATGAGACTGGTGGATCCATGCTTGGTTAATGAGAAGAACACACATGCAATGACACTGGGTGGTGGTTCATGATGTGGTTTGTGAGAAGAACACACATGCAATGACTCTAGCTGTGGTTCATGAGAAGAACACACATGCAATGACTCTAGATGTGCTTCATGAAAAGAACAGACATGCGATGACACCGGTGGATCCATGTGTGGTCTATGAGAGGAACACACATCCAATGACGCGGGTGGATCCTTACGTGGTTTGTGAGAAGAACACACATGCAATGACACTGGTGATATGTGGTCTGCGAAAAGAACACACATGCAATGAAACTGTTGGATCCATATATGGTATGTGAGAAGGACACACATGCAATGACACTGGTGGATCCATTTGTGGTTCATGGGAAGAACACACATGCAATGACACTGGTGATATGTGGTCCATGAGAAGAACAGACATGCAATGACTGTAACTATGGTTAATGAAAAGAGCAGACATGCAATGACACTGGTGGATCCATGTGTGGTTAATGAGAAGAACACACATGCAATGACACTGGGTGTGATTCATGATATGGTTTGTGAGAAGAACACACATGCAATGACTCTAGCTGTGGTTCATGAGAAGAACACACATGCAATGACTCTAGATGTGGTTCATGGAAAGAGCAGACATGCGATGACACCGGTGGATCCATGTGTGGTCTATGAGAGGAACACACATCCAATGACACTGGTGGATCCTTACGTGGTTTGTGATAAGAGCACATTTGCAATGACACTGGTGATATGTGGTCTGTGAAAAGAACACACATGCAATGATACTATTGGATCCATATGTGGTCTGTGAGAAGGACACACGTGCAATGACACTAGTGGATCCATGTGTGGTTCATGGGAAGAACACACATGCAATGACACTAGTGATATGTGGTCCATGAGAAGAACAGACATGCAATGACTGTAACTATGGTTAATGAAAAGAGCAGACATGCAATGACACTAGTGGATCCATGTGTGGTTAATGAGAAGAACACACATGCAATGACACTGGGTGTGATTCATGATATGGTTTGTGAGAAGAGCACACATGCAATGACTCTAGCTGTGGTTCATGAGAAGAACACGCATGCAATCACACTGGTGTATCCTTATGTGGTTTGTGACAAGAACACACATGCAAGGACTCTAGCTGTGGTTCCTAAGAAGAACACACATCCAATGACACTGGTGGATCCATGTGTGGTCTGTGAGAGGATCACACATGCAATGACTCTAACTGTGGTTCATGAAAAGAGCAGACATGCAATGACACCGGTGGATCCATGTGTGGTCTGTGGGAGAACACACATCCAATGACATTGGATCCATATCTGGTTTGTGAGAAGAACACACATGCAATGACACTGGTGGATCCATGTGTGGTCTGTGGGAAGAACACACATGCAATGACTCTAGATGTGGTTCATGAAAATAGAATACGTGCAATGACACCATCGGATCCGTGTGTGGTCTATGAGAGGAACATACATCCAATGACACCAGTGGATCCATATGTGGTTTGTGATAAGAACACACATGCAATGACACTAGTGATATGTGGTCTGTGAAAAGATACCACATGCAATGACACTGGTGGTTCCATATGTGGTTTGTGAGAAGGACACGCATGCAATGACACTGGTGGATCCATGTGTGGTCTGTGGGAAGAACACACATGCAATGACACTGGTGATATGTCGTTTATGAAAAGAACAGACATGTAATGACTCTAATTGTGGTTAATGAAAAGAGCACACATGCAATGACCCTGGTGGATCCATGCTTGGTTAATGAGAAGAACACACATGCAATGACACTGGGTGTGGTTCATGATGTGGTTTGTGAGAAGAACACACATGCAATGACTCTAGCTGTGGTTCATGAGAAGAATGTATATGCAATGACTCTAGATGTGCTTCATGAAAAGAACAGACATGCGATGACACCGGTGGATCCATGTGAGGTCTATGAGAGGAACACACATCCAATGACACTGGTGGATCCTTACGTGGTTTGTGATAAGAGCACATTTGCAATGACACTGGTGATATGTGGTCTGTGAAAAGAACCCACATGCAATGATCCTAGTGGATCCATATGTGGTTTGTGAGAAGGACACCCCAGCAATGACACTAGTGGATCCATGTGTGGTTCATGGGAAGAACACACATGCAATGACACTGGTGATATGTGGTCCATGAGAAGAACAGACATGCCATGACTGTAACTATGGTTAATGAAAAGAGCAGACATGCAATGACACCAGTGGATCCATGTGTGGTTAATGAGAAGAACACACATGCAATGACACTGGGTGTGATTCATGATATGGTTTGTGAGAAGAGCACACAAGCAATGACTCTAGCTGTGGTTCATGAGAAGAACACGCATGCAATCACACTGGTGTATCCTTATGTGGTTTGTGACAAGAACACACATGCAAGGACTCTAGCCGTGGTTCCTAAGAAGAACACACATCAAATGACACTGGTGGATCCATGTGTGGTCTGTGAGAGGATCACACATGCAATGACTCTAACTGTGGTTCATGAAAAGAGCAGACATGCAATGACACCGGTGGATCCATGTGTGGTCTGTGGGAGGAACACACATCCAATGACACTGTTGGATCCATATGTGGTTTGTGAGAAGAACACACATGCAATGACACTGGTGGATCCATGTGTGGTTTGTGGGAAGATCACACATGCAATGACTCTAGATGTGGTTCATGAAAAGAGAAGACGTGCAATGACACCATCGGATCCGTGTGTGGTCTATGAGAGGAACACATCCAATGACACCAAAGGATCCATATGTGGTTTGTGAGAAGAACACACATGCAATGACACTAGTGATATGTGGTCTGTGAAAAGATACCACATGCAATGACACTGGTGGTTCCATATCTGGTTTGTGAGAAGGACACACATGCAATGACACTGGTGGATCCATGTGTGGTCTGTGGGAAGAACACATGCAATGACACCGTGATATGTCGCTTGTGAAAAGAATGTATATGCAATGACTCTAATTGTGGTTAATGAAAAGAGCACACATGCAATGACACTGGTGGATCCATGCTTGGTTAATGAGAAGAACACACATGCAATGACACTGGGTGTGGTTCATGATGTGGTTTGTGAGAAGAACACACATGCAATGACTCTAGCTGTGGTTCATGAGAAGAACACACATGCAATGACTCTAGATGTGCTTCATGAAAAGAACAAACATGCGATGACACCGGTGGATCCATGTGTGGTCTATGAGAGGAACACACATCCAATGACGCGGTTGGATCCTTACGTGGTTTGTGAGAAGAGCACATTTGCAATGACACTGGTGATATGTGGTCTGTGAAAAGAACACACATGCAATGACACTATTGGATCCATATGTGGTCTGTGAGAAGGACACACGTGCAATGACACTAGTGGATCCATGTGTGGTTCATGGGAAGAACACACATGCAATGACACTGGTGATATGTGGTCCATGAGAAGAACAGACATGCAATGACTGTAACTATGGTTAATGAAAAGAGCGCATATGCAATGACACTGTGGATCCATGTGTGGTTAATGAGAAGAACACATGCAATGACACTAGGTGTGATTCATGATATGGTTTGTGAGAAGAACACACATGCAATGACTCTAGCTGTGGTTCATGAGAAGAACACACATGCAATGACTCTAGATGTGGTTCATGAAAAGAGCAGACATGCGATGACACCGGTAGAACACACATCCAATGACACTGGTGGATCCTTACGTGGTTTGTGAGAAAACACACATGCAATGACACTGGTGATATGTGGTCTATGAAAAGAACACACATGCAATGACACTGTTGGATCCATATGTGGTTTGTGAGAAGGACACACATGCAATGACACTGGTGGGTCCATGTGTGGTTCATGGGAAGAACACACATGCAATGACACTGGTGATATGTGGTTCATGAGAAGAACAGACATACAATGACTCTAACTGTGGTTAATGAAAAGAGTAGACATGCAATGGCACTAGTGGATCCATGTGTGGTTAATGAGAAGAACACACATGCAATGACACTGGGTGTGATTCATGATATGGTTTGTGAGAAGAACACACATGCAATGACTCTAGCTGTGGTTCATGAGAAGAACACGAATGCAATTACACTGGTGTATCCTTATGTGGTTTGTGAGAAGAACACACATGCAAGGACTCTAGCTGTGGTTCATGGAAAAAACACACATGCAAGGACTCTATCTATGGTTCATGAGAAGAACACACATCCAATGACACTGGTGGATCCATATGTGGTCTGTGAGAGGATCACACATGCAATGACTCTAACTGTGGTTCATGAAAAGAGCAGACATGCAATGACACCGGTGGATCCATGTGTGGTCTGTGGGAGGAACACACATCCAATGACACTGTTGGATCCATATGTGGTTTGTGAGAAGAACACACATGCAATGACACTGGTGGATCCATCTGTGGTTTGTGGGAAGAACACACATGCAATGACTCTATATGTGGTTCATGAAAAGAGAAGACGTGCAATGACACCATCAGATCCGTGTGTGGTCTATGAGAGGAACACATCCAAAGGACACCAAAGTGGATCAATATTTTGTTTGTGAGAAGAACTCACATGCAATGACACTAGTGATATGTGGTCTGTGAAAAGAACACACATGCAATGCCACTTGTGGTTCCATATGTGGTTTGTGAGAAGGACACACATGCAATGACACTGGTGGATCCATGTGTGGTCTGTGGGAAGAACACACATGCAATGACACTGGTGATATGTCGTTTGTGAAAAGAACAGACATGCAATGACTCTAATTGTGGTTAGTGAAAAGAGCACACATGCAATGACACTGGTGGATCCATGTGTGGTTAATGAGAAGAACACACATGCAATGACACTGGGTGTGATTCATGATATGGTTTGTGAGAAGAACACACATGCAATGACTCTAGCTGTGGTTCATGAGAAGAACACACATGCAATGACTCTAGATGTGGTTCATGGAAAGAGCAGACATGCGATGACACCGGTGGATCCATGTGTGGTCTATGAGAGGAACACACATCCAATGACACTGGTGGATCCTTACGTGGTTTGTGATAAGAGCACATTTGCAATGACACTGGTGATATGTGGTCTGTGAAAAGAACACACATGCAATGATACTATTGGATCCATATGTGGTCTGTGAGAAGGACACACGTGCAATGACACTAGTGGATCCATGTGTGGTTCATGGGAAGAACACACATGCAATGACACTAGTGATATGTGGTCCATGAGAAGAACAGACATGCAATGACTGTAACTATGGTTAATGAAAAGAGCAGACATGCAATGACACTAGTGGATCCATGTGTGGTTAATGAGAAGAACACACATGCAATGACACTGGGTGTGATTCATGATATGGTTTGTGAGAAGAGCACACATGCAATGACTCTAGCTGTGGTTCATGAGAAGAACACGCATGCAATCACACTGGTGTATCCTTATGTGGTTTGTGACAAGAACACACATGCAAGGACTCTAGCTGTGGTTCCTAAGAAGAACACACATCCAATGACACTGGTGGATCCATGTGTGGTCTGTGAGAGGATCACACATGCAATGACTCTAACTGTGGTTCATGAAAAGAGCAGACATGCAATGACACCGGTGGATCCATGTGTGGTCTGTGGGAGGAACACACATCCAATGACACTGTTGGATCCATATCTGGTTTGTGAGAAGAACACACATGCAATGACACTGGTGGATCCATGTGTGGTCTGTGGGAAGAACACACATGCAATGACTCTAGATGTGGTTCATGAAAATAGAATACGTGCAATGACACCATCGGATCCGTGTGTGGTCTATGAGAGGAACATACATCCAATGACACCAGTGGATCCATATGTGGTTTGTGATAAGAACACACATGCAATGACACTAGTGATATGTGGTCTGTGAAAAGATACCACATGCAATGACACTGGTGGTTCCATATGTGGTTTGTGAGAAGGACACGCATGCAATGACACTGGTGGATCCATGTGTGGTCTGTGGGAAGAACACACATGCAATGACACTGGTGATATGTCGTTTATGAAAAGAACAGACATGTAATGACTCTAATTGTGGTTAATGAAAAGAGCACACATGCAATGACCCTGGTGGATCCATGCTTGGTTAATGAGAAGAACACACATGCAATGACACTGGGTGTGGTTCATGATGTGGTTTGTGAGAAGAACACACATGCAATGACTCTAGCTGTGGTTCATGAGAAGAACAGACATGCAATGACTCTAGATGTGCTTCATGAAAAGAACAGACATGCGATGACACCGGTGGATCCATGTGAGGTCTATGAGAGGAACACACATCCAATGACGCGGTTGGATCCTTACGTGGTTTGTGAGAAGAGCACATTTGCAATGACACTGGTGATATGTGGTCTGTGAAAAGAACACACATGCAATGATACTATTGGATCCATATGTGGTCTGTGAGAAGGACACACGTGCAATGACACTAGTGGATCCATGTGTGGTTCATGGGAAGAACACACATGCAATGACACTGGTGATATGTGGTCCATGAGAAGAACAGACATGCCATGACTGTAACTATGGTTAATGAAAAGAGCAGACATGCAATGACACCAGTGGATCCATGTGTGGTTAATGAGAAGAACACACATGCAATGACACTGGGTGTGATTCATGATATGGTTTGTGAGAAGAGCACACAAGCAATGACTCTAGCTGTGGTTCATGAGAAGAACACGCATGCAATCACACTGGTGTATCCTTATGTGGTTTGTGACAAGAACACACATGCAAGGACTCTAGCCGTGGTTCCTAAGAAGAACACACATCAAATGACACTGGTGGATCCATGTGTGGTCTGTGAGAGGATCACACATGCAATGACTCTAACTGTGGTTCATGAAAAGAGCAGACATGCAATGACACCGGTGGATCCATGTGTGGTCTGTGGGAGGAACACACATCCAATGACACTGTTGGATCCATATGTGGTTTGTGAGAAGAACACACATGCAATGACACTGGTGGATCCATGTGTGGTTTGTGGGAAGATCACACATGCAATGACTCTAGATGTGGTTCATGAAAAGAGAAGACGTGCAATGACACCATCGGATCCGTGTGTGGTCTATGAGAGAACACATCCAATGACACCAGTGGATCCATATGTGGTTTGTGAGAAGAACACACATGCAATGACACTAGTGATATGTGGTCTGTGAAAAGATACCACATGCAATGACACTGGTGGTTCCATATCTGGTTTGTGAGAAGGACACACATGCAATGACACTGGTGGATCCATGTGTGGTCTGTGGGAAGAACACACATGCAATGACACTGGTGATATGTCGTTTGTGAAAAGAATGCATATGCAATGACTCTAATTGTGGTTAATGAAAAGAGCACACATGCAATGACACTGGTGGATCCATGCTTGGTTAATGAGAAGAACACACATGCAATGACACTGGGTGTGGTTCATGATGTGGTTTGTGAGAAGAACACACATGCAATGACTCTAGCTGTGGTTCATGAGAAGAACACACATGCAATGACTCTAGATGTGCTTCATGAAAAGAACAAACATGCGATGACACCGGTGGATCCATGTGTGGTCTATGAGAGGAACACACATCCAATGACGCGGTTGGATCCTTACGTGGTTTGTGAGAAGAGCACATTTGCAATGACACTGGTGATATGTGGTCTGTGAAAAGAACACACATGCAATGACACTATTGTATCCATATGTGGTCTGTGAGAAGGACACACGCGTAATGACACTAGTGGATCCATGTGGTTCATGGGAAGAACACACATGCAATGACACCGGTGATATGTGGTCCATGAGAAGAATGTATATGCAATGACTGTAACTATGGTTAATGAAAAGAGCAGACATGCAATGACACTGGTGGATCCATGTGTGGTTAATGAGAAGAACACACATGCAATGACACTAGGTGTGATTCATGATATGGTTTGTGAGAAGAACACACATGCAATGACTCTAGCTGTGGTTCATGAGAAGAACACACATGCAATGACTCTAGATGTGGTTCATGAAAAGAGCAGACATGCGATGACACCGGTAGAACACACATCCAATGACACTGGTGGATCCTTACGTGGTTTGTGAGAAAACACACATGCAATGACACTGGTGATATGTGGTCTATGAAAAGAACACACATGCAATGACACTGTTGGATCCATATGTGGTTTGTGAGAAGGACACACATGCAATGACACTGGTGGGTCCATGTGTGGTTCATGGGAAGAACACACATGCAATGACACTGGTGATATGTGGTTCATGAGAAGAACAGACATACAATGACTCTAACTGTGGTTAATGAAAAGAGTAGACATGCAATGGCACTAGTGGATCCATGTGTGGTTAATGAGAAGAACACACATGCAATGACACTGGGTGTGATTCATGATATGGTTTGTGAGAAGAACACACATGCAATGACTCTAGCTGTGGTTCATGAGAAGAACACGAATGCAATTACACTGGTGTATCCTTATGTGGTTTGTGAGAAGAACACACATGCAAGGACTCTAGCTGTGGTTCATGGAAAAAACACACATGCAAGGACTCTATCTATGGTTCATGAGAAGAACACACATCCAATGACACTGGTGGATCCATATGTGGTCTGTGAGAGGATCACACATGCAATGACTCTAACTGTGGTTCATGAAAAGAGCAGACATGCAATGACACCGGTGGATCCATGTGTGGTCTGTGGGAGGAACACACATCCAATGACACTGTTGGATCCATATGTGGTTTGTGAGAAGAACACACATGCAATGACACTGGTGGATCCATCTGTGGTTTGTGGGAAGAACACACATGCAATGACTCTATATGTGGTTCATGAAAAGAGAAGACGTGCAATGACACCATCAGATCCGTGTGTGGTCTATGAGAGGAACACACATCCAGTGACACCAGTGGATCCATATGTGGTTTGTGAGAAGAACACACATGCAATGACACTAGTGATATGTGGTCTGTGAAAAGAACACACATGCAATGCCACTTGTGGTTCCATATGGTTTGTGAGAAGGACACACATGCAATGACATCGGTGGATCCATGTGTGGTCTGTGGGAAGAACACACATGCAATGACACCGGTGATATGTCGTTGTGAAAAGAATGTACATGCAATGACTCTAATTGTGGTTAGTGAAAAGAGCACATGCAATGACACCTGTGGATCCATGCTTGGTTAATGAGAAGAACACACATGCAATGACACTGGGTGTGGTTCATGATGTGGTTTGTGAGAAGAACACACATGCAATGACTCTAGCTGTGGTTCATGAGAAGAACACACAATCAATGAAACTGTAGGATACATAAGTGGTATGTGAGAACACACATGCAATGACACTGTGGATCCATTTGGTTCATGGAAGAACACACATCCAATGACACTGTGATATGTGGTCCATGAGAAGAACAGTACATGCAATGACTCAGAATTATGGTTAATGAAAAGAGCAGACATGCAATGACACTGGTGGATCCATGTGTGGTTAATGAGAAGAACACACATGCAATGACACTGGGTGTGATTCATGATATGGTTTGTGAGAAGAACACACATGCAAGGACTCTAGCTGTGGTTCATGGAAAAAACACACACATGCAAGGACTCTATCTATGGTTCATGAGAAGAACACACATCCAATGACACTGGTGGATCCATATGTGGTCTGTGAGAGGATCACACATGCAATGACTCTAACTGTGGTTCATGAAAAGAGCAGATATGCAATGACACCGGTGGATCCATGTGTGGTCTGTGGCAGGAACACACATCCAATGACACTGTTGGATCCATATGTGGTTTGTGAGAAGAACACATGCAATGACACTGTGGATCCATGTGGTCTGTGGGAAGAACACACATGCAATGACTCTATATGTGGTTCATGAAAAGAGAAGACGTGCAATGACACCACCATCGGATCTGTGTGGTCTATGAGAGGAACACACATCCAAGGACACCAAGTGGATCCATATGTGGTTTGTGAGAAGAACACACATGCAATGACACTAGTGATATGTGGTCTGTGAAAAGAACACACATGCAATGACACTGGTGGTTCCATATGTGGTTTGTGAGAAGGACACACAGGCAATGACACTGGTGGATCCATGTGTGGTCTGTGGGAAGAACACACATGCAATGACACTGGTGATATGTCGTTTGTGAAAAGAATGCATATGCAATGACTCTAATGTGGTTAATGAAAAGAGCACACATGCAATGACACTGGTGGATCCATGCTTGGTTAATGAGAAGAACACACATGTAATGACACTGGGTGTGGTTCATGATGTGGTTTGTGAGAAGAACACACATGCAATGACTCTAGCTGTGGTTCATGAGAAGAACACACATGCAATGACTCTAGATGTGCTTCATGAAAAGAACAAACATGCGATGACACCGGTGGATCCATCTGTGGTCTATGAGAGGAACACACATCCAATGAAGCGGGTGGATCCTTACGTGGTTTGTGAGAAGAGCACATTTGCAATGACACTGGTGATATGTGGTCTGTGAAAAGAACACACATGCAATGACACTATTGGATCCATATGTGGTCTGTGAGAAGGACACACATGCAATGACACAGGGTGTGGTTCATGATGTGGTTTGTGAGAAGAACACACATGCAATGACTCTAGCTGTGGTTCATGAGAAGAACACACATGCAATGACTCTAGATGTGCTTCATGAAAAGAACAAACATGCGATGACACCGGTGGATCCATGTGTGGTCTATGAGAGGAACACACATCCAATGACGCGGTTGGATCCTTACGTGGTTTGTGAGAAGAGCACATTTGCAATGACACTGGTGATATGTGGTCTGTGAAAAGAACACACATGCAATGACACTATTGGATCCATATGTGGTCTGTGAGAAGGACACACGTGCAATGACACTAGTGGATCCATGTGTGGTTCATGGGAAGAACACACATGCAATGACACTGGTGATATGTGGTCCATGAGAAGAACAGACATGCAATGACTGTAACTATGGTTAATGAAAAGAGCAGACATGCAATGACACTGGTGGATCCATGTGTGGTTAATGAGAAGAACACACATGCAATGACACTAGGTGTGATTCATGATATGGTTTGTGAGAAGAACACACATGCAATGACTCTAGCTGTGGTTCATGAGAAGAACACACATGCAATGACTCTAGATGTGGTTCATGAAAAGAGCAGACATGCGATGACACCGGTAGAACACACATCCAATGACACTGGTGGATCCTTACGTGGTTTGTGAGAAAACACACATGCAATGACACTGGTGATATGTGGTCTATGAAAAGAACACACATGCAATGACACTGTTGGATCCATATGTGGTTTGTGAGAAGGACACACATGCAATGACACTGGTGGGTCCATGTGTGGTTCATGGGAAGAACACACATGCAATGACACTGGTGATCTGTGGTTCATGAGAAGAATGTATACAATGACTCTAACTGTGGTTAATGAAAAGAGTAGACATGCAATGGCACTAGTGGATCCATGTGTGGTTAATGAGAAGAACACACATGCAATGACACCGGTGTGATTCATGATATGGTTTGTGAGAAGAACACACATGCAATGACTCTAGCTGTGGTTCATGAGAAGAACACGAATGCAATTACACTGGTGTATCCTTATGTGGTTTGTGAGAAGAACACACATGCAAGGACTCTAGCTGTGGTTCATGGAAAAAACACACATGCAAGGACTCTATCTATGGTTCATGAGAAGAACACACATCCAATGACACTGGTGGATCCATATGTGGTCTGTGAGAGGATCACACATGCAATGACTCTAACTGTGGTTCATGAAAAGAGCAGACATGCAATGACACCGGTGGATCCATGTGTGGTCTGTGGGAGGAACACACATCCAATGACACTGTTGGATCCATATGTGGTTTGTGAGAAGAACACACATGCAATGACACTGGTGGATCCATCTGTGGTTTGTGGGAAGAACACACATGCAATGACTCTATATGTGGTTCATGAAAAGAGAAGACGTGCAATGACACCATCAGATCCGTGTGTGGTCTATGAGAGGAACACACATCCAGTGACACCAGTGGATCCATATGTGGTTTGTGAGAAGAACACACATGCAATGACACTAGTGATATGTGGTCTGTGAAAAGAACACACATGCAATGCCACTTGTGGTTCCATATGTGGTTTGTGAGAAGGACACACATGCAATGACACTGGTGGATCCATGTGTGGTCTGTGGGAAGAACACACATGCAATGACACTGGTGATATGTCGTTTGTGAAAAGAACAGACATGCAATGACTCTAATTGTGGTTAGTGAAAAGAGCACACATGCAATGACACTGGTGGATCCATGCTTGGTTAATGAGAAGAACACACATGCAATGACACTGGGTGTGGTTCATGATGTGGTTTGTGAGAAGAACACACATGCAATGACTCTAGCTGTGGTTCATGAGAAGAACACACATGCAATGAAACTGTTGGATCCATATGTGGTATGTGAGAACGACACACATGCAATGACACTGGTGGATCCATTTGTGGTTCATGGGAAGAACACACATCCAATGACACTGGTGATATGTGGTCCATGAGAAGAACAGACATGCAATGACTGTAACTATGGTTAATGAAAAGAGCAGACATGCAATGACACTGGTGGATCCATGTGTGGTTAATGAGAAGAACACACATGCAATGACACTGGGTGTGATTCATGATATGGTTTGTGAGAAGAACACACATGCAAGGACTCTAGCTGTGGTTCATGGAAAAAACACACACATGCAAGGACTCTATCTATGGTTCATGAGAAGAACACACATCCAATGACACTGGTGGATCCATATGTGGTCTGTGAGAGGATCACACATGCAATGACTCTAACTGTGGTTCATGAAAAGAGCAGATATGCAATGACACCGGTGGATCCATGTGTGGTCTGTGGCAGGAACACACATCCAATGACACTGTTGGATCCATATGTGGTTTGTGAGAAGAACACACATGCAATGACACTGGTGGATCCATGTGTGGTCTGTGGGAAGAACACACATGCAATGACTCTATATGTGGTTCATGAAAAGAGAAGACGTGCAATGACACCATCGGATCTGTGTGTGGTCTATGAGAGGAACACACATCCAGTGACACCAGTGGATCCATATGTGGTTTGTGAGAAGAACACACATGCAATGACACTAGTGATATGTGGTCTGTGAAAAGAACACACATGCAATGACACTGGTGGTTCCATATGTGGTTTGTGAGAAGGACACACAGGCAATGACACTGGTGGATCCATGTGTGGTCTGTGGGAAGAACACACATGCAATGACACTGGTGATATGTCGTTTGTGAAAAGAACAGACATGCAATGACTCTAATTGTGGTTAATGAAAAGAGCACACATGCAATGACACTGGTGGATCCATGCTTGGTTAATGAGAAGAACACACATGTAATGACACTGGGTGTGGTTCATGATGTGGTTTGTGAGAAGAACACACATGCAATGACTCTAGCTGTGGTTCATGAGAAGAACACACATGCAATGACTCTAGATGTGCTTCATGAAAAGAACAAACATGCGATGACACCGGTGGATCCATCTGTGGTCTATGAGAGGAACACACATCCAATGAAGCGGTGGATCTCACGTGGTTTGTGAGAAGAGCACATTTGCAATGACACTGGTGATATGTGGTCTGTGAAAAGAACACACATGCAATGACACTATTGGATCCATATGTGGTCTGTGAGAAGGACACACATGCAATGACACTAGTGGATCCATGTGTGGTTCATGGGAAGAACACACATGCAATCACACTGGTGATATGTGGTCCATGAGAAGAACATACATGCAATGACTGTAACTATGGTTAATGAAAAGATCAGACATGCAATGACACTGGTGGATCCAGGTGTGGTTAATGAGAAGAACACACATGCAATGACACTGGGTATGATTCATGATATGGTTTGTGAGAAGAACACACATGCAATGACTCTAGCTGTGGTTCATGAGAAGAACACACATGCAATGACTCTAGATGTGGTTCATGAAAAGAGCAAACATGCGATGACACCGGTGGATCCATGTGTGGTCTATGAGAGGAACACACATCCAATGACACTGGTGGAACCTTACGTGGTTTGTGAGAAAACACACATGCAATGACACTGGTGATATGTGGTCTGTGAAAAGAACACACATGGAATGGCACTGTTGGATCCATATGTGGTTTGTGAGAAGGACACACATGCAATGACACTGGTGGGTCCATGTGTGGTTCATGGGAAGAACACACATGCAATGACACTGGTGATATGTGGTTCATGAGAAGAACAGACATACAATGACTCTAACTATGGTTAATGAAAAGAGTAGACATGCAATGACACTAGTGGATCCATGTGTGGTTAATGAGAAGAACACACATGCAATGAAACTGGGTGTGATTCATGATATGGTTTGTGAGAAGAACACACATGCAATGACTCTAGCTGTGGTTCATGAGAAGAACACGCATGCAATTACACTGGTGTATCCTTATGTGGTTTGTGAGAAGAACACACATGCAAGGACTCTAGCTGTGGTTCATGGAAAAAACACACTTGCAAGGACTCTATCTATGGTTCATGAGAAGAACACACATCCAATGACACTGGTGGATCCATATGTGGTCTGGGAGAGGATCACACATGCAATGAATCTAACTGTGGTTCATGAAAAGAGCAGACATGCAATGACACCGGTGGATCCATGTGTGGTCTGTGGGAGGAACACACATCCAATGACACTGTTGGATCCATATGTGGTTTGTGAGAAGAACACACATGCAATGACAATGGTGGATCCATGTGTGGTCTGTGGGAAGAACACACATGCAATGACTCTAGATGTGGTTCATGAACAGAGAAGACGTGCAATGCCACCATCGGATCCGTGTGTGGTCTATGAGAGGAACACACATCCAATGACACCAGTGGATCCATATGTGGTTTGTGAGAAGAACACACATGCAATGACACTAGTGATATGTGGTCTGTGAAAAGAACACACATGCAATGACACTGGTGGTTCCATATGTGGTTTGTGAGAAGGACACACATGCAATGACACTGGTGGATCCATGTGTGGTCTGTGGGAAGAACACACATGCAATGACACTGGTGATATGTCGTTTGTGAAAAGAGCAGACATGCAATGACTCTAAATGTGGTTAATGAAAAGAGCACACATGCAATGACACTGGTGGATCCATGCTTGGTTAATGAGAAGAACACACATGCAATGACACTGGGTGTGGTTCATGATGTGGTTTGTGAGAAGAACACACATGCAATGACTCTAGCTGTGGTTCATGAGAAGAACACACATGCAATGACTCTAGATGTGCTTCATGAAAAGAACAGACATGCGATGACACCGGTGGATCCATGTGTGGTCTATGAGAGGAACACACATCCAATGACGCGGGTGGATCCTTACGTGGTTTGTGAGAAGAGCACATTTGCAATGACACTGGTGATATGTGGTCTGTGAAAAGAACACACATGCAATGACACTATTGGATCCATATGTGGTCTGTGAGAAGGACACACATGCAATGACACTAGTGGGTCCATGTGTGGTTCATGGGAAGAACACACATGCAATGACACTGGTGATATGTGGTCCATGAGAAGAACGGACATGCAATGACTGTAACTATGGTTAATGAAAAGAGCAGACATGCAATGACACTAGTGGATCCATGTGTGGTTAATGAGAAGAACACACATGAAATCACACTGGTGATATGTCATTTGTGAAAAGAACAGACATGCAATGACTCTAACTATGGTTAATGAAAAGAGCACACATGCAAGGATGCTGGTGGATCCATGTGTGGTTAATGAGAAGAACACACATGCAATAACACTGGGTGTGGTTCATGATGTGGTTTGTGAGAAGAACACACATGCAATGACTCTAGCTGTGGTTCATGAGAAGAACACACATGCAATGACTCTAGATGTGGTTCATGAAAAGAACAGACATGCGATGACACCGGTGGATCCATGTGTGGTCTATGAGAGGAATACACATCCAATGACGCCAGTGGATCCTTACATGGTTTGTGAGAAGAACACACATGCAATGACACTGGTGATATGTGGTCTGTGAAAAGAACACACATGCAATGACACTGTTGGATCCATATGTGGTATGTGAGAAGGACGCACATGCAATGACAGTGGTGGATCCATTTGTGGTTCATGGGAAGAACACACATGCAATGACACTGGTGATATGTGGTTCATGAGAATAACAGACATGCAATGACTGTAACTATGGTTAATGAAAAGAGCAGACATGCAATGACACTGGTGGATCCATGTGTGGTTAATGAGAAGAACACACATGCAATGACACTGGGTGTGATAAATGATATGGTTTGTGAGAAGAACACACATGCAATGACTCTAGCTATGGTTCATGAGAAGAACACACATGCGATGACTCTAGATGTGGTTCATGAAAAGAGCAGACATGCGATGACACCGGTGGATCCATGTGTGGTCTATGAGAGTAACACACATCCAATGACACTGGTGGATCCTTACGTGGTTTGTGAGAAAAATACACATGCAATGACGCTGGTGATATGTGGTCTATGAAAAGAACACACATGCAATGACACTGTTGGATCCATATGTGGTTTGTGAGAAGGACACACATGCAATGACACTGGTGGGTCCATGTGTGGTTCATGGGAAGAACACACATGCAATGACACTGGTGATATGTGGTTCATGAGAAGAACAGACATGCAATGACTCTAACTGTTGTTAATGAAAAGAGCAGACATGCAATGACACTAGTGGATCCATGTGTGGTTAATGAGAAGAACACACATGGAATGACACTGGGTGTGATTCATGATATGGTTTGTGAGAAGAGCACATGCAATGACTCTAGCTGTGTTCATGAGAAGAACACGCATGCAATCACACCTGTGTATCCTTATGTGGTTTGTGACAAGAACACACATCCAATGACGCTGGTGGATCCATGTGGTCTGTGAGAGGATCACACATGCAATGACTCTAAGTGTGTTTCTTGAAAAGAGAATACATGCAATCACACAGGTGGATACAGGTGTCGTCTGTGGTAGGAACACACATCCAATGACACCTGGATCCATATGTGGTTTGTGAGAAGAACACACATGCAATGACACTGGTGGATCCATGTGTGGTTTGTGGGAAGATCACACATGCAATGACTCTAGATGTGGTTCATGAAAAGAGAAGACGTGCAATGACACCATCGGATCCGTGTGTGGTCTATGAGAGGAACACACATCCAATGACACCAGTGGATCCATATGTGGTTTGTGAGAAGAACACACATGCAATGACACTAGTGATATGTGGTCTGTGAAAAAATACCACATGCAATGACACTGGTGGTTCCATATCTGGTTTGTGAGAAGGACACACATGCAATGACACTGGTGGATCCATGTGTGGTCTGTGGGAAGAACACACATGCAATGACACTGGTGATATGTCGTTTGTGAAAAGAACAGACATGCAATGACTCTAATTGTGGTTAATGAAAAGAGCACACATGCAATGACACTGGTGGATCCATGCTTGGTTAATGAGAAGAACACACATGCAATGACACTGGGTGTGGTTCATGATGTGGTTTGTGAGAAGAACACACATGCAATGACTCTAGCTGTGGTTCATGAGAAGAACACACATGCAATGACTCTAGATGTGCTTCATGAAAAGAACAAACATGCGATGACACCGGTGGATCCATGTGTGGTCTATGAGAGGAACACACATCCAATGACGCGGTTGGATCCTTACGTGGTTTGTGAGAAGAGCACATTTGCAATGACACTGGTGATATGTGGTCTGTGAAAAGAACACACATGCAATGACACTATTGGATCCATATGTGGTCTGTGAGAAGGACACACGTGCAATGACACTAGTGGATCCATGTGTGGTTCATGGGAAGAACACACATGCAATGACACTGGTGATATGTGGTCCATGAGAAGAACAGACATGCAATGACTGTAACTATGGTTAATGAAAAGAGCAGACATGCAATGACACTGGTGGATCCATGTGTGGTTAATGAGAAGAACACACATGCAATGACACTAGGTGTGATTCATGATATGGTTTGTGAGAAGAACACACATGCAATGACTCTAGCTGTGGTTCATGAGAAGAACACACATGCAATGACTCTAGATGTGGTTCATGAAAAGAGCAGACATGCGATGACACCGGTAGAACACACATCCAATGACACTGGTGGATCCTTACGTGGTCTGTGAGAAAACACACATCCAATGACACTGGTGATATGTGGTCTGTGAAAAGAACACACATGCAATGACACTGTTGGATCCATATGTGGTTTGTGAGAAGGACACACATGCAATGACACTGGTGGGTCCATGTGTGGTTCATGGGAAGAACACACATGCAATGACACTGGTGATATGTGGTTCATGAGAAGAACAGACATACAATGACTCTAACTGTGGTTAATGAAAAGAGTAGACATGCAATGGCACTAGTGGATCCATGTGTGGTTAATGAGAAGAACACACATGCAATGACACTGGGTGTGATTCATGATATGGTTTGTGAGAAGAACACACACGCAATGACTCTAGCTGTGGTTCATGAGAAGAACACGCATGCAATTACACTGGTGTATCCTTATGTGGTTTGTGAGAAGAACACACATGCAAGGACTCTAGCTGTGGTTCATGGAAAAAACACACATGCAAGGACTCTATCTATGGTTCATGAGAAGAACACACATCCAATGACACTGGTGGATCCATATGTGGTCTGTGAGAGGATCACACATGCAATTACTCTAACTGTGGTTCATGAAAAGAGCAGACATGCAATGACACCGGTGGATCCATGTGTGGTCTGTGGGAGGAACACACATCCAATGACACTGTTTGATCCATATGTGGTTTGTGAGAAGAACACACATGCAATGACACTGGTGGATCCATCTGTGGTCTGTGGGAAGAACACACATGCAATGACTCTATATGTGGTTCATGAAAAGATAAGACGTGAAGTGACACCATCGGATCCGTGTGTGGTCTATGAGAGGAACACACATCCAGTGACACCAGTGGATCCATATGTGGTTTGTGAGAAGAACACACATGCAATGACACTAGTGATATGTGGTCTGTGAAAAGAACACACATGCAATGCCACTTGTGGTTCCATATGTGGTTTGTGAGAAGGACACACATGCAATGACACTGGTGGATCCATGTGTGGTCTGTGGGAAGAACACACATGCAATGACACTGGTGATATGTCGTTTGTGAAAAGAACAGACATGCAATGACTGTAATTGTGGTTAGTGAAAAGAGCACACATGCAATGACACTGGTGGATCCATGCTTGGTTAATGAGAAGAACACACATGCAATGACACTGGGTGTGGTTCATGATGTGGTTTGTGAGAAGAACACACATGCAATGACTCTAGCTGTGGTTCATGAGAAGAACACACATGCAATGACTCTAGATGTGCTTCATGAAAAGAACAAACATGCGATGACACCGGTGGATCCATGTGTGGTTTATGAAAGGAACACACATCCAATGACGTGGGTGGATCCTTACGTGGTTTGTGAGAAGAGCACATTTGCAATGACACTGGTGTTATGTGGTATGTGAAAAGAACACACATGCAATGACACTATTGGATCCATATGTGGTCTGTGAGAAGGACACACATGCAATGACACTAGTGGATCCATGTGTGGTTCATGGGAAGAACACACATGCAATGACACTGGTGATATGTGGTCCATGAGAAGAACGGACATGCAATGACTGTAACTATGGTTAATGAAAAGAGCAGACATGCAATGACACTAGTGTATCCATGTGTGGTTAATGAGAAGAACACACATGCAATGACACTGGGTGTGATTCATGATATGGTTTGTGAGAAGAACACACATGCAATGACTCTAGCTGTGGTTCATGAGAAGAACACACATGCAATGAGTCTAGATGTGGTTCATGAAAAGAGCAGACATGCGATGACACCGGTGGATCCATGTGTGGTCTATGAGAGGAACACACATCCAATGACACTGGTGGATCCTTACGTGGTTTGTGAGAAAACACACATGCAATGACAATGGTGATATGTGGTCTGTGAAAAGAACACACATGCAATGACACTGTTGGATCCATATGTGGTTTGTGAAAAGAACACACATGCAATGACACTATTGGATCCATATGTGGTCTGTGAGAAGGACACACATGCAATGACACTAGTGGATCCATATGTGGTTCATGGGAAGAACACACATGCAATGACAATGGTGATATGTGGTCCATGAGAAGAACGGACATGCAATGACTGTAACTATGGTTAATGAAAAGAGTAGACATGCAATGACACTAGTGGATCCATGTGTGGTTAATGAGAAGAACACACATGCAATGACACTGGTGATATGTCGTTTGTGAAAAGAACAGACATGCAATGACTCTAACTATGGTTAATGAAAAGAGCACACATGCAAGGATGCTGGTGGATCCATGTGTGGTTAATGAGAAGAACACACATGCAATGACACTGGGTGTGGTTCATGATGTGGTTTGTGAGAAGAACACACATGCAATGACTCTAGATGTGGTTCATGAGAAGAACACACATGCAATGACTCTAGATGTGGATCATGAAAAGAACAGACATGCGATGACACTGGTGGATCCATGTGTGGTCTATGAGAGGAACACACATCCAATGACGCCAGTGGATCCTTACGTGGTTTGTGAGAAGAACACACATGCAATGACACTGGTGATATGTGGTCTGCGAAAAGAACACACATGCAATGACACTGTTGGTTCCATATGTGGTATGTGAGAAGGACACACATGCAATGACAGTGGTGGATCCATTTGTGGTTCATGGGAAGAACACACCTGCAATGACACTGGTGATATGTGGTTCATGAGAATAACAGACATGCAATGACTGTAACTATGGTTAATGAAAAGAGCAGACATGCAATGACACTGGTGGATCCATGTGTGGTTAATGAGAAGAACACACATGCAATGACACTGGGTGTGATTCATGATATGGTTTGTGAGAAGAACACACATGCAATGACTCTAGCTATGGTTCATGACAAAAACACACATGCGATGACTCTATATGTGGTTCATGAAAAGAGCAGACATGCGATGACACCGGTGGATCCATGTGTGGTCTATGAGAGGAACACACATCCAATGAAGCGGGTGGATCCTTACGTGGTTTGTGAGAAAAATACACATGCAATGACACTGGTGATATGTGGTCTATGAAAAGAACACACATGCAATGACACTGTTGGATCCATATGTGGTTTGTGAGAAGGACACACATGCAATGACACTGGTGGGTCCATGTGTGGTTCATGGGAAGAACACACATGCAATGACACTGGTGATATGTGGTTCATGAGAAGAACAGACATGCAATGACTCTAACTGTGGTTAATGAAAAGAGCAGACATGCAATGACAATAGTGGATCCATGTGTGGTTAATGAGAAGAACACACATGCAATGACACTGGGTGTGATTCATGATATGGTTTGTGAGAAGAGCACACATGTAATGACTCTAGCTGTGGTTCATGAGAAGAACACGCATGCAATCACACTGGTGTATCCTTATGTGGTTTGTGACAAGAACACACATCCAATGACACTGGTGGATCCATGTGGTCTGAGAGGATCACACATGCAATGACTCTAACTTGGTTCATGAAAAGAGCGTATATGCAATGACACCGGTGGATCCATGTGTGGTCTGTGGGAGGAACACACATCCAATGACACTGTTGGATCCATATGTGGTTTGTGAGAAGAACACACATGCAATGACACTGGTGGATCCATGTGTGGTTTGTGGGAAGAACACACATGCGATGACTCTACATGTGGTTCATGAAAAGAGAAGACGTGCGATGACACCGGTGGATCCATGTGTGGTCTATGAGAGTAACACACATCCAATGACACTGGTGGATCCTTACGTGGTTTGTGAGAAAAATACACATGCAATGACACTGGTGATATGTGGTCTATGAAAAGAACACACATGCAATGACACTGTTGGATCCATATGTGGTTTGTGAGAAGCACACACATGCAATGACACTGGTGGGTCCATGTGTGGTTCATGGGAAGAACACACATGCAATGACACTGGTGATATGTGGTTCATGAGAAGAACAGACATGCAATGACTCTAACTGTGGTTAATGAAAAGAGCAGACATGCAATGAAACTAGTGGATCCATGTGTGGTTAATGAGAAGAACACACATGCAATGACACTGGGTGTGATTCATGATATGGTTTGTGAGAAGAGCACACATGCAATGACTCTAGCTGTGGTTCATGAGAAGAACACGCATGCAATCACACTGGTGTATCCTTATGTGGTTTGTGACAATAACACACATCCAATGACACTGGTGGATCCATGTGTGGTCTGTGAGAGGATCACACATGCAATGACTCTAACTGTGGTTCATGAAAAGAGCAGACATGCAATGACACCGGTGGATCCATGTGTGGTCTGTGGGAGGAACACACATCCAATGACACTGTTGGATCCATATGTGGTTTGTGAGAAGAACACACATGCAATGACACTGGTGGATCCATGTGTGGTTTGTGGGAAGAACACACATGCAATGACTCTAGATGTGGTTCATGAAAAGAGAAGACGTGCAATGACACCATCGGATCCGCGTGTGGTCTATGAGAGGAACACACATCCAATGACACCAGTGGATCTATATGTGGTTTGTGAGAAGAACACACATGCAATGACACTAGTGATATGTGGTCTGTGAAAAGAACACACATGAAATGACACTGGTGGTTCCATATGTGGTTTGTGAGAAGGACACACATGAATGACACTGGTGGATCCATGTGTGGTCTGTGGGAAGAACACACATGCAATGACACTGGTGATATGTCGTTTGTGAAAAGAATAGACGTGAAATGACTCTAATTGTGGTTAATGAAAAGAGCACACATGCAATGACACTGGTGTATCCATGCTTGGTTAATGAGAAGAACACACATGCAATGACACTGGGTGTGGTTCATGATGTGGTTTGTGAGAAGAACACACATGCAATGACTCTAGCTATGGTTCATGAGAAGAAGACACATGCAATGACTCTATATGTCCTTCATGAACAGAACAGACATGCGATGAGACCGGTGGATCCATGTGTGGTCTATGAGAGGAACACACATCCAATGACGTGGGTGGATCCTTACGTGGTTTGTGAGAAGAGCACATTTGCAATGATACTGGTGATATGTGGTCTGTGAAAAGAACACACATGCAATGACACTATTGGATCCATATGTGGTCTGTGAGAAGGACACACATGCAATGACACTAGTGGATCCATGTGTGGTTCATGGGAAGAACACACATGCAATGACACTGGTGATATGTGGTCCATGAGAAGAAGAGACATGCAATGACTGTAACTATGGTTAATGAAAAGAGGAGACATGCAATGACACTGGTGGATCCATGTGTGGTTAATGAGAAGAACACACATGCAATGACACTGGGTGTGATTAATGATATGGTTTGTGAGAAGAACACACATGCAATGACTCTAGCTGTGGTTCATGAGAAGAATACGCATGCAATTACACTGGTGTATCCTTATGTGGTTTGTGAGAAGAACACACATGTAAGGACTCTAGCTGTGGTTCATGGAAAAAACACACATGCAAGCACTCTATCTATGGTTCATGAGAAGAACACACATCCAATGACACTGGTGGATCCATATGTGGTCTGTGAGAGGATCACACATGCAATGACTCTAACTGTGGTTCATGAAAACAGCAGACATGCAATGACACCGGTGGATCCATATGTGGTCTGTGGGAGGAACACACATCCAATGACACTGTTGGATCCATATGTGGTTTGTGAGAAGAACACACATGCAATGACAATGGTGGATCCATGTGTGGTCTGCGGGAAGAACACACATGCAATCACTCTAGATGTGTTTCATGAAAAGAGAAGACGTGCAATGCCACCATCGGATCCGTGTGTGGTCTATGAGAGGAACACACATCCAATGACACCAGTGGATTCATATGTGGTTTGTGAGAAGAACACACATGCAATGACACTAGTGATATGTGGTATGTGAAAAGAACACACATGCAATGACACTGGTGGTTCCATATGTGGTTTGTGAGAAGGACACACATGCAATGACACTGGTGGATCCATGTGTGGTCTGTGGGAAGAACACACATGCAATGACACTAGTGATATGTCGTTTGTGAAAAGAGCAGACATGCAATGACTGTAATTGTTGTTAATGAAAAGAGCACACATGCAATGACACTGGTGGATCCATGCTTGGTTAATGAGAAGAACATGCATGCAATGACACTGGGTGTGGTTCATGATGTGGTTTGTGAGAAGAACACACATGCAATGACTATAGCTATGGTTCATGAGAAGAACACACATGCAATGACTCTAGATGTGCTTCATGAAAAGAACAGACATGCGATGACACCGGTGGATCCATGTGTGGTCTATGACAGGAACACACATCCAATGACGCGGGTGGATCCTTACGTGGTTTGTGAGAAGAGCACATTTGCAATGACACTGGTGATATGTGGTCTGTGAAAAGAACACACATGCAATGACAATATTGGATCCATATGTGGTTTGTGAGAAGGACACACATGCAATGACACTGGTGGGTCCATGTGGGGTTCATGGGAATTACACACATGCAATGACACTGGTGATATGTGGTTCATGAGAAGAACAGACATACAATGACTCTAACTGTGGTTAATGAAAAGAGTAGACATGCAATGACACTAGTGGATCCATGTGTGGTTAATGAGAAGAACACACATGCAATGACACTGGGTGTGATTCATGATATGGTTTGTGATAAGAACACACATGCAATGACTCTAGCTGTGGTTCATGAGAACAACACGCATGCAATTACACTGGTGTATCCTTATGTGGTTTGTGAGAAGAACACACATGCAAGGACTCTAGCTGTGGTTCATGGAAAAAACACACATCCAATGACTCTAGCTGTGGTTCATGAGAAGGACACACATCCAATGACACTGGTGGATCCATGAGTGGTTTGTGAGAGGATCACACATGCAATGACTCTAACTGTGGTTCATGAAAAGAGCAGACATGCAATGACATCGGTGGACCCATGTGTGGTCTGTGGGAGGAACACACATCCAATGACACTGTTGGATCCATATGTGGTTTGTGAGAAGAACACACATGCAATGACACTGGTGGATCCATGTGTGTTCTGTGGGAAGAACACACATGCAATGACTCTAGATGTGGTTCATGAAAAGAGAAGACGGGCAATGACACCATCGGATCCGCGTGTGGTCTAAGAGGAACACACATCCAATGACACCAGTGGATCTATATGTGGTTTGTGAGAAGAACACACATGCAATGACACTAGTGATATGTGGTCTGTGAAAAGAACACACATGAAATGACACTGGTGGTTCCATATGTGGTTTGTGAGAAGGACACGCATGCAATGACACTGGTGGATCCATGTGTGGTCTGTGGGAAGAACACACATGCAATGATACTGGTGATATGTCGTTTGTGAAAAGAACAGACATGAAATGACTCTAAATGTGGTTAATGAAAAGAGCACACATGCAATGACACTGGTGTATCCATGCTTGGTTAATGAGAAGAACACACATGCAATGACACTGGGTGTGGTTCATGATGTGGTTTGTGAGAAGAACACACATGCAATGACTCTAGCTATGGTTCATGAGAAGAACACACATGCAATGACTCTATATGTGCTTCATGAATGCAATGTACATGCGATGACACCGTGGATCCATGTGTGGTCTATGAGAGGAACACACATCCAATGACGTGGTGGATCTCACGTGGTTTGTGAGAAGAGCACATTTGCAATGATACTGGTGATATGTGGTCTGTGAAAAGAACACACATGCAATGACACTATTGGATCCATATGTGGTCTGTGAGAAGGACACACATGCATTGACACTAGTGGATCCATGTGTGGTCCATGGGAAGAACACACATGCAATGACACTGGTGTTATGTGGTCCATGAGAAGAATGTATATGCAATGACTGTAACTATGGTTAATGAAAAGAGGAGACATGCAATGACACTGGTGGATCCATGTGTGGTTAATGACAAGAACACACATGCAATGACACTGGGTGTTATTCATGATATGGTTTTTGAGAAGAACACACATGCAATGACTCTAGCTGTGGTTCATGAGAAGAAAACACATGCGATGACTCTAGGTGTGGTTCATGAAAAGAGCGCATATGCGATGACATCGGTGGATCCATGTGTGGTCTATGAGAGGAACACATCCAATGACACTGTGGATCCTGCGTGGTTTGTGAGAAAACACACATGCAATGACACTGTGTTATGTGGTCTGTGAAAAGAACACACATGCAATGACACCGCAGGATCCATATGTGGTTTGTGAGAAGGACGACATGCAATGACACGTGGATCCATGTGTGGTCAATGGGAAGAACACACATGCAATGACACTAGTGATATGTGGTTCGTGAGAAGAACAGACATGCAATGACTCTAACTGTGGTTAATGAAAAGAGCAGACATGCAATGGCACTGGTGGATCCATGTGTGTTTAGTGAGAAGAACACACATGCAATGACACTGGGTGTGATTCATGATATGGTTTATGAGAAGAACACACATGCAATGACTCTAGCTGTGGTTCATGAGAAGAAGACACATGCAATGACACTGGTGTATCCTTATGTGGTTTGTGAGAAGAACATACATGCAAGGACTCTAGCTGTGGTTCATGGAAAGAACACACATCCAATGACTCTAGCTGTGGTTCATGAGAAGAACACACATCCAATAACACTGGTGGATCCATGCGTGGTCTGTGAGAGGATCACACATGCAATGACTCTAATCGGTTCATGAAAAGAGCAGTACATGCAATGACACCGTGGATCCATGTGTGGTCTGTGGGAGGAACACACATCCAATGACACTGTTGGATCCATATGTGGTTTGTGAGAAGAACACACATGCAATGACACTAGTGGATCCATGTGTGGTCTGTGGGAGGAACACACATGCAATGACTCTAGATGTGGTTCATGAAAAGAGAAGACGTGCAATGACACCATCGGATCCATGTGTGGTCTATGAGAGGAACACACATCCAATGACACCAGTGGATCCATATGTGGTTTGTGAGAGAAGAACACATGCAATGACACTGGTGATATGTCGTGTGAAAAGAATGCATATGCTATGACTCTAACTGTGGTTAATGAAAAGAGCACACATGCAATGACACTGGTGGATCCATGCGTGGTTAATGAGAAGAACACACATGCAATGACACTAGGTGTGGTTCATGATGTGGTTTGTGAGAAGAACACACATGCAATGACTCTAGATGTGCTTCATGAAAAGAACAGACATGCGATGACACCGGTGGATCCATGTGTGGTCTATGAGAGGAACGAACATCCAATGACGCCGGTGGATCCTTACGTGGTTTGTGAGAAGAGCACATTTGCAATGACACTGGTGATATGTGGTCTGTGAAAAAAAAACACATGCAATGACACTATTGGATCCATATGTGGTCTGTGAGAAGGACACACATGCAATGACACTAGTGGATCCATGTGTGGTTCATGGGAAGAACACACATGCAATGACACTGGTGATATGTGGTTGATGAGAAGAATGTATATGCAATGACTCTATGTGTGGTTAATGAAAAGAGCAGACATGCAAAGACATTGGTGGATCCATGTGTGGTTAATGACAAGAACACACATGCAATAACACTGGGTGTGATTCATGATATGGTTAGTGAGAAGAACACACATGCAATGACTCTAGCTGTGGTTCATGAGAAGAACACACATGCAATGAGTCTAGATGTGGTTCATGAAAAGAGCAGACATGCGATGACACCGGTGGATCCATGTGTGGTCTATGAGAGGAACACACATCCAATGACACTGGTGGATCCTTACGTGGTTTGTGAGAAAACACACATGCAATGACACTGGTGATATGTGGTCTGTGAAAAGAACACACATGGAATGACACTGTTGGATCCATATGTGGTTTGTGAGAAGGACACACATGCAATGACACTGGTGGGTCCATGTGGGGTTCATGGGAATTACACACATGCAATGACACTAGTGATATGTGGTTCATGAGAAGAACAGACATACAATGACTCTAACTGTGGTTAATGAAAAGAGTAGACATGCAATGACACTAGTGGATCCATGTGTGGTTAATGAGAAGAACACACATGCAATGACACTGGGTGTGATTCATGATATGGTTTGTGAGAAGAACACACATGCAATGACTCTAGCTGTGGTTCATGAGAACAACACGCATGCAATTACACTGGTGTATCCTTATGTGGTTTGTGAGAAGAACACACATGCAAGGACTCTAGCTGTGGTTCATGGAAAAAACACACATCCAATGACTCTAGCTGTGGTTCATGAGAAGGACACACATCCAATGACACTGGTGGATCCATGAGTGGTTTGTGAGAGGATCACACATGCAATGACTCTAACTGTGGTTCATGAAAAGAGCGTATATGCAATGACACCGGTGGACCCATGTGGTCTGTGGGAGGAACACACATCCAATGACACTGCTGGATCCATATGTGGTTGTGAGAAGAACACACATGCAATGATGGTGGATCCATGTGTTCAGGAAGAACACACATGCAATGACTCTAGATGTGGTTCATGAAAAGAGAAGACGTGCAATGACACCATCGGATCCGCGTGTGGTCTAAGAGAGGAACACACATCCAATGACACCAGTGGATCTATATGTGGTTTGTGAGAAGAACACACATGCAATGACACTAGTGATATGTGGTCTGTGAAAAGAACACACATGAAATGACACTGGTGGTTCCATATGTGGTTTGTGAGAAGGACACACATGCAATGACACTGGTGGATCCATGTGTGGTCTGTGGGAAGAACACACATGCAATGATACTGGTGATATGTCGTTTGTGAAAAGAACAGACATGAAATGACTCTAATTGTGGTTAATGAAAAGAGCACACATGCAATGACACTGGTGTATCCATGCTTGGTTAATGAGAAGAACACACATGCAATGACACTGGGTGTGGTTCATGATGTGGTTTTTGAGAAGAACACACATGCAATGACTCTAGCTATGGTTCATGAGAAGAACACACATGCAATGACTCTATATGTGCTTCATGAACAGAACAGACATGCGATGACACCGGTGGATCCATGTGTGGTCTATGAGAGGAACACACATCCAATGACGTGGGTGGATCCTTACGTGGTTTGTGAGAAGAGCACATTTGCAATGATACTGGTGATATGTGGTCTGTGAAAAGAACACACATGCAATGACACTATTGGATCCATATGTGGTCTGTGAGAAGGACACACATGCATTGACACTAGTGGATCCATGTGTGGTTCATGGAAGAACACACATGCAATGACACCGTGTTATGTGGTCCATGAGAAGAAATGTATATGCAATGACTGTAATTATGGTTAATGAAAAGAGGAGACATGCAATGACACTGGTGGATCCATGTGTGGTTAATGAGAAGAACACACATGCAATGACACTGGGTGTTATTCATGATATGGTTTTTGAGAAGAACACACATGCAATGACTCTAGCTGTGGTTCATGAGAAGAACACACATGCAATGACTCTAGATGTTGTTCATGAAAAGAGCGTATATGCGATGACATCGTGGATCCATGTGTGGTCTATGAGAGAACACACATCCAATGACACTGTGGATCCTTACGTGGTTTGAGAAAACACACATGCAATGACACCGGTGTTATGTGGTCTGAAAAGAACACACATGCAATGACACCGCAGGATCCATATGTGGTTTGTGAGAAGGACGCACATGCAATGACACTGGTGGATCCATGTGTGGTCAATGGGAAGAACACACATGCAATGACACTAGTGATATGTGGTTCGTGAGAAGAATGTATATGCAATGACTCTAACTGTGGTTAATGAAAAGAGCGTATATGCAATGGCACCGGTGGATCCATGTGTGGTTAATGAGAAGAACACACATGCAATGACACTGGTGTGATTCATGATATGGTTTGTGAGAAGAACACACATGCAATGACTCTAGCCGTGGTTCATGAGAAGAAGACACATGCAATGACACCGTGTATCCTTATGTGGTTTGTGAGAAGAACATACATGCAAGGACTCTAGCTGTGGTTCATGGAAAGAACACACATCCAATGACTCTAGCTGTGGTTCATGAGAAGAACACACATCCAATAACACTGGTGGATCCATGCGTGGTCTGTGAGAAGAACACACATGCAATGACACTAACTGTGTTCATGAAAAGAGTGGACATGCATGACACCTGGATCCATGTGTGGTCTGTGAGGAACACACATCCAATGACACTGTTGGATCCATATGTGGTTTGTGAGAAGAACACACATGCAATGACACTAGTGGATCCATGTGTGGTCTGTGGGAGGAACACACATGCAATGACTCTAGATGTGGTTCATGAAAAGAGAAGACGTGCAATGACACCATCGGATCCATGTGTGGTCGATGAGAGGAACACACATCCAATGACACCAGGATCCATATGTGGTTTGTGAGAAGAACACATGCAATGACACTGTGATATGTCGCTTGTGAAAAGAATGTATATGCAATGACTCTAACTGTGGTTAATGAAAAGAGCACACATGCAATGACACTAGTGGATCCATGCGTGGTTAATGAGAAGAACACACATGCAATGACACTAGGTGTGGTTCATGATGTGGTTTGTGAGAAGAACACACATGCAATGACTCTAGATGTGCTTCATGAAAAGAACAGACATGCGATGACACCGGTGGATCCATGTGTGGTCTATGAGAGGAACGAACATCCAATGACGCCGGTGGATCCTTACGTGGTTTGTGAGAAGAGCACATTTGCAATGACACTGGTGATATGTGGTCTGTGAAAAAAAAACACATGCAATGACACTATTGGATCCATATGTGGTCTGTGAGAAGGACACACATGCAATGACACTAGTGGATCCATGTGTGGTTCATGGGAAGAACACACATGCAATGACACTGGTGATATGTGGTTTATGAGAAGAAATGTACATGCAATGACTCTATGTGTGGTTAATGAAAAGAGCGTATATGCAAAGACATTGGTGGATCCATGTGTGGTTAATGACAAGAACACACATGCAATAACACTGGGTGTGATTCATGATATGGTTAGTGAGAAGAACACACATGCAATGACTCTAGCTGTGGTTCATGAGAAGAACACACATGCAATGACTCTAGATGTGGTTCATGAAAAGAGCATATGGATGACATTTGGATCCATGTGTGGTCTATGAGAGGAACACACATGCAATTACACCAGTGGATCTTTACGTGGTATGTGAGAATAAGACACATGCAATGACACCGGTGTTATGTGGTTTGTGAGAAGAACACACATGCAATGACACCGCAGATCCATATGTGGTTTGTGAGAAGGACACATGCAATGACACTGTGGATCCATGTGTGGTCAATACGGGAAGAACACACATGCAATGACACTAGTGATGTGGTTCGTGAGAAGAATGTATATGCAATGACTCTAACTGTGGTTAATGAAAAGAGTGCATGCAATGACACTGTGGATCCATGTGTGGTTAATGAGAAGAACACACATGCAATGACACTGGGTGTGATTCATGATATGGTGGTGAGAAGAACACACATGCAATGACTCTAGCTGTGGTTCATGAGAAGAAGACACATGCAATGACACTGGTGTATCCTTATGTGGTTTGTGAGAAGAACATACATGCAAGGACTCTAGCTGTGGTTCATGGAAAGAACACACATCCAATGAAAATGTTGGATCCATATGTGGTTTGTGAGAAGAACACACATGCAATGACACTAGTGGATCCATGTGGTCTGTGAGAGGAACACACATGCAATGACTCTAGATGTGGTTCATGAAAAGAGAAGACATGCAATGACACCGGTCGGATCCATGGTGTCTAGGAACACACATGCAATGACACTGTGGATCCATATGTGGTTATGGAGAAGAACACACATCCAATGACACTGTTGGATCCATATGTGGTTTGTGAGAAGAGCACATTTGCAATGACACTGGTGATATGTGGTCTGTGAAAAAAAAACACATGCAATGACACTATTGGATCCATATGTGGTCTGTGAGAAGGACACACATGCAATGACACTAGTGGATCCATGTGTGGTTCATGGGAAGAACACACATGCAATGACACTGGTGATATGTGGTTTATGAGAAGAACAGACATGCAATGACACTATGTGTGGTTAATGAAAAGAGCAGACATGCAAAGACACTGGGTGTGGTTCATGATGTGGTTTGTGAGAAGAACACACATGCAATGACTATAGCTGTGGTTCATGAGAAGAACACACATGCAATGACTCTAGATGTGCTTCATGAAAAGAACAGACATGCGATGACACCGGTGGATCCATGTGTGGTCTATGACAGGAACACACATCCAATGACGCGGGTGGATCCTTACGTGGTTTGTGAGAAGAGCACATTTGCAATGACACTGGTGATATGTGGTCTGTGAAAAGAACACACATGCAATGACAATATTGGATCCATATGTGGTCTGTGAGAAGGACACACATGCAATGACACTAGTGGATCCATGTGTGGTTCATGGGAAGAACACACATGCAATGACACTGGTGATATGTGGTCCATGAGAAGAACGGACATGCAATGACTGTAACTATGGTTAATGAAAAGAGCAGACATGCAATGACACTATTGGATCCATGTGTGGTTAATGAGAAGAACACACATGCAATGACACTGGGTGTGATTCATGATATGGTTTGTGAGAAGAACACACATGCAATGACTCTAGTTGTGGTTCATGAGAAGAACACACATGCAATGAGTCTAGATGTGGTTCATGAAAAGAGCAGACATGCGATGACACCGGTGGATCTATGTGTGGTCTATGAGAGGAACACACATCCAATGACACTGGTGGATCCTTACGTGGTTTGTGAGAAAACACACATGCAGTGACACTGGTGATATGTGGTCTGTGAAAAGAACACACATGGAATGACACTGTTGGATCCATATGTGGTTTGTGAGAAGGACACACATGCAATGACACTGGTGGGTCCATGTGGGGTTCATGGGAATTACACACATGCAATGACACTGGTGATATGTGGTTCATGAGAAGAACAGACATACAATGACTCTAACTGTGGTTAATGAAAAGAGTAGACATGCAATGACACTAGTGGATCCATGTGTGGTTAATGAGAAGAACACACATGCAATGACACTGGGTGTGATTCATGATATGGTTTGTGAGAAGAACACACATGCAATGACTCTAGCTGTGGTTCATGAGAAGAACACACATGCAAGGACTCTAGCTGTGGTTCATGGAAAAAACACACATCCAATGACTCTAGTTGTGGTTCATGAGAAGGACACACATCCAATGACACTGGTGGATCCATGAGTGGTTTGTGAGAGGATCACACATGCAATGACTCTAACTGTGGTTCATGAAAAGAGCAGACATGCAATGACACCTGTGGACCCATGTCTGTTCTGAGGGAGGAACACACAACCAATGACACTGTTGGATCCATATGTGGTTTGTGAGAAGAACACACATGCAATGACACTGTGGATCCATGTGTAGTTCAGGAAGAACACACATGCAATGACTCTAGATGTGGTTCATGAAAAGAGAAGACGGCAATGACACCATCGGATCCAGGTGGTCTAAGAGAGGAACACACATCCAATGACACCAAGGATCTATATGGTTTGTGAGAAGAACACACATGCAATGACACTAGTGATATGTGGTCTGTGAAAAGAACACACATGAAATGACACTGGTGGTTCCATATGTGGTTTGTGAGAAGGACACACATGCAATGACACTGGTGGATCCATGTGTGGTCACTGCGAAGAACACACATGCAATGATACTGTGATATGTCGCTTAGAAAAGAATGCACATGAAATGACTCTAAATGTGGTTAATGAAAAGAGCACACATGCAATGACACTGGTGTATCCATGCTTGGTTAATGAGAAGAACACACATGCAATGACACTGGGTGTGGTTCATGATGTGGTTTGTGAGAAGAACACACATGCAATGACTCTAGCTATGGTTCATGAGAAGAACACACATGCAATGACTCTATATGTGCTTCATGAACAGAACAGACATGCGATGACACCGGTGGATCCATGTGTGGTCTATGAGAGGAACACACATCCAATGACGTGGGTGGATCCTTACGTGGTTTGTGAGAAGAGCACATTTGCAATGATACTGGTGATATGTGGTCTGTGAAAAGAACACACATGCAATGACACTATTGGATCCATATGTGGTCTGTGAGAAGGACACACATGCATTGACACTAGTGGATCCATGTGTGGTCCATGGGAAGAACACACATGCAATGACACTGGTGTTATGTGGTCCATGAGAAGAACAGACATGCAATGACTGTAACTATGGTTAATGAAAAGAGGAGACATGCAATGACACTGGTGGATCCATGTGTGGTTAATGAGAAGAACACACATGCAATGACACTGGGTGTTATTCATGATATGGTTTTTGAGAAGAACACACATCCAATGACTAGCTGTGGTTCATGAGAAGAACACACATGCAATGACTCTAGATGTGGTTCATGAAAAGAGACATGTGATGACATCGTGGATCCATGTGTGGTCTATGAGAGAACACACATCCAATGACACTGTGGATCTCACGTGGTTTGTGAGAACACACATGCAATGACACTGTGTTATGTGGTCTGAAAAGAACACACATGCAATGACACCGGGATCCATATGTGGTTTGTGAGAAGGACGCACATGCAATGACACTGGTGGATCCATGTGTGGTCAATGGGAAGAACACACATGCAATGACACTAGTGATATGTGGTTCGTGAGAAGAACAGACATGCAATGACTCTAACTGTGGTTAATGAAAAGAGCAGACATGCAATGACACTGGTGGATCCATGTGTGGTTAATGATAAGAACACACATGCAATGACACTGGTGTGATTCATGATATGGTTTGAGAAGAACACACATGCAATGACTCTAGTGGTTCATGAGAAGAAGACACATGCAATGACACTGGTGTATCCTTAAGTGGTTTGTGAGAAGAACATACATGCAAGGACTCTAGCTGTGGTTCATGGACAGAACACACATCCAATGACTCTAGCTGTGGTTCATGAGAAGAACACACATCCAATAACACTGTGGATCCATGGGTCTGTGAGAGGATCACATGCAAACATGCAATGACACCGTGGATCCATGTGTGGTCTGTGGGAGGATCACACATCCAATTACAGTGTTGGATCCATATGTGGTTTGTGAGAAGAACACACATGCAATGACACTAGTGGATCCATGTGTGGTCTGTGGGAGGAACACACATGCAATGACTCTAGATGTGGTTCATGAAAAGAGAAGACGTGCAATGACACCATCGGATCCATGTGTGGTCTATGAGAGGAACACACATCCAATGACACCAGTGGATCCATATGTGGTTTGTGAGAAGAACACACATGCAATGACACCGACACTGTGATATGTCGCTTGTGAAAAGAATGTATATGCAATGACTCTAACTGGTTAATGAAAAGAGCACACATGCAATGACACCGGTGGATCCATGTGGTTAATGAGAAGAACACACATGCAATGACACTAGGTGTGGTTCATGTGGTTGTGAGAAGAACACACATGCAATGACTCTAGATGTGCTTCATGAAAAGAATGACATGCGATGACACCGTGGATCCATGTGTGGTCTATGAGAGGAACGAACATCCAATGACGCCGGTGGATCTCACGTGGTTTGTGAGAAGAGCACATTTGCAATGACACTGGTGATATGTGGTCTGTGAAAAAACACATGCAATGACACTATTGGATCCATATGTGGTCTGTGAGAAGGACACACATGCAATGACACTAGTGGATCCATGTGTGGTTCATGGGAAGAACACACATGCAATGACACTGGTGATATGTGGTTTATGAGAAGAACAGACATGCAATGACTCTATGTGTGGTTAATGAAAAGAGCAGACATGCAAAGACATTGGTGGATCCATGTGTGGTTAATGACAAGAACACACATGCAATAACACTGGGTGTGATTCATGATATGGTTAGAGAGAAGAACACACATGCAATGACTCTAGCTGTGGTTCATGAGAAGAACACATATGCAATGAGTCTAGATGTGGTTCATGAAAAGAGCAGACATGCGATGACACCGGTGGATCCATGTGTGGTCTATGAGAGGAACACACATCCAATGACACTGGTGGATCCTTACGTGGTTTGTGAGAAAACACACATGCAATGACACTGGTGATATGTGGTCTGTGAAAAGAACACACATGGAATGACACTGTTGGATCCATATGTGTTTTGTAAGAAGGACACACATGCAATGACACTGGTGGGTCCATGTGGGGTTCATGGGAATAACACACATGCAATGACACTGGTGATATGTGGTTCATGAGAAGAACAGACATACAATGACTCTAACTGTGGTTAATGAAAAGAGTAGACATGCAATGACACTAGTGGATCCATGTGTGGTTAATGAGAAGAACACACATGCAATGACACTGGGTGTGATTAATGATATGGTTTGTGAGAAGAACACACATGCAATGACTCTAGCTGTGGTTCATGAGAACAACACGCATGCAATTACACTGGTGTATCCTTATGTGGTTTGTGAGAAGAACACACATGCAAGGACTCTAGCTGTGGTTCATTGAAAAAACACACATCCAATGACTCTAGCTGTGGTTCATGAGAAGGACACACATCCAATGACACTGGTGGATCCATGAGTGGTTTGTGAGAGGATCACACATGCAATGACTCTAACTGTGGTTCATGAAAAGAGCATATGCAATGACACCGGTGGACCCATGTGTGGTCTGTGGGAGGAACACACATCCAATGACACTGTTGGATCCATATGTGGTTTGTGAGAAGAACACACATGCAATGACACTGGTGGATCCATGTGTGTTCTGTGGGAAGAACACACATGCAATGACTCTAGATGTGGTTCATGAAAAGAGAAGACGTGCAATGACACCATCGGATCCGCGTGTGGTCTAAGAGAGGAACACACATCCAATGACACCAGTGGATCTATATGTGGTTTGTGAGAAGAACACACATGCAATGACACTAGTGATATGTGGTCTGTGAAAAGAACACACATGAAATGACACTGGTGGTTCCATATGTGGTTTGTGAGAAGGACACACATGCAATGACATCAGGATCCATGTGGTCTGGGAAGAACACACATGCAATGACACTGGTGATATGTCGTTTGTGAAAAGAACAGACATGAAATGACTCTAATTGTGGTTAATGAAAAGAGCACACATGCAATGACACTGGTGTATCCATGCTTGGTTAATGAGAAGAACACACATGCAATGACACTGGGTGTGGTTCATGATGTGGTTTGTGAGAAGAACACACATGCAATGACTAGCTATGGTTCATGAGAAGAACACATGCAATGACTCTATATGTGCTTCATGAATGTAATGTACATGCGATGACACCGTGGATCCATGTGTGGTCTATGAGAGGAACACACATCCAATGACGGGTGGATCTCACGTGGTTTGTGAGAAGAGCACATTTGCAATGATACTGGTGATATGTGGTCTGTGAAAAGAACACACATGCAATGACACTATTGGATCCATATGTGGTCTGTGAGAAGGACACACATGCATTGACACTAGTGGATCCATGTGTGGTCCATGGGAAGAACACACATGCAATGACACTGGTGTTATGTGGTCCATGAGAAGAATGTACATGCAATGACTGTAAATTTGGTTAATGAAAAGAGCACACATGCAATGACACTGGTGTATCCATGCTTGGTTAATGAGAAGAACACACATGCAATGACACTGGGTGTTATTCATGATATGGTTTTTGAGAAGAACACACATGCAATGACTCTAGCTGTGGTTCATGAGAAGAACACACATGCAATGACTCTAGATGTGGTTCATGAAAAGAGCATATGCGATGACATCGGTGGATCCATGTGTGGTCTATGAGAGGAACACACATCCAATGACACTGTGGATCTCACGTGGTTTGTGAGAAACACACATGCAATGACACTGGTGTTATGTGGTCTGTGAAAAGAACACACATGCAATGACACCACAGGATCCATATGTGGTTTGTGAGAAGGACGCACATGCAATGACACTGGTGGATCCATGTGTGGTCAATGGGAAGAACACACATGCAATGACACTAGTGGTATGTGGTTCGTGAGAAGACATATGCAATGACTCTAACTGTGGTTAATGAAAAGAGCGACATGCAATGGCACCGGTGGATCCATGTGTGGTTAATGAGAAGAACACACATGCAATGACACTGGTGTGATTCATGATATGGTTTGTGAGAAGAACACACATGCAATGACTCTAGTGGTTCATGAGAAGAAGACACATGCAATGACACTGGTGTATCCTTATGTGGTTTGTGAGAAGAACATACATGCAAGGACTCTAGCTGTGGTTCATGGAAAGAACACACATCCAATGACTCTAGCTGTGGTTCATGAGAAGAACACACATCCAATAACACTGGTGGATCCATGCGTGGTCTGTCAGAGGATCACACATGCAATGACTCTAACTGTGGTTCATGAAAAGAGCAGACATGCAATGACACCGGTGGATCCATGTGTGGTCTGTGGGAGGAACACACATCCAATGACACTGTTGGATCCATATGTGGTTTGTGAGAAGGACGCACATGCAATGACACTAGTGGATCCATGTGTGGTCTGTGGGAGGAACACACATGCAATGACTCTAGATGTGGTTCATGAAAAGTGAAGACGTGCAATGACACCATCGGATCCATGTGTGGTCTATGAGAGGAATACACATCCAATGACACCAGTGGATCCATATGTGGTTTGTGAGAAGAACACACATGCAATGACACTGGTGATATGTCGCTGTGAAAAGAATGTACATGCAATGACTCTAACTGTGGTTAATGAAAAGAGCACATATGCAATGACACTGGTGGATCCATGCGTGGTTAATGAGAAGAACACACATGCAATGACACTAGGTGTGGTTCATGATGTGGTTTGTGAGAAGAACACACATACAATGACTCTAGATGTGCTTCATGAAAAGAACAGACATGCGATGACACCGGTGGATCCATGTGTGGTCTATGAGAGGAACGAACATCCAATGACGCCGGTGGATCCTTACGTGGTTTGTGAGAAGAGCACATTTGCAATGACACTGGTGATATGTGGTCTGTGAAAAAAAAACACATGCAATGACACTATTGGATCCATATGTGGTCTGTGCGAAGGACACACATGCAATGACACTAGTGGATCCATGTGTGGTTCATGGGAAGAACACACATGCAATGACACTGGTGATATGTGGTTTATGAGAAGAACGTATATGCAATGACTCTATGTGTGGTTAATGAAAAGAGCAGACATGCAAAGACATTGGTGGATCCATGTGTGGTTAATGACAAGAACACACATGCAATAACACTGGGTGTGATTCATGATATGGTTAGTGAGAAGAACACACATGCAATGACTCTAGCTGTGGTTCATGAGAAGAACACACAGGCAATGAGTCTAGATGTGGTTCATGAAAAGAGCAGACATGCGATGACACCGGTGGATCCATGTGTGGTCTATGAGAGGAACACACATCCAATGACACCGGTGGATCCTTACGTGTTTTGTGAGAAGAACACACATGCAATGACACTGGTGATATGTGGTCTGTGAAAAGAACACACATGCAATGACACTGTTGGATCCATATGTGGTTTGTGAGAAGGACACACATGCAATGACACTGGGGGTCCATGTGTGCTTCATGGGAAGAACACACATGCAATGACACTGGTGATATGTGGTTCATGAGAAGAACAGACATGCAATGACTCTAACTGTGGTTAATGAAAAGAGAAGACATGCAATGACACTAGTGGATCCATGTGTGGTTAATGAGAGGAACACACATGCAATGACACTAGATGTGGTTCATGAAAAGAGAAGACGTGCAATGACACCATCGGATCCATGTGTGGTCTATGAGAGGAACACACATCCAATGACACCAGTGGATCCATATGTGGTTTGGGAGAAGAACACACATGCAATGACACTGGTGATATGTCGTTTGTGAAAAGAATAGACATGCAATGACTCTAATTGTGGTTAATGAAAAGAGCACACATGCAATGACACTGGTGGATCCATGCTTGGTTAATGAGAAGAACACACATGTAATGACACTGGGTGTGGTTCATGATGTGGTTTGTGAGAAGAACACACATGCAATGACTCTAGCTGTGGTTCATGAGAAGAACACACATGCAATGACTCTAGATGTGCTTCATGAAAAGAACAAACATGCGATGACACCGGTGGATCCATCTGTGGTCTATGAGAGGAACACACATCCAATGAAGCGGGTGGATCCTTACGTGGTTTGTGAGAAGAGCACATTTGCAATGACACTGGTGATATGTGGTCTGTGAAAAGAACACACATGCAATGACACTATTGGATCCCTATGTGGTCTGTGAGAGGGACACACATGCAATGACACTAGTGGATCCATGTGTGGTTCATGGGAAGAACACACATGCAATCACACTGGTGATATGTGGTCCATGAGAAGAACATACATGCAATGACTGTAACTATGGTTAATGAAAAGAGCAGACATGCAATGACACTGGTGGATCCATGTGTGGTTAATGAGAAGAACACACATGCAATGACACTGGGTATGATTCATGATATGGTTTGTGAGAAGAACACACATGCAATGACTCTAGCTGTGGTTCATGAGAAGAACACACATGCAATGACTCTAGATGTGATTCATGAAAAGAGCAAACATGCGATGACACCGGTGGATCCATGTGTGGTCTATGAGAGGAACACACATCCAATGACACTGGTGGATCCTTACGTGGTTTGTGAGAAAACACACATGCAATGACACTGGTGATATGTGGTCTGTGAAAAGAACACACATGGAATGACACTGTTGGATCCATATGTGGTTTGTGAGAAGGACACACATGCAATGACACTGGTGGGTCCATGTGTGGTTCATGGGAAGAACACACATGCAATGACACTGGTGATATGTGGTTCATGAGAAGAACAGACATACAATGACTCTAACTATGGTTAATGAAAAGAGTAGACATGCAATGACACTAGTGGATCCATGTGTGGTTAATGAGAAGAACACACATGCAATGACACTGGGTGTGATTCATGATATGGTTTGTGAGAAGAACACACATGCAATGACTCTAGCTGTGGTTCATGAGAAGAACACGCATGCAATTACACTGGTGTATCCTTATGTGGTTTGTGAGAAGAACACACATGCAAGGACTCTAGCTGTGGTTCATGGAAAAAACACACTTGCAAGGACTCTATCTATGGTTCATGAGAAGAACACACATCCAATGACACTGGTGGATCCATATGTGGTCTGTGAGAGGATCACACATGCAATGACTCTAACTGTGGTTCATGAAAAGAGCAGACATGCAATGACACCGGTGGATCCATGTGTGGTCTGTGGGAGGAACACACATCCAATGACACTGTTGGATCCATATGTGGTTTGTGAGAAGAACACACATGCAATGACAATGGTGGATCCATGTGTGGTCTGTGGGAAGAACACACATGCAATGACTCTAGATGTGGTTCATGAACAGAGAAGACGTGCAATGCCACCATCGGATCCGTGTGTGGTCTATGAGAGGAACACACATCCAATGACACCAGTGGATCCATATGTGGTTTGTGAGAAGAACACACATGCAATGACACTAGTGATATGTGGTCTGTGAAAAGAACACACATGCAATGACACTGGTGGTTCCATATGTGGTTTGTGAGAAGGACAGACATGCAATGACACTGGTGGATCCATGTGTGGTCTGTGGGAAGAACACACATGCAATGACACTGGTGATATGTCGTTTGTGAAAAGAGCAGACATGCAATGACTCTAAATGTGGTTAATGAAAAGAGCACACATGCAATGACACTGGTGGATCCATGCTTGGTTAATGAGAAGAACACACATGCAATGACACTGGGTGTGGTTCATGATGTGGTTTGTGAGAAGAACACACATGCAATGACTCTAGCTGTGGTTCATGAGAAGAACACACATGCAATGACTCTAGATGTGCTTCATGAAAAGAACAGACATGCGATGACACCTGTGGATCCATGTGTGGTCTATGAGAGGAACACACATCCAATGACGCGGGTGGATCCTTACGTGGTTTGTGAGAAGAGCACATTTGCAATGACACTGGTGATATGTGGTCTGTGAAAAGAACACACATGCAATGACACTATTGGATCCATATGTGGTCTGTGAGAAGGACACACATGCAATGACACTAGTGGATCCATGTGTGGTTCATGGGAAGAACACACATGCAATGACACTGGTGATATGTGGTCCATGAGAAGAACGGACATGCAATGACTGTAACTATGGTTAATGAAAGAGCAGACATGCAATGACACTAGTGGATCCATGTGTGGTTAATGAGAAGAACACACATGAAATGACACTGGTGATATGTCATTTGTGAAAAGAACAGACATGCAATGACTCTAACTATGGTTAATGAAAAGAGCACACATGCAAGGATGCTGGTGGATCCATGTGTGGTTAATGAGAAGAACACACATGCAATAACACTGGGTGTGGTTCATGATGTGGTTTGTCAGAAGAACACACATGCAATGACTCTTGCTGTGGTTCATGAGAAGAACACACATGCAATGACTCTAGATGTGGTTCATGAAAAGAACAGACATGCGATGACACCGGTGGATCCATGTGTGGTCTATGAGAGGAACACACATCCAATGACGCCAGTGGATCCTTACGTGGTTTGTGAGAAGAACACACATGCAATGACACTGGTGATATGTGGTCTGCGAAAAGAACACACATGCAATGACACTGTTGGATCCATATGTGGTATGTGAGAAGGACGCACATGCAATGACAGTGGTGGATCCATTTGTGGTTCATGGGAAGAACACACATGCAATGACACTGGTGATATGTGGTTCATGAGAATAACAGACATGCAATGACTGTAACTATGGTTAATGAAAAGAGCAGACATGCAATGACACTGGTGGATCCATGTGTGGTTAATGAGAAGAACACACATGCAATGACACTGGGTGTGATTCATGATATGGTTTGTGAGAAGAACACACATGCAATGACTCTAGCTATGGTTCATGAGAAGAACACACATGCGATGACTCTAGATGTGGTTCATGAAAAGAGCAGACATGCGATGACACCGGTGGATCCATGTGTGGTCTATGAGAGTAACACACATCCAATGACACTGGTGGATCCTTACGTGGTTTGTGAGAAAAATACACATGCAATGACACTGGTGATATGTGGTCTATGAAAAGAACACACATGCAATGACACTGTTGGATCCATATGTGGTTTGTGAGAAGGACACACATGCAATGACACTGGTGGGTCCATGTGTGGTTCATGGGAAGAACACACATGCAATGACACTGGTGATATGTGGTTCATGAGAAGAACAGACATGCAATGACTCTAACTGTTGTTAATGAAAAGAGCAGACATGCAATGACACTAGTGGATCCATGTGTGGTTAATGAGAAGAACACACATGCAATGACACTGGGTGTGATTCATGATATGGTTTGTGAGAAGAGCACACATGCAATGACTCTAGCTGCGGTTCATGAGAAGAACACGCATGCAATCACACTGGTGTATCCTTATGTGGTTTGTGACAAGAACACACATCCAATGACGCTGGTGGATCCATGTGTGGTCTGTGAGAGGATCACACATGCAATGACTCTAACTGTGGTTCATGAAAAGAGCAGACATGCAATGACACCGGTGGATCCATGTGTGGTCTGTGGGAGGAACACACATCCAATGACACTGTTGGATCCATATGTGGTTTGTGAGAAGAACACACATGCAATGACACTGGTGGATCCATGTGTGGTTTGTGGGAAGATCACACATGCAATGACTCTAGATGTGGTTCATGAAAAGAGAAGACGTGCAATGACACCATCGGATCCGTGTGTGGTCTATGAGAGGAACACACATCCAATGACACCAGTGGATCCATATGTGGTTTGTGAGAAGAACACACATGCAATGACACTAGTGATATGTGGTCTGTGAAAAAATACCACATGCAATGACACTGGTGGTTCCATATCTGGTTTGTGAGAAGGACACACATGCAATGACACTGGTGGATCCATGTGTGGTCTGTGGGAAGAACACACATGCAATGACACTGGTTATATTTCGTTTGTGAAAAGAACAGACATGCAATGACTCTAATTGTGGTTAATGAAAAGAGCACACATGCAATGACACTGGTGGATCCATGCTTGGTTAATGAGAAGAACACACATGCAATGACACTGGGTGTGGTTCATGATGTGGTTTGTGAGAAGAACACACATGCAATGACTCTAGCTGTGGTTCATGAGAAGAACACACATGCAATGACTCTAGATGTGCTTCATGAAAAGAACAAACATGCGATGACACCGGTGGATCCATGTGTGGTCTATGAGAGGAACACACATCCAATGACGGGTGGATCCTTACGTGGTTTGTGAGAAGAGCACATTTGCAATGACACTGGTGATATGTGGTCTGTGAAAAGAACACACATGCAATGACACTATTGGATCCATATGTGGTCTGTGAGAAGGACACACGTGCAATGACACTAGTGGATCCATGTGTGGTTCATGGGAAGAACACACATGCAATGACACTGGTGATATGTGGTCCATGAGAAGAACAGACATGCAATGACTGTAACTATGGTTAATGAAAAGAGCAGACATGCAATGACACTGGTGGATCCATGTGTGGTTAATGAGAAGAACACACATGCAATGACACTAGGTGTGATTCATGATATGGTTTGTGAGAAGAACACACATGCAATGACTCTAGCTGTGGTTCATGAGAAGAACACACATGCAATGACTCTAGATGTGGTTCATGAAAAGAGCAGACATGCGATGACACCGGTAGAACACACATCCAATGACACTGGTGGATCCTTACGTGGTTTGTGAGAAAACACACATCCAATGACACTGGTGATATGTGGTCTGTGAAAATAACACACATGCAATGACACTGTTGGATCCATATGTGGTTTGTGAGAAGGACACACATGCAATGACACTGGTGGGTCCATGTGTGGTTCATGGGAAGAACACACATGCAATGACACTAGTGATATGTGGTTCATGAGAAGAACAGACATACAATGACTCTAACTGTGGTTAATGAAAAGAGTAGACATGCAATGGCACTAGTGGATCCATGTGTGGTTAATGAGAAGAACACACATGCAATGACACTGGGTGTGATTCATGATATGGTTTGTGAGAAGAACACACATGCAATGACTCTAGCTGTGGTTCATGAGAAGAACACGCATGCAATTACACTGGTGTATCCTTATGTGGTTTGTGAGAAGAACACACATGCAAGGACTCTAGCTGTGGTTCATGGAAAAAACACACATGCAAGGACTCTATCTATGGTTCATGAGAAGAACACACATCCAATGACACTGGTGGATCCATATGTGGTCTGTGAGAGGATCACACATGCAATGACTCTAACTGTGGTTCATGAAAAGAGCAGACATGCAATGACACCGGTGGATCCATGTGTGGTTTGTGGGAGGAACACACATCCAATGACACTGTTTGATCCATATGTGGTTTGTGAGAAGAACACACATGCAATGACACTGGTGGATCCATCTGTGGTCTGTGGGAAGAACACACATGCAATGACTCTATATGTGGTTCATGAAAAGATAAGACGTGCAATGACACCATCGGATCCGTGTGTGGTCTATGAGAGGAACACACATCCAGTGACACCAGTGGATCCATATGTGGTTTGTGAGAAGAACACACATGCAATGACACTAGTGATATGTGGTCTGTGAAAAGAACACACATGCAATGCCACTTGTGGTTCCATATGTGGTTTGTGAGAAGGACACACATGCAATGACACTGGTGGATCCAAGTGTGGTCTGTTGGAAGAACACACATGCAATGACACTGGTGATATGTCGTTTGTGAAAAGAACAGACATGCAATGACTGTAATTGTGGTTAGTGAAAAGAGCACACATGCAATGACACTGGTGGATCCATGCTTGGTTAATGAGAAGACCACACATGCCATGACTCTGGTGGATCATTATGTGGTTTGTGTGAAGAACACACATGCAATGACTCTAGCTGTGGTTCATGAGAAGAACACACATGCAATGACTCTAGATGTGCTTCATGAAAAGAACAAACATGCGATGACACCGGTGGATCCATGTGTGGTTTATGAGAGGAACACACATCCAATGACGTGGGTGGATCCTTACGTGGTTTGTGAGAAGAGCACATTTGCAATGACACTGGTGTTATGTGGTATGTGAAAAGAACACACATGCAATGACACTATTGGATCCATATGTGGTCTGTGAGAAGGACACACATGCAATGACACTAGTGGATCCATGTGTGGTTCATGGGAAGAACACACATGCAATGACACTGGTGATATGTGGTCCATGAGAAGAACGGACATGCAATGACTGTAACTATGGTTAATGAAAAGAGCAGACATGCAATGACACTAGTGGATCCATGTGTGGTTAATGAGAAGAACACACATGCAATGACACTGGGTGTGATTCATGATATGGTTTGTGAGAAGAACACACATGCAATGACTCTAGCTTTGGTTCATGAGAAGAACACACATGCAATGAGTCTAGATGTGGTTCATGAAAAGAGCAGACATGCGATGACACCGGTGGATCCATGTGTGGTCTATGAGAGGAACACACATCCAATGACACTGGTGGATCCTTACGTGGTTTGTGAGAAAACACACATGCAATGACACTGGTGATATGTGGTCTGTGAAAAGAACACACATGCAATGACACTGTTGGATCCATATGTGGTTTGTGAAAAGAACACACATGCAATGACACTATTGGATCCATATGTGGTCTGTGAGAAGGACACACATGCAATGACACTAGTGGATCCATATGTGGTTCATGGGAAGAACACACATGCAATGACAATGGTGATATGTGGTCCATGAGAAGAACGGACATGCAATGACTGTAACTATGGTTAATGAAAAGAGTAGACATGCAATGACACTAGTGGATCCATGTGTGGTTAATGAGAAGAACACACATGCAATGACACTGGTGATATGTCGTTTGTGAAAAGAACAGACATGCAATGACTCTAACTATGGTTAATGAAAAGAGCACACATGCAAGGATGCTGGTGGATCCATGTGTGGTTAATGAGAAGAACACACATGCAATGACACGGGGTGCGGTTCATGATGTGGTTTGTGAGAAGAACACACATGCAATGACTCTAGATGTGGTTCATGAGAAGAACACACATGCAATGACTCTAGATGTGGTTCATGAAAAGAACAGACATGCGATGACACTGGTGGATCCATGTGTGGTCTACGAGAGGAACACACATCCAATGACGCCAGTGGATCCTTACGTGGTTTGTGAGAAGAACACACATGCAATGACACTGGTGATATGTGGTCTGCGAAAAGAACACACATGCAATGACACTGTTGGTTCCATATGTGGTATGTGAGAAGGACACACATGCAATGACAGTGGTGGATCCATTTGTGGTTCATGGGAAGAACACACCTGCAATGACACTGGTGATATGTGGTTCATGAGAATAACAGACATGCAATGACTGTAACTATGGTTAATGAAAAGAGCAGACATGCAATGACACTGGTGGATCCATGTGTGGTTAATGAGAAGAACACACATGCAATGACACTGGGTGTGATTCATGATATGGTTTGTGAGAAGAACACACATGCAATGACTCTAGCTATGGTTCATGACAAAAACACACATGCGATGACTCTATATGTGGTTCATGAAAAGAGCAGACATGCGATGACACCGGTGGATCCATGTGTGGTCTATGAGAGGAACACACATCCAATGAAGCGGGTGGATCCTTACGTGGTTTATGAGAAAAATACACATGCAATGACACTGGTGATATGTGGTCTATGAAAAGAACACACATGCAATGACACTGTTGGATCCATATGTGGTTTGTGAGAAGGACACACATGCAATGACACTGGTGGGTCCATGTGTGGTTCATGGGAAGAACACACATGCAATGACACTGGTGATATGTGGTTCATGAGAAGAATGTATATGCAATGACTCTAACTGTGGTTAATGAAAAGAGCAGACATGCAATGACACTAGTGGATCCATGTGTGGTTAATGAGAAGAACACACATGCAATGACACTGGGTGTGATTCATGATATGGTTTGTGAGAAGAGCACACATGTAATGACTCTAGCTGTGGTTCATGAGAAGAACACGCATGCAATCACACTGGTGTATCCTTATGTGGTTTGTGACAAGAACACACATCCAATGACACTGGTGGATCCATGTGTGGTCTGTGAGAGGATCACACATGCAATGACTCTAACTTGGTTCATGAAAAGAGCAGACATGCAATGACACCGGTGGATCCATGTGTGGTCTGTGGGAGGAACACACATCCAATGACACTGTTGGATCCATATGTGGTTTGTGAGAAGAACACACATGCAATGACACTGGTGGATCCATGTGTGGTTTGTTGGAAGAACACACATGCGATGACTCTACATGTGGTTCATGAAAAGAGAAGACGTGCGATGACACCGGTGGATCCATGTGTGGTCTATGAGAGTAACACACATCCAATGACACTGGTGGATCCTTACGTGGTTTGTGAGAAAAATACACATGCAATGACACTGGTGATATGTGGTCTATGAAAAGAACACACATGCAATGACACTGTTGGATCCATATGTGGTTTGTGAGAAGCACACACGTGCAATGACACTGGTGGGTCCATGTGTGGTTCATGGGAAGAACACACATGCAATGACACTGGTGATATGTGGTTCATGAGAAGAACAGACATGCAATGACTCTAACTGTGGTTAATGAAAAGAGCAGACATGCAATGACACTAGTGGATCCATGTGTGGTTAATGAGAAGAACACACATGCAATGACACTGGGTGTGATTCATAATATGGTTTGTGAGAAGAGCACACATGCAATGACTCTAGCTGTGGTTCATGAGAAGAACACGCATGCAATCACACTGGTGTATCCTTATGTGGTTTGTGACAAGAACACACATCCAATGACACTGGTGGATCCATGTGTGGTCTGTGAGAGGATCACACATGCAATGACTCTAACTGTGGTTCGTGAAAAGAGCAGACATGCAATGACACCGGTGGATCCATGTGTGGTCTGTGGGAGGAACACACATCCAATGACACTGTTGGATCCATATGTGGTTTGTGAGAAGAACACACATGCAATGACACTGGTGGATCCATGTGTGGTTTGTGGGAAGAACACACATGCAATGACTCTAGATGTGGTTCATGAAAAGAGAAGACGTGCAATGACACCATCGGATCCGCGTGTGGTCTATGAGAGGAACACACATCCAATGACACCAGTGGATCTATATGTGGTTTGTGAGAAAAATACACATGCAATGACACTGGTGATATGTGGTCTATGAAAAGAACACACATGCAATGACACTGTTGGATCCATATGTGGTTTGTGAGAAGCACACACGTGCAATGACACTGGTGGGTCCATGTGTGGTTCATGGGAAGAACACACATGCAATGACACTGGTGATATGTGGTTCATGAGAAGAACAGACATGCAATGACTCTAACTGTGGTTAATGAAAAGAGCAGACATGCAATGACACTAGTGGATCCATTTGTGGTTAATGAGAAGAACACACATGCAATGACACTGGGTGTGATTCATGATATGGTTTGTGAGAAGAGCACACATGCAATGACTCTAGCTGTGGTTCATGAGAAGAACACGCATGCAATCACACTGGTGTATCCTTATGTGGTTTGTGACAAGAACACACATCCAATGACACTGGTGGATCCATGTGTGGTCTGTGAGAGGATCACACATGCAATGACTCTAACTGTGGTTCGTGAAAAGAGCAGACATGCAATGACACCGGTGGACCCATGTGTGGTCTGTGGGAGGAACACACATCCAATGACACTGTTGGATCCATATGTGGTTTGTGAGAAGAACACACATGCAATGACACTGGTGGATCCATGTGTGTTCTGTGCGAAGAACACACATGCAATGACTCTAGATGTGGTTCATGAAAAGAGAAGACGTGCAATGACACCATCGGATCCGCGTGTGGTCTAAGAGAGGAACACACATCCAATGACACCAGTGGATCTATATGTGGTTTGTGAGAAGAACACACATGCAATGACACTAGTGATATGTGGTCTGTGAAAAGAACACACATGAAATGACACTGGTGGTTCCATATGTGGTTTGTGAGAAGGACACACATGCAATGACACTGGTGGATCCATGTGTGGTCTGTGGGAAGAACACACATGCAATGATACTGGTGATATGTCGTTTGTGAAAAGAACAGACGTGAAATGACTCTAATTGTGGTTAATGAAAAGAGCACACATGCAATGACACTGGTGTATCCATGCTTGGTTAATGAGAAGAACACACATGCAATGACACTGGGTGTGGTTCATGATGTGGTTTGTGAGAAGAACACACATGCAATGACTCTAGCTATGGTTCATGAGAAGAACACACATGCAATGACTCTATATGTGCTTCATGAATGTAATGTACATGCGATGACACCGTGGATCCATGTGTGGTCTATGAGAGGAACACACATCCAATGACCCCTGTGGATCTATACGTGGTTTGTGAGAAGAGCACATTTGCAATGATACTGGTGATATGTGGTCTGTGAAAAGAACACACATGCAATGACACTATTGGATCCATATGTGGTCTGTGAGAAGGACACACATGCATTGACACTAGTGGATCCATGTGTGGTCCATGGGAAGAACACACATGCAATGACACTGGTGTTATGTGGTCCATGAGAAGAAGAGACATGCAATGACTGTAACTATGGTTAATGAAAAGAGGAGACATGCAATGACACTGGTGGATCCATGTGTGGTTAATGAGAAGAACACACATGCAATGACACGGGGTGTTATTCATGATATGGTTTTTGAGAAGAACACACATGCAATGACTCTAGCTGTGGTTCATGAGAAGAACACACATGCAATGACTCTAGATGTGGTTCATGAAAAGAGCAGACATGCGATGACATCGGTGGATCCATGTCTGGTCTATGAGAGGAACACACATCCAATGACACTGGTGGATCCTTACGTGGTTTGTGAGAAAACACACATGCAATGACACTGGTGATATGTGGTCTGTGAAAAGAACACACATGCAATGACACTGTTGGATCCATATGTGGTTTGTGAGAAGGACACACATGCAATGACACTGGTGGGTCCATGTGTGGTTCATGGGAAGAACACACATGCAATGACACTGGTGATATGTGGTTCATGAGAAGAACAGACATACAATGACTCTAACTGTGGTTAATGAAAAGAGTAGACATGCAATGGCACTAGTGGATCCATGTGTGGTTAATGAGAAGAACACACATGCAATGACACTGGGTGTGATTCATGATATGGTTTGTGAGAAGAACACACATGCAATGACTCTAGCTGTGGTTCATGAGAAGAAGACACATGCAATGACACTGGTGTATCCTTATGTGGTTTGTGAGAAGAACATACATGCAAGGACTCTAGCTGTGGTTCATGGAAAGAACACACATCCAATGACTCTAGCTGTGGTTCATGAGAAGAACACACATCCAATAACACTGGTGGATCCATGCGTGGTCTGTGAGAGGATCACACATGCAATGACTCTAACTGTGGTTCATGAAAAGAGCAGACATGCAATGACACCGGTGGATCCATGTGTGGTCTGTGGGAGGAACACACATCCAATGACACTGTTGGATCCATATGTGGTTTGTGAGAAGAACACACATGCAATGACACTAGTGGATCCATGTGTGGTCTGTGGGAGGAACACACATGCAATGACTCTAGATGTGGTTCATGAAAAGAGAAGACGTGCAATGACACCATCGGATCCATGTGTGGTCTATGAGAGGAACACACATCCAATGACACCAGTGGATCCATATGTGGTTTGTGAGAAGAACACACATGCAATGACACTGGTGATATGTCGTTTGTGAAAAGAACAGACATGCAATGACTCTAACTGTGGTTAATGAAAAGAGCACACATGCAATGACACTGGTGGATCCATGCGTGGTTAATGAGAAGAACACACATGCAATGACACTAGGTGTGGTTCATGATGTGGTTTGTGAGAAGAACACACATGCAATGACTCTAGATGTGCTTCATGAAAAGAACAGACATGCGATGACACCGGTGGATCCATGTGTGGTCTATGAGAGGAACGAACATCCAATGACGCCGGTGGATCCTTACGTGGTTTGTGAGAAGAGCACATTTGCAATGACACTGGTGATATGTGGTCTGTGAAAAAAAAACACATGCAATGACACTATTGGATCCATATGTGGTCTGTGAGAAGGACACACATGCAATGACACTAGTGGATCCATGTGTGGTTCATGGGAAGAACACACATGCAATGACACTGGTGATATGTGGTTTATGAGAAGAACAGACATGCAATGACTCTATGTGTGGTTAATGAAAAGAGCAGACATGCAAAGACATTGGTGGATCCATGTGTGGTTAATGACAAGAACACACATGCAATAACACTGGGTGTGATTCATGATATGGTTAGTGAGAAGAACACACATGCAATGACTCTATCTGTGGTTCATGAGAAGAACACACATGCAATGAGTCTAGATGTGGTTCATGAAAAGAGTAGACAAGCGATGACACCGGTGGATCCATGTGTGGTCTATGAGAGGAACACACATCCAATGACACTGGTGGATCCTTACGTGGTTTGTGAGAAAACACACATGCAATGACACTGGTGATATGTGGTCTGTGAAAAGAACACACATGGAATGACACTGTTGGATCCATATGTGGTTTGTGAGAAGGACACACATGCAATGACACTGGTGGGTCCATGTGGGGTTCATGGGAATAACACACATGCAATGACACTGGTGATATGTGGTTCATGAGAAGAACAGACATACAATGACTCTAACTGTGGTTAATGAAAAGAGTAGACATGCAATGACACTAGTGGATCCATGTGTGGTTAATGAGAAGAACACACATGCAATGACACTGGGTGTGATTCATGATATGGTTTGTGAGAAGAACACACATGCAATGACTCTAGCTGTGGTTCATGAGAACAGAACTCATGCAATTACACTGTGTATCCTTATGTGGTTTGTGAGAAGAACACACATGCAAGGACTCTAGCTGTGGTTCATGGAAAAAACACACATCCAATGACTCTAGCTGTGGTTCATGAGAAGGACACACATCCAATGACACTGGTGGATCCATGAGTGGTTTGTGAGAGGATCACACATGCAATGACTCTAACTGTGGTTCATGAAAAGAGCAGACATGCAATGACACCGGTGGACCCATGTGTGGTCTGTGGGAGGAACACACATCCAATGACACTGTTGGATCCATATGTGGTTTGTGAGAAGAACACACATGCAATGACACTGGTGGATCCATGTGTGTTCTGTGGGAAGAACACACATGCAATGACTCTAGATGTGGTTCATGAAAAGAGAAGACGTGCAATGACACCATCGGATCCGCGTGTGGTCTAAGAGAGGAACACACATCCAATGACACCAGTGGATCTATATGTGGTTTCTGAGAAGAACACACATGCAATGACACTAGTGATATGTGGTCTGTGAAAAGAACACACATGAAATGACACTGGTGGTTCCATATGTGGTTTGTGAGAAGGACACACATGCAATGACACTGGTGGATCCATGTGTGGTCTGTGGGAAGAACACACATGCAATGATACTGGTGATATGTCGTTTGTGAAAAGAACAGACATGAAATGACTCTAATTGTGGTTAATGAAAAGAGCACACATGCAATGACACTGGTGTATCCATGCTTGGTTAATGAGAAGAACACACATGCAATGACACTGGGTGTGGTTCATGATGTGGTTTGTGAGAAGAACACACATGCAATTACTCTAGCTATGGTTCATGAGAAGAACACACATGCAATGACTCTATATGTGCTTCATGAACAGAACAGACATGCGATGACACCGGTGGATCCATGTGTGGTCTATGAGAGGAACACACATCCAATGACGTGGGTGGATCCTTACGTGGTTTGTGAGAAGAGCACATTTGCAATGATACTGGTGATATGTGGTCTGTGAAAAGAACACACATGCAGTGACACTATTGGATCCATATGTGGTCTGTGAGAAGGACACACATGCATTGACACTAGTGGATCCATGTGTGGTCCATGGGAAGAACACACATGCAATGACACTGGTGTTATGTGGTCCATGAGAAGAACAGACATGCAATGACTGTAACTATGGTTAATGAAAAGAGGAGACATGCAATGACACTGGTGGATCCATGTGTGGTTAATGAGAAGAACACACATGCAATGACTCTGGGTGTTATTCATGATATGGTTTTTGAGAAAAACACACATGCAATGACTCTAGCTGTGGTTCATGAGAAGAACACACATGCAATGACTCTAGATGTGGTTCATGAAAAGAGCAGACATGTGATGACATCGGTGGATCCATGTGTGGTCTATGAGAGGAACACACATCCAATGACACTGGTGGATCCTTACGTGGTTTGTGAGAAAACACACATGCAATGACACTGGTGTTATGTGGTCTGTGAAAAGAACACACATGCAATGACACCGCAGGATCCATATGTGGTTTGTGAGAAGGACGCACATGCAATGACACTGGTGGATCCATGTGTGGTCAATGGGAAGAACACACATGCAATGACACTAGTGATATGTGGTTCGTGAGAAGAACAGACATGCAATGACTCTAACTGTGGTTAATGAAAAGAGCAGACATGCAATGGCACTGGTGGATCCATGTGTGGTTAATGAGAAGAACACACATGCAATGACACTGGGTGTGATTCATGATATGGTTTGTGAGAAGAACACACATGCAATGACTCTAGCTGTGGTTCATGAGAAGAAGACACATGCAATGACACTGGTGTATCCTTATGTGGTTTGTGAGAAGAACATACATGCAAGGACTCTAGCTGTGGTTCATGGAAAGAACACACATCCAATGACTCTAGCTGTGGTTCATGAGAAGAACACACATCCAATAACACTGGTGGATCCATGCGTGGTCTGTGAGAGGATCACACATGCAATGACTCTAACTGTGGTTCATGAAAAGAGCAGACATGCAATGACACCGGTGGATCCATGTGTGGTCTGTGGGAGGAACACACATCCAATGACACTGTTGGATCCATATGTGGTTTGTGAGAAGAACACACATGCAATGACAGTAGTGGATCCATGTGTGGTCTGTGGGAGGAACACACATGCAATGACTCTTGATGTGGTTCATGAAAAGAGAAGACGTGCAATGACACCATCGGATCCATGTGTGGTATATGAGAGGAAGACACATCCAATGACACCAGTGGATCCATATGTGGTTTGTGAGAAGAACACACATGCAATGACACTGGTGATATGTCGTTTGTGAAAAGAACAGACATGCAATGACTCTAACTGTGGTTAATGAAAAGAGCACACATGCAATGACACTGGTGGATCCATGCGTGGTTAATGAGAAGAACACACATGCAATGACACTAGGTGTGGTTCATGATGTGGTTTGTGAGAAGAACACACATGCAATGACTCTAGATGTGCTTCATGAAAAGAACAGACATGCGATGACACCGGTGGATCCATGTGTGGTCTATGAGAGGAACGAACATCCAATGACGCCGGTGGATCCTTACGTGGTTTGTGAGAAGAGCACATTTGCAATGACACTGGTGATATGTGGTCTGTGAAAAAAAAACACATGCAATGACACTATTGGATCCATATGTGGTCTGTGAGAAGGACACACATGCAATGACACTAGTGGATCCATGTGTGGTTCATGGGAAGAACACACATGCAATGACACTGGTGATATGTGGTTTATGAGAAGAACAGACATTCAATGACTCTATGTGTGGTTAATGAAAAGAGCAGACATGCAAATACATTGGTGGATCCATGTGTGGTTAATGACAAGAACACACATGCAATAACACTGGGTGTGATTCATGATATGGTTAGTGAGAAGAACACACATGCAATGACTCTAGCTGTGGTTCATGAGAAGAACACACATGCAATGAGTCTAGATGTGGTTCATGAAAAGAGCAGACATGCGATGACACCGATGGATCCATGTGTGGTCTATGAGAGGAACACACATCCAATGACACTGGTGGATCCTTACGTGGTTTGTGAGAAAACACACATGCAATGACACTGGTGATATGTGGTCTGTGAAAAGAACACACATGGAATGACACTGTTGGATCCATATGTGGTTTGTGAGAAGGACACACATGCAATGACACTGGTGGGTCCATGTGGGGTTCATGGGAATAACACACATGCAATGACACTGGTGATATGTGGTTCATGAGAAGAACAGACATACAATGACTCTAACTGTGCTTAATGAAAAGAGTAGACATGCAATGACACTAGTGGATCCATGTGTGGTTAATGAGAAGAACACACATGCAATGACACTGGGTGTGATTCATGATATGGTTTGTGAGAAGAACACACATGCAATGACTCTAGCTGTGGTTCATGAGAACAACACGCATGCAATTACACTGGTGTATCCTTATGTGGTTTGTGAGAAGAACACACATGCAAGGACTCTAGCTGTGGTTCATGGAAAAAACACACATCCAATGACTCTAGCTGTGGTTCATGAGAAGGACACACATCCAATGACACTGGTGGATCCATGAGTGGTTTGTGAGAGGATCACACATGCAATGACTCTAACTGTGGTTCATGAAAAGAGCAGACATGCAATGACACCGGTGGACCCATGTGTGGTCTGTGGGAGGAACACACATCCAATGACACTGTTGGATCCATATGTGGTTTGTGAGAAGAACACACATGCAATGACACTGGTGGATCCATGTGTGTTCTGTGGGAAGAACACACATGCAATGACTCTAGATGTGGTTCATGAAAAGAGAAGACGTGCAATGACACCATCGGATCCGCGTGTGGTCTAAGAGAGAGAACACATCCAATGACACCAGTGGATCTATATGGTTTGTGAGAAGAACACACATGCAATGACACTAGTGATATGTGGTCTGTGAAAAGAACACACATGAAATGACACTGGTGGTTCCATATGTGGTTTGTGAGAAGGACACGCATGCAATGACACTGGTGGATCCATGTGTGGTCTGTGGGAAGAACACACATGCAATGATACTGGTGATATGTCGTTTGTGAAAAGAACAGACATGAAATGACTCTAATTGTGGTTAATGAAAAGAGCACACATGCAATGACACTGGTGTATCCATGCTTGGTTAATGAGAAGAACACACATGCAATGACACTGGGTGTGGTTCATGATGTGGTTTGTGAGAAGAACACACATGCAATGACTCTAGCTATGGTTCATGAGAAGAACACACATGCAATGACTCTATATGTGCTTCATGAACAGAACAGACATGCGATGACACCGGTGGATCCATGTGTGGTCTATGAGAGGAACACACATCCAATGACGTGGGTGGATCCTTACGTGGTTTGTGAGAAGAGCACATTTGCAATGATACTGGTGATATGTGGTCTGTGAAAAGAACACACATGCAATGACACTATTGGATCCATATGTGGTCTGTGAGAAGGACACACATGCATTGACACTAGTGGATCCATGTGTGGTCCATGGGAAGAACACACATGCAATGACACTGGTGTTATGTGGTCCATGAGAAGAACAGACATGCAATGACTGTAACTATGGTTAATGAAAAGAGGAGACATGCAATGACACTGGTGGATCCATGTGTGGTTAATGAGAAGAACACACATGCAATGACACTGGGTGTTATTCATGATATGGTTTTTGAGAAGAACACACATGCAATGACTCTAGCTGTGGTTCATGAGAAGAACACACATGCAATGACTCTAGATGTGGTTCATGAAAAGAGCAGACATGCGATGACATCGGTGGATCCATGTGTGGTCTATGAGAGGAACACACATCCAATGACACTGGTGGATCCTTACGTGGTTTGTGAGAAAACACACATGCAATGACACTGGTGTTATGTGGTCTGTGAAAAGAACACACATGCAATGACACCGCAGGATCCATATGTGGTTTGTGAGAAGGACGCACATGCAATGACACTGGTGGATCCATGTGTGGTCAATGGGAAGAACACACATGCAATGACACTAGTGATATGTGGTTCGTGAGAAGAACAGACATGCAATGACTCTAACTGTGGTTAATGAAAAGAGCAGACATGCAATGGCACTGGTGGATCCATGTGTGGTTAATAAGAAGAACACACATGCAATGACACTGGGTGTGATTCATGATATGGTTTGTGAGAAGAACACACATGCAATGACTCTAGCTGTGGTTCATGAGAAGAAGACACATGCAATGACACTGGTGTATCCTTATGTGGTTTGTGAGAAGAACATACATGCAAGGACTCTAGCTGTGGTTCATGGAAAGAACACACATCCAATGACTCTAGCTGTGGTTCATGAGAAGAACACATCCAATAACACTGTGGATCCATGCGTGGTCTGTCCGAGGATCACATGCAATGACTCTAAGTGGTTCATGAAAAGAGCAGACATGCAATGACACCGGTGGATCCATGTGTGGTCTGTGGGAGGAACACACATCCAATGACACTGTTGGATCCATATGTGGTTTGTGAGAAGAACACACATGCAATGACACTAGTGGATCCATGTGTGGTCTCTGGGAGGAACACACATGCAATGACTCTAGATGTGGTTCATGAAAAGAGAAGACGTGCAATGACACCATCGGATCCATGTGTGGTCTATGAGAGGAACACATCAATGACACCAGTGGATCCATATGTGGTTTGTGAGAAGAACACATGCAATGACACTGGTGATATGTCGTTTGTGAGAAGAATGACATGCAATGACTCTAAGCGTGGTTAATGAAAAGAGCACACATGCAATGACACTAGTGGATCCATGCGTGGTTAATGAGAAGAACACACATGCAATGACACTAGGTGTGGTTCATGATGTGGTTTGTGAGAAGAACACACATGCAATGACTCTAGATGTGCTTCATGAAAAGAACAGACATGCGATGACACCGGTGGATCCATGTGTGGTCTATGAGAGGAACGAACATCCAATGACGCCGGTGGATCCTTACGTGGTTTGTGAGAAGAGCACATTTGCAATGACACTGGTGATATGTGGTCTGTGAAAAAAAAACACATGCAATGACACTATTGGATCCATATGTGGTCTGTGAGAAGGACACACATGCAATGACACTAGTGGATCCATGTGTGGTTCATGGGAAGAACACACATGCAATGACACTGGTGATATGTGGTTTATGAGAAGAACAGACATGCAATGACTCTATGTGTGGTTAATGAAAAGAGCAGACATGCAAAGACATTGGTGGATCCATGTGTGGTTAATGACAAGAACACACATGCAATAACACTGGGTGTGATTCATGATATGGTTAGTGAGAAGAACACACATGCAATGACTCTAGCTGTGGTTCATGAGAAGAACACACATGCAATGAGTCTAGATGTGGTTCATGAAAAGAGCAGACATGCGATGACACCGGTGGATCCATGTGTGGTCTATGAGAGGAACACACATCCAATGACACCGGTGGATCCTTACGTGTTTTGTGAGAAGAACACACATGGAATGACACTGGTGATATGTGGTCTGTGAAAAGAACACACATGCAATGACATTGTTGGATCCATATGTGGTTTGTGAGAAGGACACACATGCAATGACACTGGGGGTCCATGTGTGCTTCATGGGAAGAACACACATGCAATGACACTGGTGATATGTGGTTCATGAGAAGAACAGACATGCAATGACTCTAACTGTGGTTAATGAAAAGAGAATACATGCAATGACACTAGTGGATCCATGTGTGGTTAATGAGAGGAACACACATGCAATGACACTGGGTGTGATTCATGATATGGTTTGTGAGAAGAACACACATGCAATGACTCTAGCTATGGTCCATGAGAACAACACGCATGCAATTACACTGGTGTATCCTTATGTGGTTTGTGAGATGAACACACATGCAAGGACTCTAGCTGTGGTTCATGGAAAGAACACACATTCAATGACTCTAGCTGTGGGTCATGAGAAGAACACACATGCAATGACACTAGTGATATGTGGTCTGTGAAAAGAACACACATGCAATGACACTGTTGGATCCATATGTGGTTTGTGAGAAGGACACACATGCAATGACACTGGTGGAACCATGTGTGGTCTGTGGGAAGAACACACATGCAATGACACTGGTGATATGTGGTTTGTGAAAACAACAGACATGCAATGACTCTAACTGTGGTTAATGAAAAGAGCACACATGCAATGACGCTGGTGGATCCATGCGTGGTTAATGAGAAGACCACACATGCAATGACACTGGGTGTGGTTCATGATGTGGTTTGTGAGAAGAACACACATGCAATGACTCTAGCTGTGGTTCATGAGAAGAACACACATGCAATGACTCTAGATGTGGTTCATGAAAGAACAGACATGCGATGACACCGGTGGATCCATGTGTGGTCTATGAGAGGAACACACATCCAATGACGCCGGTGGATCCTTACGTGGTTTGTGAGAAGAACACACATGCAATGACACTAGTGATATGTGGTCTTTGAAAAGAACACACATGCAATGACACTGTTGGATCCATATGTGGTCTGTGAGAAGGACACACATGCAATGACACTGGTGGATCCATGTGTGGTTCATGGGAAGAACACACATGCAATGACACTGGTGATATGTGGTTCATGAGAAGAACAGACATGCAATGACTCTAAGTGTGGTTAATGAAAAGAGCAGACATGCGATGACACCGGTGGATCCATGTGTGGTCTATGATAGGAACACACATCCAATGACACGAGTGGATCCTTATGTGGTTGTGAGAAAAACACACATGCAATGACACTAGTAATATGTGGTCTGTGAAAAGAACACACATGCAATGACACTGTTGGATCCATATGTGGTTTGTGAGAAGGAGACACATGCAATGACACTGGTGGATCCATGTGTGGTCTGTGGGAAGAACACACATGCAATGACACTAGTGATATGTGGTTTGTGAAAAGAACAAACATGCAATGACTCTAATTGTGGTTAATGAAAAGAGCAGACATGCGATGACACTTGTGGATCCATGTGTGGTTAATGAGAAGAACACACATGCAATGACACTGGGTGTGATTCATGATATGGTTTTTGATAAGAACACACATGCAATGACTCTAGCTATGGTTCATGAGAAGAACACACATGCAATGACACTGGTGTATCCTTATGTGGTTTGTGAGAAGAACACACATGCAAGGACTCTAGCTGTGGTTCATGGAAAGAACACACATCCAATGACTCTAGCTATGGTTCATGAGAAGAACACACATACAATGACAATGGTGGATCCATGTGTGGTCAGAGAGAGGATCACACATGCAATGACTCTAACTGTGGTTCATGAAAAGAGCAGACATCCAATGACACTGGTGGATCCATGTGTGGTCTGTGGGAGGAACACATATCTAATGACACTGCTAGATCCATATGTGGTTTGTGAGAAGAACACACATGCAATGACACTGGTGGATCCATGTGTGGTCTGTGGGAAGAACACACATGCAATGACTCTAGATGTGGTTCATGAAAAGAGCAGACGAGCAATGAAGCCGGTGGATCCATGTGCGGTCTATGAGAGGAACACACATCCAATGACACCAGTGGATCCTTATGTGTTTTGTGAGAAGAACACACATGCAATGACACTATTGATATGTGGTCTGTGAAAAGAACACACATGCAATGACACTGGTGGATACATATGTGCTTTGTGAGAAGGACACACATGCAATGACACTAGTGGATCCGTGTGTGGTCTGTGGGAAGAACACACATGCAATGACACTGTCTATATGTGGTTTGTGAAAAGAACAGACATGCAATTACTCTAACTGTGGTTAATGAAAAGAGCAGACATGGAATGACACTGGTGGATCCATGTGTGGTTAATGAGAAGAACAAACATGCAATGACACTGGGTGTGGTGCATGATATGGTTTGTGAGAAGAAAACACATGCAATGACTCTAAGTGTGGTTCATGAGAAAAACACACATGTAATGACTCTAGCTGTGGTTCATGAAAACAGCAGACATGCGATCACACCGGTGGATCCATGTGTGGTCTATGAGAGGAACAAACATCCAATGACACCGGTGGATCCTTACGTGGTTTGTGAGAAGAACACACATGCAATGACACTGGTGATATGTGTTATGTGGAAAGAACACACATGCAATGACACTGTTGGATCCATATGTGGTCTGTGAGAAGGACACACATGCAATGACACTGGTGGATCCATGTGTGGTCTGTGCGAAGAACACACATGCAATGACACTGGCGATATGTGGTTTGTGAAAAGAACAGACATGAAATGACTCTAACTGTGGTTAATGAAAAAAGCAGACGTGCAATGACACTGGTGGATCCATGCGTGGTTAATGAGAAGAACACACATGCAATGGCACTGGGTGTGATTCATGATATGGTTTATGAGAAGAAGACACATGCAATGACTCTAGTTGTGGTTCATGAGAAGAACACACATGCAATGACTCTAGATGTGGTTCACGAAAAGAGCAGACATGCGATGACACCGGTGGATCCATGTGTGGTCTATGAGAGGAACACACATCCAATGACACCGGTGGATCCTTACGTGGTTTGTGAGAAGAACACACATGCAATGACACTGGTGATATGTGGTCTGTGAAAAGAACACACATGCAATGACACTGCGGGATCCATATGTGGTTTGTGAGAAGGACGCACGTGCAATGACACTGGTGGATCCATATGTGGTCCATGGGAAGAACACACATGCAATGACACTAGTGATATGTGGTTCATGAGAAGAACAGACATGCAATGACTCTAACTGTGGTTAATGAAAAGAGCAGACATGCAATGACACTGGTGGATCCATGTGTGGTTAATGAGAAGAACACACATGCAATGACACTGGGTATGATTCATGATATGGTTTGTGAGAAGAACACGTGTGCAATGACTCTAGCTGTGGTTCATGAGAAGAACACACATGCAATGACACTGGTGTATCCTTATGTGGTTTGTGAGAAGAACATACATGCAAGGACTCTAGTTGTGGTTCATGGAAAGAACACACATCCAATGACTCTAGCTGTGGTTCATGAGAAGAACACACATCCAATGACACTGGTGGATCCATGTGTGGTCTGTGAGAGGATCACACATGCAATGACTCTAACTGTGGTTCATGAAAAGAGAAGACATCCAATGACACCGGTGGATGCATGTGTGGTCTGTGGGAGGAACACACATCCAATGACACTGCTGGATCCATGTGTGGTTTGTGAGAAGAACACACATGCAATGACACTGGTGGATCCATGTGTGGTCTGTGGGAAGAACACATATGCAATGACTCTAGATGTGGTTCACGACATGGTTTGTGAGAAGAACACACATGCAATGACTCTAGGTGTGGTTCATGAGAAGAACACACATGCAATGCCTCTAGATGTGGTTCATGAAAAGAGCAGACATGCGATGACACCGGTGGATCCATGTGTGGTCTATGAGAGGAACACACATCCAATGACACTGGTGGATCCTTACGTGGTTTGTGAGAAGAACACGCATGCAATGACACTGGTGATATCTGGTCTGTGAAAAGAACACACATGCAATGACACTGTTGGATCCATATGTGGTTTGTGAGAAGGACACACATGCAATGACACTGGTGGGTCCATGTGTGGTTCATGGGAAGAACACACATGCAATGACACTGGTGATATGTGGTTCATGAGAAGAACAGACATGCAATGACTCTAACTATGGTTAATGAAAAGAGCAGACATGCAATAACACTGGTGGATCCATGTGTGGTTAATGAGAAGAACACATGCAATGACACTGGGTGTGATTCATGATTTGGTTGAGAAGAACACACATGCAATGACTCTAGCTATGATTCATGAGAAGAACACGCATGCAATGACACTGGAGTATCCTTATGTGGTTTGTGAGAAGAACACACATGCAAGGACTCTAGTTGTGGTTCATGGAAAGAACACACATCCAATGACTCTAGCTGTGGTTCATGAGAAGAACAGACATCCAATGACACTAGTGGATCCATTTGTGGTTTGTGAAATGAAGAGACATGCAATGACTCTAACTATGGTTCATGAAAAGAGCAGACATGCAATGACACCGGTGGATCCATGTGTGGTCTGTGGGAGGAACACACATCCAATGACACTGCTGGATCCATACGTGGTTTGTGAGAAGAACACACATGCAATGACACTGGTGGATCCATGTGTGGTCTGTGGGAAGAACACACATGCAATGACTCTAGATGTGGTTCATGAAAAGAGCAGACGAGCAATGACACCGGTGGATCCATGTGCGGTCTATGAGAGGAACACACATCCGATGACACCAGTGGATCCTTATGTGTTTTGTGAGAAAACACACATGCAATGACACTATTGATATGTGGTCTGTGAAAAGAACACACATGCAATGACACTGGTGGATACATATGTGCTTTGTGAGAAGGACACACATGCAATGACACTGGTGGGTCCATGTGGGGTTCATGGGAATAACACACATGCAATGACACTGGTGATATGTGGTTCATGAGAAGAACAGACATACAATGACTCTAACTGTGCTTAATGAAAAGAGTAGACATGCAATGACACTAGTGGATCCATGTGTGGTTAATGAGAAGAACACACATGCAATGACACTGGGTGTGATTCATGATATGGTTTGTGAGAAGAACACACATGCAATGACTCTAGCTGTGGTTCATGAGAACAACACGCATGCAATTACACTGGTGTATCCTTATGTGGTTTGTGAGAAGAACACACATGCAAGGACTCTAGCTGTGGTTCATGGAAAAAACACACATCCAATGACTCTAGCTGTGGTTCATGAGAAGGACACACATCCAATGACACTGGTGGATCCATGAGTGGTTTGTGAGAGGATCACACATGCAATGACTCTAACTGTGGTTCATGAAAAGAGCAGACATGCAATGACACCGGTGGACCCATGTGTGGTCTGTGGGAGGAACACACATCCAATGACACTGTTGGATCCATATGTGGTTTGTGAGAAGAACACACATGCAATGACACTGGTGGATCCATGTGTGTTACAGGAAGAACACACATGCAATGACTCTAGATGTGGTTCATGAAAAGAGAAGACGTGCAATGACACCATCGGATCCGCGTGTGGTCTAAGAGAGGAACACACATCCAATGACACCAGTGGATCTATATGTGGTTTGTGAGAAGAACACACATGCAATGACACTAGTGATATGTGGTCTGTGAAAAGAACACACATGAAATGACACTGGTGGTTCCATATGTGGTTTGTGAGAAGGACACACATGCAATGACACTGGTGGATCCATGTGTGGTCTATGGGAAGAACACACATGCAATGACACTGGTGATATGTCGTTTGTGAAAAGAACAGACATGAAATGACTCTAATTGTGGTTAATGAAAAGAGCACACATGCAATGACACTGGTGTATCCATGCTTGGTTAATGAGAAGAACACACATGCAATGACACTGGGTGTGGTTCATGATGTGGTTTGTGAGAAGAACACACATGCAATGACTCTAGCTATGGTTCATGAGAAGAACACACATGCAATGACTCTATATGTGCTTCATGAATGTAATGTATATGATGACACCGTGGATCCATGTGTGGTCTATGAGGAACCCACATCCACTGACGTGGGTGGATCCTTACGTGGTTTGTGAGAAGAGCACATTTGCAATGATACTGGTGATATGTGGTCTGTGAAAAGAACACACATGCAATGACACTATTGGATCCATATGTGGTCTGTGAGAAGGACACACATGCATTGACACTAGTGGATCCATGTGTGGTCCATGGGAAGAACACACATGCAATGACACTGGTGTTATGTGGTCCATGCGAAGAAATGTACATGCAATGACTGTAACTATGGTTAATGAAAAGAGGAGACATGCAATGACACTGGTGGATCCATGTGTGGTTAATGACAAGAACACACATGCAATGACACTGGGTGTTATTCATGATATGGTTTTTGAGAAGAACACACATGCAATGACTCTAGCTGTGGTTCATGAGAAGAACACACATGCAATGACTCTAGATGTGGTTCATGAAAAGAGCAGACATGCGATGACATCGGTGGATCCATGTGTGGTCTATGAGAGGAACACACATCCAATGACACTGGTGGATCCTTACGTGGTTTGTGAGAAAACACACATGCAATGACACTGGTGTTATGTGGTCTGTGAAAAGAACACACATGCAATGACACCGCAGGATCCATATGTGGTTTGTGAGAAGGACGCACATGCAATGACACTGGTGGATCCATGTGGTCAATGGGAAGAACACATGCAATGACACTAGTGGTATGTGGTTCGTGAGAAGAACAGACATGCAATGACTCTAACTGTGGTTAATGAAAAGAGCAGACATGCAATGGCACTGGTGGATCCATGTGTGGTTAATAAGAAGAACACACATGCAATGACACTGGGTGTGATTCATGATATGGTTTGTGAGAAGAACACACATGCAATGACTCTAGCTGTGGTTCATGAGAAGAAGACACATGCAATGACACTGGTGTATCCTTATGTGGTTTGTGAGAAGAACATACATGCAAGGACTCTAGCTGTGGTTCATGGAAAGAACACACATCCAATGACTCTAGCTGTGGTTCATGAGAAGAACACACATCCAATAACACTGGTGGATCCATGCGTGCATCGGAGGATCACACATGCAATAACTCTAAGTGTGGTTAATGAAAAGAGCAGACATGCAATGACACCGGTGGATCCATGTGTGGTCTGTGGGAGGAACACACATCCAATGACACTGTTGGATCCATATGTGGTTTGTGAGAAGAACACACATGCAATGACACTAGTGGATCCATGTGTGGTCTCTGGGAGGAACACACATGCAATGACTCTAGATGTGGTTCATGAAAAGAGAAGACGTGCAATGACACCATCGGATCCATGTGTGGTCTATGAGAGGAACACACATCCAATGACACCAGTGGATCCATATGTGGTTTGTGAGAAGAACACACATGCAATGACACTGGTGATATGTCGTTTGTGAGAAGAACAGACATGCAATGACTCTAACTGTGGTTAATGAAAAGAGCACACATGCAATGACACTGGTGGATCCATGCGTGGTTAATGAGAAGAACACACATGCAATGACACTAGGTGTGGTTCATGATGTGGTTTGTGAGAAGAACACACATGCAATTACTCTAGATGTGCTTCATGAAAAGAACAGACATGCGATGACACCGGTGGATCCATGTGTGGTCTATGAGAGGAACGAACATCCAATGACGCCGGTGGATCCTTATGTGGTTTGTGAGAAGAGCACATTTGCAATGACACTGGTGATATGTGGTCTGTGAAAAAAAAACACATGCAATGACACTATTGGATCCATATGTGGTCTGTGAGAAGGACACACATGCAATGACACTAGTGGATCCATGTGTGGTTAATGGGAAGAACACACATGCAATGACACTGGTGATATGTGGTTTATGAGAAGAACAGACATGCAATGACTCTATGTGTGGTTAATGAAAAGAGCAGACATGCAAAGACATTGGTGGATCCATGTGTGGTTAATGACAAGAACACACATGCAATAACACTGGGTGTGATTCATGATATGGTTAGTGAGAAGAACACACATGCAATGACTCTAGCTGTGGTTCATGAGAAGAACACACATGCAATGAGTCTAGATGTGGTTCATGAAAAGAGCAGACATGCGATGACACCGGTGGATCCATGTGTGGTCTATGAGAGGAACACACATCCAATGACACCGGTGGATCCTTACGTGTTTTGTGAGAAGAACACACATGCAATGACACTGGTGATATGTGGTCTGTGAAAAGAACACACATGCAATGACATTGTTGGATCCATATGTGGTTTGTGAGAAGGACACACATGCAATGACACTGGGGGTCCATGTGTGCTTCATGGGAAGAACACACATGCAATGACACTGGTGATATGTGGTTCATGAGAAGAACAGACATGCAATGACTCTAACTGTGGTTAATGAAAAGAGAATACATGCAATGACACTAGTGGATCCATGTGTGGTTAATGAGAGGAACACACATGCAATGACACTGGGTGTGATTCATGATATGGTTTGTGAGAAGAACACACATGCAATGACTCTAGCTATGGTTCATGAGAACAACACGCATGCAATTACACTGGTGTATCCTTATGTGGTTTGTGAGATGAACACACATGCAAGGACTCTAGCTGTGGTTCATGGAAAGAACACACATTCAATGACTCTAGCTGTGGGTCATGAGAAGAACACACATGCAATGACACTAGTGATATGTGGTCTGTGAAAAGAACACACATGCAATGACACTGTTGGATCCATATGTGGTTTGTGAGAAGGACACACATGCAATGACACTGGTGGAACCATGTGTGGTCTGTGGGAAGAACACACATGCAATGACACTGGTGATATGTGGTTTGTGAAAACAACAGACATGCAATGACTCTAACTGTGGTTAATGAAAAGAGCACACATGCAATGACGCTGGTGGATCCATGCGTGGTTAATGAGAAGACCACACATGCAATGACACTGGGTGTGGTTCATGATGTGGTTTGTGAGAAGAACACACATGCAATGACTCTAGCTGTGGTTCATGAGAAGAACACACATGCAATGACTCTAGATGTGGTTCATGAAAGAACAGACATGCGATGACACGGTGGATCCATGTGTGGTCTATGAGAGAACACACATCCAATGACGCCTTGTGGATCCTTCTGTGGTTTCTGAGAAGAACACACATGCAATGACACTAGTGATATGTGGTCTGTGAAAAGAACACACATGCAATGACACTGTTGGATCCATATGTGGTCTGTGAGAAGGACACACATGCAATGACACTGGTGGATCCATGTGTGGTTCATGGGAAGAACACACATGCAATGACACTGGTGATATGTGGTTCATGAGAAGAACAGACATGCAATGACTCTAAGTGTGGTTAATGAAAAGAGCAGACATGCGATGACACCGGTGGATCCATGTGTGGTCTATGATAGGAACACACATCCAATGACACGAGTGGATCCTTATGTGGTTGTGAGAAAAACACACATGCAATGACACTAGTAATATGTGGTCTGTGAAAAGAACACACATGCAATGACACTTGGATCCATATGTGGTTTGTGAGAAGGAGACACATGCAATGACACTGGTGGATCCATGTGTGGTCTGTGGGAAGAACACACATGCAATGACACTAGTGATATGTGGTTTGTGAAAAGAACAAACATGCAATGACTCTAATTGTGGTTAATGAAAAGAGCAGACATGCGATGACACTTGTGGATCCATGTGTGGTTAATGAGAAGAACACACATGCAATGACACTGGGTGTGATTCATGATATGGTTTCTGATAAGAACACACATGCAATGACTCTAGCTATGGTTCATGAGAAGAACACACATGCAATGACACTGGTGTATCCTTATGTGGTTTGTGAGAAGAACACACATGCAAGGACTCTAGCTGTGGTTCATGGAAAGAACACACATCCAATGACTCTAGCTATGGTTCATGAGAAGAACAAACATACAATGACAATGGTGGATCCATGTGTGGTCAGAGAGAGGATCACACATGCAATGACTCTAACTGTGGTTCATGAAAAGAGCAGACATCCAATGACACTGGTGGATCCATGTGTGGTCTGTGGGAGGAACACATATCTAATGACACTGCTGGATCCATATGTGGTTTGTGAGAAGAACACACATGCAATGACACTGGTGGATCCATGTGTGGTCTGTGGGAAGAACACACATGCAATGACTCTAGATGTGGTTCATGAAAAGAGCAGACGAGCAATGAAACCGGTGGATCCATGTGCGGTCTATGAGAGGAACACACATCCAATGACACCAGTGGATCCTTATGTGTTTTGTGAGAAGAACACACATGCAATGACACTATTGATATGTGGTCTGTGAAAAGAACACACATGCAATGACACTGGTGGATACATATGTGCTTTGTGAGAAGGACACACATGCAATGACACTAGTGGATCCGTGTGTGGTCTGTGGGAAGAACACACATGCAATGACACTGTCTATATGTGGTTTGTGAAAAGAACAGACATGCAATTACTCTAACTGTGGTTAATGAAAAGAGCAGACATGGAATGACACTGGTGGATCCATGTGTGGTTAATGAGAAGAACAAACATGCAATGACACTGGGTGTGGTGCATGATATGGTTTGTGAGAAGAAAACACATGCAATGACTCTAAGTGTGGTTCATGAGAAAAACACACATGTAATGACTCTAGCTGTGGTTCATGAAAACAGCAGACATGCGATCACACCGGTGGATCCATGTGTGGTCTATGAGAGGAACAAACATCCAATGACACCGGTGGATCCTTACGTGGTTTGTGAGAAGAACACACATGCAATGACACTGGTGATATGTGTTATGTGGAAAGAACACACATGCAATGACACTGTTGGATCCATATGTGGTCTGTGAGAAGGACACACATGCAATGACACTGGTGGATCCATGTGTGGTCTGTGCGAAGAACACACATGCAATGACACTGGCGATATGTGGTTTGTGAAAAGAACATACATGAAATGACTCTAACTGTGGTTAATGAAAAAAGCAGACGTGCAATGACACTGGTGGATCCATGCGTGGTTAATGAGAAGAACACACATGCAATGACACCGGGTGTGATTCATGATATGGTTTATGAGAAGAAGACACATGCAATGACTCTAGTTGTGGTTCATGAGAAGAACACACATGCAATGACTCTAGATGTGGTTCACGAAAAGAGCAGACATGCGATGACACCGGTGGATCCATGTGTGGTCTATGAGAGGAACACACATGCAATGACACCGGTGGATCCTTACGTGGTTTGTGAGAAGAACACACATGCAATGACACTGGTGATATGTGGTCTATGAAAAGAACACACATGCAATGACACTGCGGGATCCATATGTGGTTTGTGAGAAGGACGCACATGCAATGACACTGGTGGATCCATGTGTGGTCCATGGGAAGAACACACATGCAATGACACTAGTGATATGTGGTTCATGGGAAGAACAGACATGCAATGACTCTAACTGTGGTTAATGAAAAGAGCAGACATGCAATGACACTGGTGGATCCATGTGTGGTTAATGAGAAGAACACACATGCAATGACACTGGGTATGATTCATGATATGGTTTGTGAGAAGAACACGCGTGCAATGACTCTAGCTGTGGTTCATGAGAAGAACACACATGCAATGACACTGGTGTATCCTTATGTGGTTTGTGAGAAGAACATACATGCAAGGACTCTAGTTGTGGTTCATGGAAAGAACACACATCCAATGACTCTAGCTGTGGTTCATGAGAAGAACACACATCCAATGACACTGGTGGATCCATGTGTGTCTGAGAGGATCACACATGCAATGACTCTAACATGGTTCATGAAAAGAGAAGACATCCAATGACACCGGTGGATGCATGTGTGGTCTGTGGGAGGAACACACATCCAATGACACTGCTGGATCCATGTGTGGTTTGTGAGAAGAACACACATGCAATGACACTGGTGGATCCATGTGTGGTCTGTGGGAAGAACACATATGCAATGACTCTAGATGTGGTTCACGACATGGTTTGTGAGAAGAACACACATGCAATGACTCTAGGTGTGGTTCATGAGAAGAACACACATGCAATGCCTCTAGATGTGGTTCATGAAAAGAGCAGACATGCGATGACACCGGTGGATCCATGTGTGGTCTATGAGAGGAACACACATCCAATGACACTGGTGGATCCTTACGTGGTTTGTGAGAAGAACACGCATGCAATGACACTGGTGATATCTGGTCTGTGAAAAGAACACACATGCAATGACACTGTTGGATCCATATGTGGTTTGTGAGAAGGACACACATGCAATGACACTGGTGGGTCCATGTGTGGTTCATGGGAAGAACACACATGCAATGACACTGGTGATATGTGGTTCATGAGAAGAACAGACATGCAATGACTCTAACTATGGTTAATGAAAAGAGCAGACATGCAATAACACTGGTGGATCCATGTGTGGTTAATGAGAAGAACACACATGCAATGACACTGGGTGTGATTCATGATTTGGTTTGTGAGAAGAACACACATGCAATGACTCTAGCTATGATTCATGAGAAGAACACGCATGCAATGACACTGGAGTATCCTTATGTGGTTTGTGAGAAGAACACACATGCAAGGACTCTAGTTGTGGTTCATGGAAAGAACACACATCCAATGACTCTAGCTGTGGTTCATGAGAAGAACAGACATCCAATGACACTAGTGGATCCATTTGTGGTTTGTGAAATGAAGAGACATGCAATGACTCTAACTATGGTTCATGAAAAGAGCAGACATGCAATGACACCGGTGGATCCATGTGTGGTCTGTGGGAGGAACACACATCCAATGACACTGCTGGATCCATACGTGGTTTGTGAGAAGAACACACATGCAATGACACTGGTGGATCCATGTGTGGTCTGTGGGAAGAACACACATGCAATGACTCTAGATGTGGTTCATGAAAAGAGCAGACGAGCAATGACACCGGTGGATCCATGTGCGGTCTATGAGAGGAACACACATCCGATGACACCAGTGGATCCTTATGTGTTTTGTGAGAAGAACACACATGCAATGACACTATTGATATGTGGTCTGTGAAAAGAACACACATGCAATGACACTGGTGGATACATATGTGCTTTGTGAGAAGGACACACATGCAATGACACTGGTGGATCCGTGTGTGGTCTGTGGGAAGAACACACATGCAATGACACTGGTGAGATGTGGTTCATCAGAAGAACAGACATGCAATGACTCTAACTTTGGTTAATGAAAAGAGAAGACATGCAATGACACTGGTGGATCCATCTGTGGTTAATGAGAAGAACACACATGCAATGACACTGGGTGTGATTCATGACATGGTTTGTGAGAAGAACACACATGCAATGACTCTAGTTGTGGTTCATGAGAAGAACACACATGCGATGACTCTAGATGTGGTTCATGAAAAGGGCAGACATGCGATGACACTAGTGGATCCATGTGTGGTCTATGAGAGGAACACACATCCAATGACACTGGTGGATCCTTACGTGGTTTGTGCGAAGAACACACATGCAATGACACTGTTGGATCCATATGTGGTTTGTGAGAAGGACACACGTGCAATGACACTAGTGGGACCATGTGTGGTTCATGGGAAGAACACACATGCAATGACACGGGTGATATGTGGTTCATGAGAAGAACAGACATGCAATGACTCTCACTATGCTTAATGAAAAGAGCAGACATGCAATGACACTAGTGGATCCATGTGTGGTTAATGAGAAGAACACACATGCAATGACACTGGGTGTGATTCATGATTTGGTTTGTGAGAAGAACACACATGCAATGACTCTAGCTATGATTCATGAGAAGAACACGCATGCAATGACACTGGAGTAACCTTATGTGGTTTATGAGAAGAACACACATGCAAGGACTCTTGTTGTGGTTCATGGAAAGAACACACATCCAATGACTCTAGCTGTGGTTTATGAGAAGAACAGACATCCAATGACACAGGTGGATCCATGTGTGGTTTGTGAAAAGAACAGACATGCAATGACTCTAACTATGGTTCATGAAAAGAGCAGACATGCAATGACACCGATGGATCCATGTGTGGTCTGTGGGAGGAACACACATCCTATGACACTGCTGTATCCATATGTGGTTTGTGAGAAGAACACACATGCAATGGCACTGGTGGATCCATGGGTGGTCTATGGAAAGAACACACATGCAATGACTCTAGATGTGGTTAATGAAAAGAGTAGACGTGCAATGACACCGGTGGATCCATGTGTGGTCTATGAGAGGAACACACATCCAGTGACGCTGGTGGATCCTTACGTGGTTTGTGAGAAGATCACATTTGCAATGACACTGGTGATATGTGGTCTGTGAAAAGAACACACATGCAATGACACTGGTGGATTCATATGTGGTTTGTGAGAAGGACACACATGCAATGACACTGGTGGATCCATGTGTGGTCTGTGGGAAGAACACACATGCAATGACACTGGTGATAGGTGGTTTGTGAAAAGAACAGACATGCAATGACTCTAACTATGGTTAATGAAAAGAGCACACATGCAAAGATGCTGGTGGATCCATGTGTGGTTAATGAGAAGAACACACATGCAATGACACTGGTTGTGGTTCATGATGTGGTTTGTGAGAAGAACACACATGCAATGACTCTAGCTGTGGTTCATGAGAAGAACACACATGCAATGACTCTAGATGTGGTTCATGAAAAGAACAGACATGCGATGACACCGGTGGATCCATGTGTGGTCTATGAGAGGAACACACATCCAATGACGTCGGTGCATCCTTACGTGGTTTGTGACAAGAACACACATGCAATGACACTGGTGATATGTGGTCTGCGAAAAGAACACTCATGCAATGACACTGTTGGATCCATATGTGGTATGTGAGAAGGACACACATGCAATGACACTGGTGGATCCATTTGTGGTTCATGGGAAGAACACACATGCAATGACACTGGTGATATGTGGTTCATGAGAGCAACAGACATGCAATTACTGTAACTATGGTTAATGAAAAGAGCAGACATGCAATGACACTGGTGGATCCATGTGTGGTTAATGAGAAGAACACACATGCAATGACACTCGGTGTTATTCATGATATGGTTTGTGAGAAGAACACACATGCAATGACTCTAGCTGTGGTTCATGAGAAGAACACACATGCGATGGCTATAGATGTGGTTCATGAAAAGAGCAGACATGCGATGACACCGGTGGATCCATGTGCGGTCTATGAGAGGAAAACACATCCAATGACATTGGTGGATCCTTACGTGGTTTGTGAGAAGAACACACATGCAATGACACTAGTGATATGTGGTCTGTGAAAAGAACACACATGCAATGACATTGTTGGATCCATATGTGGTTTGTGAGAAGGACACACATGCAATCACACTGGTGGGTCCATGTGTGGTTCATGGGAAGAACACACATGCAATGACACTGGTTATATGTGGTTCATGAGAAGAACAGACATGCAATGACTCTAACTCTGGTTAATGAAAACAGCAGACATGCAATGACACTAGTGGATCCATGCGTGGTTAATGAGAAGAACACACATGCAATGACACTAGGTGTGGTTCATGATTTGGTTTGTGAGAAGAACACACATGCAATGACTCTAGTTGTGATTCATGAGAAGAACACGCATGCAATGACACTGGAGTATCCTTATGTGGTTTGTGAGAAGAACACACATGCAAGGACTCTAGATGTGGTTCATGGAAAGAACACACATCCAATGACTCTAGCTGTGGTTCATGAGGAGAACACACATCCAATGACACTGGTGGATCCATTTTTGGTTTGTGAAAAGAACAGACATGCAATGACACCGGTGGATCCATGTGTGGTCTGTGGGAGGAACACACATTCAATGACACTGCTGGATCCATATGTGGTTTCTGAGAAGAACACACATGCAATTACACTGGTGGATCCATGTGTGGTCTATGGGAAGAACACACATGCAATGACTCTAGATGTGTTTCATGAAAAGAGCAGACATGCGATGACACTGGTGGATCCATGTGTGTCTGTGAGAGGAACACACATCCAATGACACTGGTGGATCCTTACGTGGTTTGTGAGAAGAACACGCATGCAATGACACTGGTGATATGTGGTCTGTGAAAAGAACACACATGCAATGACACTGTTGGATCCATATGTGGTTTGTGAGAAGGACACACATGCAATGACACTGGTGGGTCCATGTGTGGTTCATGGGAAGAACACACATGCAATGACACTGGTGATATGTGGTTCATGAGAAGAACAGACATTCAATGACTCTAACTATGGTTAATGAAAAGAGCAGACATGCAATAACACTGGTGGATCCATGTGTGGTTAATGAGAAGAACACACATGCAATGACACTGGGTGTGATTCATGATTTGGTTTGTGAGAAGAACACACATGCAATGAATCTAGCTGTGATTCATGAGAAGAACACGCATGCAATGACACTGGAGTATCCTTATGTGGTTTGTGAGAGGAACACACATGCAAGGACTCTAGCTGTGGTTCATGGAAAGAACACACATCCAATGACTCTAGCTGTGGTTCATGAGAAGAACAGACATCCAATGACACTGGTGGATCCATCTGTGGTTTGTGAAATGAAGAGACATGCAATGACTCTAACTATGGTTCATGAAAAGAGCAGACATGCAATGACACCGGTGGATCCATGTGTGGTCTGTGGGAGGAACACACATCCAATGACACTGCTGGATCCATACGTGGTTTGTGAGAAGAACACACATGCAATGACACTGGTGGATCCATGGGTGGTCTGTGGGAAGAACGCACATGCAATGACTCTAGATGTGGTTCATGAAAAGAGGAGACGTGCAATGACACCGTTGGATCCATGTGTGGTCTCTGAGAGGAACACACATCCAATGACACCGGTGGATCCTTATGTGGTTTGCGAGAAGAACACACATGCAATGACACTGGTGATATGTGGTTTGTGAAAAGAACACACATGCAATGACACTGTTTGATCCATATGTGGTCTGTGACAAGGACACACATGCAATGACACTGGTGGTCCATGTGTGGTTCATGGGATGAACACACATGCAATGACACTGGTGAGATGTGGTTCATCAGAAGAACAGACATGCAATGACTCTAACTTTGGTTAATGAAAAGAGCAGACATGCAATGACACTGGTGGATCCATGTTTGGTTAATGAGAAGAACACACATGCAATGACACTGGGTGTGATTCATGACATGGTTTGTGAGAACAACACACATGCAATGACTCTAGTTGTGGTTCATGAGAAGAACACACATGCGATGACTCTAGATGTGGTTCATGAAAAGAGCAGACATGCGATGACACCTATGGATCCATGTGTGGTCTATGAGAGGAACACACATCCAATGACACTGGTGGATCCTTACGTGGTTTGTGCGAAGAACACACATGCAATGACACTGTTGGATCCATATGTGGTTTGTGAGAAGGACACACGTGCAATGACACTAGTGGGACCATGTGTGGTTCATGGTAAGAACACACATGCAATGACACTGGTGATATGTGGTTCATGAGAAGAACAGACATGCAATGACTCTCACTATGCTTAATGAAAAGAGCAGACATGCAATGACACTAGTGGATCCATGTGTGGTTAATGAGAAGAACACACATGCAATGACACTGGGTGTGATTCATGATTTGGTTTGTGAGAAGAACACACATGCAATGACTCTAGCTGTGATTCATGAGAAGAACACGCATGCAATGACACTGGAGTAACCTTATGTGGTTTGTGAGAAGAACACACATGCAAGGACTCTTGTTGTGGTTCATGGAAAGAACACACATCCAATGACTCTAGCTGTGGTTTATGAGAAGAACAGACATCCAATGACACTGGTGGATCCATGTGTGGTTTGTGAAAAGAACAGACATGCAATGACTCTAACTGTGGTTCATGAAAAGAGCAGACATGCAATGACACCGATGGATCCATGTGTGGTCTGTGGGAGTAACACACATCCAATGACACTGCTGGATCCATATGTGGTTTGTGAGAAGAACACACATGCAATGGCACTGGTGGATCCATGGGTGGTCTGTGGAAAGAACACACATGCAATGACTCTAGATGTGGTTAATGAAAAGAGTAGACGTGCAATGACACCGGTGGATCCATGTGTGGTCTATGAGAGGAACACACATCCAGTGATGCCGGTGGATCCTTACGTGGTTTGTGAGAAGATCACGTTTGCAATGACACTGGTGATATGTGGTCTATGAAAAGAACACACATGCAATGACACTGGTGGATTCATATGTGGTTTGTGAGAAGGACACACATGCAATGACACTGGTGGATCCATGTGTGGTCTGTGGAAAGAACACACATGCAATGACACTGGTGATATGTGGTTTGTGAAAAGAACAGACATGCAATGACTCTAACTAGGGTTAATGAAAAGAGCACACATGCAAAGACGCTGGTGGATCCATGTGTGGTTAATGAGAAGAACACACATTCAATGACACTGGTTGTGGTTCATGATGTGGTTTGTGAGAAGAACACACATGCAATGACTCTAGCTGTGGTTCATGAGAAGAACACACATGCAATGACTCTAGATGTGGTTCATGAAAAGAACAGACATGCGATGACACCGGTGGATCCATGTGTGGTCTATGAGAGGAACACACATCCAATGACGCCGGTGCATCCTTACGTGGTTTGTGACAAGAACACACATGCAATGACACTGGTGATATGTGGTCTGCGAAAAGAACACTCATGCAATGACACTGTTGGATCCATATGTGGTATGTGAGAAGGACACACATGCAATGACACTGGTGGATCCATTTGTTGTTCATGGGAAGAACACACATGCAATGACACTAGTGATATGTGGTCCATGAGAATAACAGACATGCAATGACTGTAACTATGGTTAATGAAAAGAGCAGACATGCAATGACACTGGTGGATCCATGTGTGGTTAATGAGAAGAACACACATGCAATGACACTGGTGTGGTTCATGATGTGGTTTGTGAGAAGAACACACATGCAATGACTCTAGCTGTGGTTCATGAGAAGAACACACATGCGATGGCTATAGACGTGGTTCATGAAAAGAGCAGACATGCGATGACACCGGTGGATCCATGTGCGGTCTATGAGAGGAACACACATCCAATGACATTGGTGGATCCTTACGTGGTTTGTGAGAAGAACACACATGCAATGACACTGGTGATATGTGGTCTGCGAAAAGAACACACATGCAATGACACTGTTGGATCCATATGTGGTTTGTGAGAAGGACACACATGCAATCACACTGGTGGGTCCATGTGTGGTTCATGGGAAGAACACACATGCAATGACACTGGTTATATGTGGTTCATGAGAAGAACAGACATGCAATGACTCTAACTCTGGTTAATGAAAAGAGCAGGCATGCAATGACACTGGTGGATCCATGTGTGGTTAATGAGAACACACATGCAATGACACTGGTTGTGGTTCATGATGTGGTTTGTGAGAAGAACACACATGCAATGACTCTAGCTGTGGTTCATGAGAAGAACACACATGCAATGACTCTAGATGTGGTTCATGAAAAGAACAGACATGCGATGACACCGGTGGATCCATGTGTGGTCTATGAGAGGAACACACATCCAATGACGCCGGTGCATCCTTACGTGGTTTGTGACAAGAACACACATGCAATGACACTGGTGATATGTGGTCTGCGAAAAGAACACTCATGCAATGACACTGTTGGATCCATATGTGGTATGTGAGAAGGACACACATGCAATGACACTGGTGGATCCATTTGTGATTCATGGGAAGAACACACATGCAATGACACTAGTGATATGTGGTTCATGAGAATAACAGACATGCAATGATTGTAACTATGGTTAACGAAAAGAGGAGACATGCAATGACACTGGTGGATCCATGTGTGGTTAATGAGAAGAACACACATGCAATGACACTAGGTGTTATTCATGATATGGTTTGTGAGAAGAACACACATGCAATGACTCTAGCTGTGGTTCATGAGAAGAACACACATGCGATGGCTATAGATGTGGTTCATGAAAAGAGCAGACATGCGATGACACCGGTGGATCCATGTGCGGTCTATGAGAGTAACACACATCCAATGACCTTGGTGGATCCTTACGTGGTTTGTGAGAAAAATACACATGCAATGACACTAGTGATATGTGGTCTGTGAAAAGAAATCACATGCAATGACACTGTTGGATCCATATGTGGTTTGTGAGAAGGACACACATGCAATCACACTGGTGGGTCCATGTGTGGTTCATGGGAAGAACACACATGCAATGACACTGGTTATATGTGGTTCATGAGAAGAACAAACATGCAATGAATCTAACTCTGGTTAATGAAAAGAGCAGGCATGCAATGACACTGGTGGATCCATGTGTGGTTAATGAGAACACACATGCAATGACACTAGGTGTGGTTCATGATTTGGTTTGTGAGAAGAACACACATGCAATGACTCTAGTTGTGATTCATGAGAAGAACACGCATGCAATGACACTGGAGTATCCTTATGTGGTTTGTGAGAAGAACACACATGCAAGGACTCTAGCTGTGGTTCATGGAAAGAACACACATCCAATGACTCTAGCTGTGGTTCATGAGGAGAACACACATCCAATGACACTGGTGGATCCATTTTTGGTTTGTGAAAGGAATAGACATGCAATGACACCGGTGGATCCATGTGTGGTCTGTGGGAGGAACACACATCCAATGACACTGCTGGATCCATATGTGGTTTCTGAGAAGAACACACATGCAATTACACTGGTGGATCCATGTGTGGTCTGTGGGAAGAACACACATGCAATGACTCTAGATGTGGTTCATGAAAAGAGCAGACGTGCAATGCCACTGGTGGATCCATGTGTGGTCTATGGGAGGAACACACATCCAATGACACCGGTGGATCCTTATGTGGTTTGTGAGAAAAACACACATGCAATGACACTGGTGCTATGTGGTCTATGAAAAGAACACACATGCAATGACACTAGTGGTTCCATATGTGGTTTGTGAGAAGGACACACATGCAATGACACTGGTGGATCCATGTGTGGTCTGTGGGAAGAACACACATGCAATGACACTGGTGATATGTCGTTTGTGAAAAGAACAGACATGCAATGACTCTAGCTGTGGTTAATGAAAAGAGCACACATTTCATGACACTTGTGGATCCATGCTTGGTTAATGAGAAGAACACAGATGCAATGACACTGAATGTGGTTCATGATGTGGTTTGTGAGAAGAACACACATGCAATGACTCTAGTTGTGGTTCATGAGAAGAACACACATGCAATGACTCTAGATGTGGTTCATGAAAAGAGCAGACATGCGATGACACCGGTGGATCCATGTGTGGTCTATGAGAGGAACACACATACAGTGACGCGGGTGGATCCTTACGTGGTTTGTGAGAAGAACACACATGCAATGACACTGGTGATATGTGGTCTGCGAAAAGAACACACATGCAATGACAGTGTTGGATCCATATGTGGTATGTGAGAAGGACACACATGCAATGACACTGGTGGATCCATTTGTGATTCATGGGAAGAACACACATGCAATGACACTGGTGATATGTGGTTAATGAGAAGAACAGACATGCAATGACTATAACTATGGTTAATGAAAAGAGTAGACATGCAATGACACTGGTGGATCCATGTGTGGTTAATGAGAAGAACACACATGTAATGACACTAGGTGTGATTCATGATATGGTTTGTGAGAAGAACACACATGCAATGAGTCTAACTGTGGTTCATGAGAAGAACACACATGCAATGACTCTAGATGTGGTTCATGAAAAGAGCAGACATGCGATGACACCGGTGGATCCATGTGTGGTCTATGAGAGGAACACACATCCAATGACACTGGTGGATCCTTACGTGGTTTGTAAGAAAAACACACATGCAATGACACTGGTGATATGTGGTCTATGAAATGAACACACATGCAATGACACTGTTGGATCCATATGTGGTTTGTGAGAAGGACACACATGCAATGACACTGGTGGGTCCATGTGTGGTCCATGGGAAGAACACACATGCAATGACACTGGTTATATGTGGGTCATGAGAAGAACAGACATGCAATGACTCTAACTGTGGTTAATGAAAAGAGCAGACATGCAATGACACTGGTGGATCCATGTGTGGTTAATGAGAAGAACACACATGCAATGACACTGGGTATGATTCATGATATGGTTTGTGAGAAGAACACGCGTGCAATGACTCTAGCTGTGGTTCATGAGAAGAACACGCATGCAATTACACTGGTTTATCCTTATGTGGTTTGTGACAAGAACACACCTGCAAGGACTCTAGCTGTGGTTCATGGAAAAAACACACATCCAATGACTCTAGCTGTGGTTCATGAGAAGAACACACATCTAATGACACAGGTGGATCCATGTGTGGTCTGTGAGAGGATCACACATGCAATGACTCTAACTGTGGTTCATGAAAAGAGCAGACATGCAATGACACTGGTGGATCCATGTGTGGTATGTGGGAGGAACACACATCCAATGACACTGTTGGATCCATGTGTGGTCTGTGGGAAGAACACACATGCAATGACTCTAGATGTGGTTCATGAAAAGAGAAGACGTGCAATGACACCATCGGATCCGTGTGTGGTCTATGAGAAGAACAGACATCCAATGACACCAGTAGATCCATATGTGGTTTGTGAGAAGAACACACATGCAATGACACTGGTGATATGTGGTCTGTGAAAATAACACACATGCAATGACACTGGTGGTTCCATATGTGGTTCGTGAGAAGGACACACATGCAATGACACTGGTGGATCCATGTGTGGTATGTGGGAAGAACACACATGCAATGACACCAGTGATATGTCGTTTGTGAAAAGAACAGACATGCAATGACACTAGTGGATCCATGCTTGGTTAATGAGAAGAACACAGATGCAATGACACTGGGTGTGGTTCATGATGTGGTTTGTGAGAAGAACACACATGCAATGACTCTAGTTGTGGTTCATGAGAAGAACACGCATGCGATGGCTATAGATGTGGTTCATGAAAAGAGCAGACATGAGATCACACCGGAGGATCCATGTGTGGTCTATGAGAGAACACATCCAATGACGCGGGTGGATCCTTACGTGGTTTGTGAGAAGGGCAAAGTTGCAATGACACTGGTGATATGTGGTCTGTGAAAAGAACACACATGCAATGACACTGTTGGATCCATATGTGGTATGTGAGAAGGACACACATGCAATGACACTGGTGGATCCATTTGGGATTCATGGGAAGAACACACATGCAATGACACCGGTGATATGTGGTTCATGAGAAGAATAGACATGCAATGACTATAACTATGGTTAATGAAAAGAGTAGACATGCAATGACACTGGTGGATCCATGTGTGGTTAATGAGAAGAACACACATGTAATGACACTAGGTGTGATTCATGATATGGTTTGTGAGAAGAACACACATGCAATGAGTCTAACTGTGGTTCATGAGAAGAACACACATGCAATGACTCTAAATGTGGTTCATGAAAAGAGCAGACATGCGATGACACCGGTGGATCCATGTGTGGTCTATGAGAGGAACACACATCCAATGACACTGGTGGATCCTTACGTGATTTGTATGAAAAACACACATGCAATGACACTGGTGATATCTGGTCTATGAAATGAACACACATGCAATGACACTGTTGGATCCATATGTGGTTTGTGAGAAGGACACACATGCAATGACACTGGTGGGTCCATGTGTGGTTCATGGGAAGAACACACATGCAATGACACTGGTTATATGTGGGTCATGAGAAGAACATACATGTAATGACTCTAACTGTGGTTAATGAAAAGAGTGGACATGCAATGACACTAGTGGATCCATGTGTGGTTAATGAGAAGAACACACATGCAATGACACTGGGTGTGATTTATGATATGGTTTGTGAGAAGAACACACATGCAATGACTCTAGCTGTGGTTCATGAGAAGAACACGCATGCAATTACACTGGTTTATCCTTATGTGGTTTGTGACAAGAACACACCTGCAAGGACTCTAGCTGTGGTTCATGGAAAAAACACACATCCAATGACTCTAGCTGTGGTTCATGAGAAGAACACACATCTAATGACATAGGTGGATCCATGTGTGGTCTGTGAGAGGATCACACATGCAATGACTCTAACTGTGGTTCATGAAAAGAGCAGACATGCAATGACACTGGTGGATCCATGTGTGGTATGTGGGAGGAACACACATCCAATAACACTGTTGGATCCATGTGTGGTCTGTGGGAAGAACACACATGCAATGACTCTAGATGTGGTTCATGAAAAGAGAAGACGTGCAATGACACCATCGGATCCGTGTGTGGTCTATGAGAAGAACAGACATCCAATGACACCAGTAGATCCATATGTGGTTTGTGAGAAGAACACACATGCAATGACACTGGTGATATGTGGTCTGTGAAAATAACACACATGCAATGACACTGGTGGTTCCATATGTGGTTCGTGAGAAGGACACATGCAATGACACTGTGGATCCATGTGTGGTATGTGGGAAGAACACACATGCAATGACACCAGTGATATGTCGTTTGTGAAAAGAACAGACATGCAATGACACTAGTGGATCCATGCTTGGTTAATGAGAAGAACACAGATGCAATGACACTAGGTGTGGTTCATGATGTGGTTTGTGAGAAGAACACACATGCAATGACTCTAGCTGTGGTTCATGAGAAGAACACGCATGCGATGGCTATAGATGTGGTTCATGAAAAGAGCAGACATGCGATGACACCGGTGGATCCATGTGTGGTCTATGAGAGGAACACACATCCAATGACGCGGGTGGATCCTTACGTGGTTTGTGAGAAGGGCACAGTTGCAATGACACTGGTGATATGTGGTCTGTGAAAAGAACACACATGCAATGACACTGTTGGATCCATATGTGGTATGTGAGAAGGACACACATGCAATGACACTGGTGGATCCATTTGTGATTCATGGGAAGAACACACATGCAATGACACTGGTGATATGTGGTTCATGAGAAGAATAGACATGCAATGACTATAACTATGGTTAATGAAAAGAGTAGACATGCAATGACACTGGTGGATCCATGTGTGGTTAATGAGAAGAACACACATGTAATGACACTAGGTGTGATTCATGATATGGTTTGTGAGAAGAACACACATGCAATGAGTCTAACTGTGGTTCATGAGAAGAACACACATGCAATGACTCTAGATGTGGTTCATGAAAAGAGCAGACATGCGATGACACCGGTGGATCCATGTGTGGTCTATGAGAGGAACACACATCCAATGACACTGGTGGATCCTTACGTGGTTTGTAAGAAAAACACACATGCAATGACACTGGTGATATCTGGTCTATGAAATGAACACACATGCAATGACACTGTTGGATCCATATGTGGTTTGTGAGAAGGACACACATGCAATGACACTGGTGGGTCCATGTGTGGTTAATGGGAAGAACACACATGCAATGACACTGGTTATATGTGGGTCATGAGAAGAACATACATGCAATGACTCTAACTGTGGTTAATGAAAAGAGCGGACATGCAATGACACTAGTGGATCCATGTGTGGTTAATGAGAAGAACACACATGCAATGACACTGGGTGTGATTTATGATATGGTTTGTGAGAAGAACACACATGCAATGACTCTAGCTGTGGTTCATGAGAAGAACACGCATGCAATTACACTGGTTTATCCTTATGTGGTTTGTGACAAGAACACACGTGCAAGGACTCTAGCTGTGGTTCATGGAAAAAACACACATCCAATGACTCTAGCTGTGGTTCATGAGAAGAACACACATCTAATGACACAGGTGGATCCATGTGTGGTCTGTGAGAGGATCACACATGCAATGACTCTAACTGTGGTTCATGAAAAGAGCAGACATGCAATGACACTGGTGGATCCATGTGTGGTATGTGGGAGGAACACACATCCAATGACACTGTTGGATCCATGTGTGGTCTGTGGGAAGAACACACATGCAATGACTCTAGATGTGGTTCATGAAAAGAGAAGACGTGCAATGACACCATCGGATCCGTGTGTGGTCTATGAGAAGAACAGACATCCAATGACACCAGTAGATCCATATGTGGTTTGTGAGAAGAACACACATGCAATGACACTGGTGATATGTGGTCTGTGAAAATAACACACATGCAATGACACTGGTGGTTCCATATGTGGTTCGTGAGAAGGACACACATGCAATGACACTGGTGGATCCATGTGTGGTATGTGGGAAGAACACACATGCAATGACACCAGTGATATGTCGTTTGTGAAAAGAACAGACATGCAATGACACTAGTGGATCCATGCTTGGTTAATGAGAAGAACACAGATGCAATGACACTGGGTGTGGTTCATGATGTGGTTTGTGAGAAGAACACACATGCAATGACTCTAGCTGTGGTTCATGAGAAGAACACGCATGCGATGGCTATAGATGTGGTTCATGAAAAGAGCAGACATGCGATGACACCGGTGGATCCATGTGTGGTCTATGAGAGGAACACACATCCAATGACGCGGGTGGATCCTTACGTGGTTTGTGAGAAGGGCACAGTTGCAATGACACTGGTGATATGTGGTCTGTGAAAAGAACACACATGCAATGACACTGTTGGATCCATATGTGGTATGTGAGAAGGACACACATGCAATGACACTGGTGGATCCATTTGTGATTCATGGGAAGAACACACATGCAATGACACTGGTGATATGTGGTTCATGAGAAGAATAGACATGCAATGACTATAACTATGGTTAATGAAAAGAGTAGACATGCAATGACACTGGTGGATCCATGTGTGGTTAATGAGAAGAACACACATGTAATGACACTAGGTGTGATTCATGATATGGTTTGTGAGAAGAACACACATGCAATGAGTCTAACTGTGGTTCATGAGAAGAACACACATGCAATGACTCTAGATGTGGTTCATGAAAAGAGCAGACATGCGATGACACCGGTGGATCCATGTGTGGTCTATGAGAGGAACACACATCCAATGACACTGGTGGATCCTTACGTGGTTTGTGAGAAAAACACACATGCAATGACACTGGTGATATCTGGTCTATGAAATGAACACACATGCAATGACACTGTTGGATCCATATGTGGTTTGTGAGAAGGACACACATGCAATGACACTGGTGGGTCCATGTGTGGTTCATGGGAAGAACACACATGCAATGACACTGGTTATATGTGGGTCATGAGAAGAACATACATGCAATGACTCTAACTGTGGTTAATGAAAAGAGCGGACATGCAATGACACTAGTGGATCCATGTGTGGTTAATGAGAAGAACACACATGCAATGACACTGGGTGTGATTTATGATATGGTTTGTGAGAAGAACACACATGCAATGACTCTAGCTGTGGTTCATGAGAAGAACACGCATGCAATTACACTGGTGGATCCATGTGTGGTCTGTGGGAGGAACACACATCCAATGACACTGTTGGATCCATGTGTGGTCTGTGGGAAGAACACACATGCAATGACTCTAGATGTGGTTCATGAAAAGAGAAGACGTGCAATGACACCATCGGATCCGTGTGTGGTCTATGAGAAGAACAGACATCCAATGACACCAGTAGATCCATATGTGGTTTGTGAGAAGAACACACATGCAATGACACTGGTGATATGTGGTCTGTGAAAATAACACACATGCAATGACACTGGTGGTTCCATATGTGGTTCGTGAGAAGGACACACATGCAATGACACTGGTGGATCCATGTGTGGTCTATGGGAAGAACACACATGCAATGACACTGGTGATATGTCGTTTGTGAAAAGAACAGACATGCAATGACACTAGTGGATCCATGCTTGGTGTAACATCCCTAAAATCATATTTCAAAACTCATTCATATCATCCTTGCATCCTTCATTCATTTAGGGTTTTTCTCAAAATCATTTAGAAGCATAAGCTTGTGCTATGATTTCATGTGAGGAAATTTACCTCAAATGGCCATCAACCTTTGAGACTTGATTGTTTAGGAACTTGTTTTGCTTGCCTCCATTGTTGGAAGGTTTAGGTGTAGCATTTTAACCAAAGTTTTCAACTTGGAAATATTTTCAAAACCTTTTCAAAACATTTGCAAACTAGAGGCAAAGTCTCTGTTTGTTTTAAGCCCAAGCTTGACCAAGCCTTGCAAGGTAACCACATGGTTAAATGACTATATTTGAAACCACAGAACCCTACAAAGATCCCCAGATTTGTTTGAATTCAAAAAGGATTTGAATTCATATCAAAACCATTTCAGAAAATAGAATTAGAAAAAGAAAAGAAGCATTCAAAGGAAAAAGGGCCACGCGCGTATATCTAGCCCAGTGAATCAGGCCCAACAAGCCCACCCGGGGACTTTTCTTTTTCTTCTCACACGCATGGCGCGCAATCGATCGCGACAGCAGACCCACCTCCACCTCGCGCACTGCCGACGAGGCCTCCTCCACGCCGATCGTCTTCCCCGACTCGCAGACGATCTCCGCCACCTGACCGCGTCAGTGATACCGAGCTTAATTGGGCATTAATCCACGAGCGTTTCCTGTCGAGCCTCTGGCTATAAGACCCTCTCTGCCTCGCGAGCATTTTCCCCCAAACACCTCGCTCACTCCGCCACCAGGCTACCCTCAATCAACCCCACACCGCCGCAGACAGAGCCCACTCCGGCGATCAATTCAGTTGAGCCTCGTGTTCCCCTCTGTCTCTCGTTTACGCTATCATGTTCAGTGAGTCTCTGTGCATCTTCTAACACACTCCGTTTATCTTCGCATGACCCGTAGCTCCGGCAACGTCGACGACTGGTCGTCATCGTCTTCTGCACGAACTCCGGCGAGCTCTAGTGGTAAGTCCAGACCGCCCCGAGCCTTGTCATTCACGCACGCATCTTCGCCATGATCTTCTGCATCTGACCACGCCCTTTGTTTGCCTCCTAGTGATCGACAACCTCGCCAACGACGACGATTGACCGTGCCGACGTCTGTCTCTACTCCGACGAGCAATCATCGCCGTATCTGTGCGCCCCTTGATAAACCAGAGACACCTCGAGCTTCAGCACGCCACCGCGGTCCTGGTAAGCGCCTTCTTGTTTCCTCGGACGACCTAGAGCGCCGGCGCCACCGTAGTCGACGCCGCCATCACCGCTCACGCCAGCGCCAGTTAGTGGTTCGGTGATTGAGTCCGTTGGATCTATATCGTAAGGCTAGGATAGATCTTAATCGAAGGGGTACGCGCACGTCTGAGCCGCCAGATCTCATTTAAATCCTGCGGCTGTGGAGCTCGATCCAGTGCGAACCGGTACGCGCCAGTGAGGTTGCGACGCGTGGCTAGGACGAATTCAAAAACAGAATTTAAAACCAGAATTAGATCCAAACTTCAAACTGCCATAACTTTTGAATGCCACGTTAGATTTTTGCAAACTTTATACCGTTGGATTCAGTGAAACAAGACCTTTCTGAATATCCAATGTGTTTAGCAAATAGTAACCATTAGAATGACTTTATTTGCAGAAACTTGTTTGAGGCTAATTTGAGAATGGATTTAGTTTAGTAATTTGTTTTAGGGTTAAATATGTTTAGTGGGCAAACTTGTGACTTGTTAAGTTTCTGTAAACTTGCACATGCTTGGTAGAGTTTTCAAAAATCACCACTTAGTAGATTCTTGCATGCATGCATTCATATTATTTTTGGTTGTATATATTTGTGTGTAATTGTGTGCTATAATTTTGTGTAGATTTTGCTAGTGATTGTGATTGTGACGAGTGCTACTCTCCAGATTACCAAGGCAAGTGATATTTTCATGAATATTCCATTCCTATATTTTTATACTTGCATTAGATATTTTTGCTAAGCCATGCATGCTACTTTTGTCAAATGATATGTTGGGAAATCCTATGTAGATTAGAATGGTAGAGTTGCTAGGAAATTCCCCTAAGGATAAGTTGCCATTCCATGCTTAGCCTAGCTACTAGAAAACAAGGGTGGTTTATATATTCACACTTTGGAAAAATATTCTAAGTCTGAGGACTTGTGTTTTATTTAACAAAACAACTAAGTTAATGAATCACCTGGGTGGAATGGGACTTGCTTGGTGGTTTTTGGTTGAGTGGTTCACAAGGCCCATGTCTATGGTTTACCTTGTGTATCTCACTTGTGGATTGCCACCCAGGAACAAAGAGATTTGAGATGTCAAATGTTGAGAAGATTCAAGTGCAACCACTTGGCAATATGGGCTCTGCCATGATCTTAGGTTGCTAGAACTTAGTCTCTTGGACAGTTGGTGGTAGTGGGAATGATAGGTTGGAACGCGTCCATTTGACTAAGGAAAGGCTTCTGAAAGATCTTGTCTTGGGAAACCAAGTCTTGTGGGGAAAGTGCACCACCTCTGCAGAGTGTAAAACCTAAGTACTTAGCCATGTCCCTGGTAAAGGACAATTTGAGCATCAAGACATGGAAACTTCAAGAATCTCATCACTCCAATTTCTAAATAAAACTTGTGGTTGAACAAGGGTGAAGGACTCCAATGTCTATTGGAGGTTCCTTGGGAAGTTTTGGACTCCAATGTCTAATGGAGGTTCCTTGGAAAGTTTTGACAAAGAAAAACCTAATGTTTTCTACTAATAGGAAAAACCTATTTTGAGCAAAGCAAGCCAAGCTACACCTAGACAAATGCATATAGTATTATAGTCCACTTAAAATAAACTAAGGTATCACTTGCCAATACTATTCCAAAGTATTGACCCTCTGTGGCTGTAACTTGTAATGTTGCAGGTTACTCCGATGATGAATAGGAGTCATGAGGCTACACTCAACATGCTTGCCTGTGGCACATGAAGATGAAGACTTATGTTTATTTACTTATTCCATAAACTCTTGTATTAGGCCTTTGGCCCTGAGTTGTAAAATACTATGTTTTATCTCTGGAATGACTGTAATAAACGACCTTTGTATCTGTGTACTTCATCTTAAACTGTGGATGCTAGCTTTGATCCAGGGACTAGCATTGCAATCACAGGGATCCTTTCCTTTATAAAGGAGGGGTCTGACACTTGGTTAATGAGAAGAACACACATGCAATGACACTGGGTGTGGTTCATGATGTGGTTTGTGAGAAGAACACACATGCAATGACTCTAGCTGTGGTTCATGAGAAGATAACACATGGAATGACTCTAGATGTGCTTCATGAAAAGAACAGACATGCGATGACACCGGTGGATCCATGTGTGGTGTATGAGAGGAACACACATCCAATGACGCGGGTGGATCCTTACGTGGTTTGTGAGAAGGGCACATTTGCAATGACACTGGTGATATGTGGTCTGTAAAAAGAACACACATGCAATGACACTGTTGGAACCATATGTGGTCTGTGAGAGGGACACACATGCAATGACACTAGTGGATCCATGTGTGATTCATGGGAAGAACACACATGCAATGACACTCGTGATATGTGGTCCATGAGAAGAACAGACATGCAATGACACTGGTGGATCCATGTGTGGTTAATGAGAAGAACACACATGCAATGACACTGGGTGTGATTCATGATATGGTTTGTGAGAAGAACACACATGCAATGACTCTAGCTGTGGTTCATGAGAAGAACACACATGCAATGACTCTAGATGTGGTTCCTGAAAAGAGCAGACATGCGATGACATCGGTGGATCCATGTGTGGTCTATGAGAGGAACACACATCCAATGACACTGGTGGATCCTTACGTTGTTTGTGAGAAAAACAAACATGCAATGACACTGGTGATATGTGGTCTGTGAAAAGAACACACATGCAATGACACTGTTGGATCCATATGTGGTATGTGAGAAGGACACACATGCAATGACACTGGTGGGTCCATGTGTGGTTCATGGGAAGAACACACATGCAATGACACTGGTGATATGTGGTTCATGAGAAGAACATACATGCAATGACTCTAACTGTGGTTAATGAAAAGAGCAGACATGTAATGACACTAGTGGATCCATGTGTGGTTAATGAGAAGAACATACATGCAATGACACTGGGTGTGATTCATGATATGGTTTGTGAGAAGAACACACATGCAATGACTCTACCTGTGGTTCATGAGAAGAACACGCATGCAATTACACTGGTGTATCCTTATGTGGTTTGTGAGAAGAACACACATGCAAGGACTCAAGCTGTGGTTCATGGAAAAAACACACATCTAATGACTCTAGCTGTGGTTCATGAGAAGAACACACATCCAATGACACTGGTGGATCCATGCGTAGTTTGTGAGAGGATCACACATGCAATGACTCTAACTGTGGTTCATGAAAAGAGCAGACATGCAATGACACCGGTGGATCCATGTGTGGTCTGTGGGAGGAATCCACATCCAATGACACTGTTGGATCCATATGTGGTTCGTGATAAGAACACACATGCAATGACACTGGTGGATCCATGTGTGGTCTGTGGGAAGAACACACATGCAATGATTCTAGATGTGGTTCATGAAAAGAGAAGACGTGCAATGACACCATCAGATCCATGTGTGGTCTATGAGAGGAACACACATCCAATGACACCAGTGGATCCATATGTGGTTTGTGAGAAGAACACACATGCAATGACACTGGTGATATGTGGTCTGTGAAAAGAACACACATGCAATGACACTGGTGGTTCCATATGTGGTTTGTGAGAAGGACACACATGCAATGACACTAGTGGATCCATGTGTGGTCGGTAGGAAGAACACACATGCAATGACACTGGTGATATGTCGTTTGTGAAAAGAACAGACATGCAATGACTCTAACTGTGGTTAATGAAAAGAGCACACATGCAATGACACTAGTGGATCCATGCGTGGTTAATGAGAAGAACACACATGCAATGACACTAGGTGTGGTTCATGATGTGGTTTGTGAGAAGAACACACATGCAATGACTCTAGCTGTGGTTCATGAGAAGAACACACATGCAATGACTCTAGATGTGCTTCATGAAAAGAACAGACATGCGATGACACTGGTGGATCCATGTGTGGTCTATGAGAGGAGCACACATCCAATGACGCTGGTGGATCCTTACGTGGTCTGTGAGAAGAGCACATCTGCAATGACACTGGTGATATGTGGTCTGTGAAAAGAACACACATGCAATGACACTGTTGGATCCATATGTGGTCTGTGAGAAGGACACACATGCAATGACACTGGTGGATCCATGTGTGGTCTGTGCGAAGAACACACATGCAATGACACTGGTGATCTGTGGTTTGTGAAAAGAACAGACATGCAATGACTCTAACTGTGGTTAATGAAAAAAGCAGACGTGCAATGACACTGGTGGATCCATGCGTGGTTAATGAGAAGAACACACATGCAATGACACTGGGTGTGATTCATGATATGGTTTATGAGAAGAAGACACATTCAATGACTCTAGCTCTGGTTCATGAGAAGAACACACATGCAATGACTCTAGATGTGGTTCACGAAAAGAGCAGACATGCGATGACACCGGTGGATCCATGTGTGGTCTATGAGAGGAACACACATCCAATGACACCAGTGGATCCTTACGTGGTTTGTGAGAAGAACACACATGCAATGACACTGGTGATATGTGGTCTGTGAAAAGAACACACATGCAATGACACGGCGGGATCCATATGTGGTTTGTGAGAAGGACGCACATGCAATGACACTGGTGGATCCATGTGTGGTCCATGGGAAGAACACACGTGCAATGACACTAGTGATATGTGGTTCATGAGAAGAACAGACATGCAATGACTCTAACTGTGGTTAATGAAAAGAGCAGACATGCAATGACACTGGTGGATCCATGTGTGGTTAATGAGAAGAACACACATGCAATGACACTGGGTATGACTCATGATATAGTTTGTGAGAAGAACACACATGCAATGACTCTAGTTGTGGTTCATGAGAAGAACACACATGCAATGACACTGGTGTATCCTTATGTGGTTTGTGAGAAGAACATACATGCAAGGACTCTAGCTGTAGTTCATGGAAAGAACACACATCCAATGACTCTAGCTGTGGTTCATGAGAAGAACACACATCCAATGACACTGGTGGATCCATGTGTGGTCTGTGAGAGGATCACACATGCAATGACGCAAACTGTGGTTCATGAAAAGAGCAGACATCCAATGACACCGGTGGATCCATGTGTGGTCTGTGGGAGGAACACACATCCAATGACACTACTGGATCCATGTGTGGTTTGTGAGAAGAACACACATGCAATGACACTTGTGGATCCATGTGTGGTCTATGGGAAGAACACGTATGCAATGACTCTAGATGTGGTTCATGGAAAAAACACACATCCAATGACTCTAGCTGTGGTTCATGAGAAGAACACACATCCAATGACACTGGTGGATCCAAGCGTGGTTTGTGAGAGGATCACACATGCAATGACTCTAACTGTGGTTCATGAAATGAGCAGACATGCAATGACACCAGTGGATCCATGTTTGGTCTATGAGAGGAACACACATCCAATGACACCGGTGGATCCTTATGTGGTTTGTGAGAAGAACACACATGCAATGACACTGGTGATATGTGGTCTGTGAAAAGAACACACATGCAATGACACTGGTGGATCCATATGTGGTTTGTGAGAAGGACGCACATGCAATGACACTAGTGGATCCATGTGTGGTCTGTGGGAAGAACACACATGCAATGACACTAGTGATATGTGGTTTGTGAAAAGAATAGACATGCAATGACTGTAACTATGGTTAATGAAAAGAGCAGACATGCAATGACACTGGTGGATCCATGTCTGGTTAATGAGAAGAACACACATGCAATGACACTAGGTGTGATTCATGATATGGTTTGTGAGAAGAACATACATGCAATGACTCTACCTGTGGTTCATGAGAAGAACACACATGCAATGACTCTAGATGTGGTTCATGAAAAGAGCAGACATGCGATGACACCGGTGGATCCATGTGTGGTCTATGAGAGGAACACACATCCAATGACACTGGTGGATCCTTACGTGGTTTGTGAGAAGAACACGCATGCAATGACACTGGTGATATGTGGTTTGTGAAAAGAACACACATGCAATGACACTGTTGGATCCATATGTGGTTTGTGAGAAGGACACACATGCAATGACACTGGTGGGTCCATGTGTGGTTCATGGGAAGAACACACATGCAATGACACTAGTGATATGTGGTTCATGAGAAGAACAGATATGCAATGACTCTAACTATGGTTAATGAAAAGCGCAGACATGCAATAACAGTGGAGGATCCATGTGTGGTTAATGAGAAGAACACACATGCAATGACAATGGGTGTGATTCATGATTTGGTTTGTGAGAAGAGCACACATGCAATGACTCTAGCTGTGGTTCATGAGAAGAACACGCATGCAATGACACTGGAGTATCCTTATGTGGTTTGTGATAAGAACACACATGCAAGGACTCTAGCTGTGGTTCATGGAAAGAACACACATCCAATGACTAGCCGTGGTTCGTGAGAAGAATAGACATCCAATGACACTGGTGGATCCATGTGTGGTTTGTGAAAAGAAGAGACATGCAATGACTCTAACTATGGTTCATGAAAAGAGCAGACATGCAATGACACCGGTGGATCCATGTGTGGTCTGTGGGAGGAACACACATGCAATGACTCTAGATGTGGTTCATGAAAAGAACAGGCATGCGATGACACCGGTGGATCCATGTGTGGTCTATGAGAGGAACACACATCCAATGACACCGGTGGATCCTTACGTGGTTTGTGAGAAAAACAAACATGCAATGATACTGGTGATATGTGGTCTGTGAAAAGAACACACATGCAATGACATTGTTGGATCCATGTGTGGTTCATGGGAAGAACACACATGAAATGACACTGGTGAGATGTGGTTCATCAGAAGAACAGACATGCAATGACTCTAACTTTGGTTAATGAAAAGAGCAGACATGCAATGACACTGGTGGATCCATGTGTGGTTAATGAGAAGAACACACATGCAATTACACTGGGTGTGATTCATGACATGGTTTGTGAGAAGAGCACACATGCAATGACTCTAGTTGTGGTTCATGAGAAGAACACACATGCGATGACTCTAGATGTGGTTCATGAAAAGAGCAGACATGCGATGACACCAGTGGATCCATGTGTGGTCTATGAGGGGAACACACATCTAATGACACTGGTGGATCCTTACGTGGTTTGTGAGAAAAACACACATGCAATGACACTGGTGATATGTGGTCTGTCAAAAGAACACACATACAATGACATTGTTGGATCCATATGTGGTTTGTGAGAAGAACACACGTGCAATGACACTAGTGGGACCATGTGTGGTTCATGGGAAGAACACACATGCAATGACACTGGTGATATGTGGTTCATGAGAAGAACAGACATGCAATGACTCTAACTATGGTTAATGAAAAGAGCAGACATGCAATGACACTGGTGGATCCATGTCTGGTTAATGAGAAGAACACACATGCAATGACACTGGGTGTGATTCATGATATGGTTTGTGAGAAGAACACACATGCAATGACTCTAGCTGTGGTTCATGAGAAGAACACACATGCAATGACTCTAGATGTGGTTCATGAAAAGAGCAGACATGCGATGACACCGGTGGATCCATGTGTGGTCTATGAGAGGAACACACATCCAATGAAACTGGTGGATCCTTACGTGGTTTGTGAGAAAAACAAACATGCAATGACACTGGTGATATGTGGTCTGTGAAAAGAACACACATGCAATGATACTGTTGGATCCATATATGGTCTGTGAGAAGGACACACATGCAATGACACTGGTGGGTCCATGTGTGGTTCATGGGAAGAACACACATGCAATGACACTGGTGATATGTGGTTCATGAGAAGAACATACATGCAATGACTCTAACTGTGGTTAATGAAAAGAGCAGACATGTAATGACACTAGTGGATCCATGTGTGGTTAATGAGAAGAACATACATGCAATGACACTGGGTGTGATTCATGATATGGTTTGTGAGAAGAACACACATGCAATGACACTGGGTGTGATTCATGACATGGTTTGTGAGAAGAACACACATTCAATGACTCTAGTTGTGGTTCATGAGAAGAACACACATGCGATGACTCTAGATGTGGTTCATGAAAAGAGTAGACATGCGATGACACCAGTGGATCCATGTGTGGTCTATGAGAGGAACACACATCTAATGACACTGGTGGATCCTTACGTGGTTTGTGAGAAGAACACACATGCAATGACACTGGTGAAATGTGGTCTGTGAAAAGAACACACATGCAATGACACTGTTGGATCCATATGTGGTTTTGTGAGAAGAACACACGTGCAATGACACTAGTGGGACCATGTGGTTCATGGGAAGAACACACATGCAATGACACTGGTGATATGTGGTTCATGAGAAGAACAGACATGCAATGACTCTAACTATGGTTAATGAAAAGAGCAGACATGCAATGACACTGGTGGATCCATGTGTGGTTAATGAGAAGAACACACATGCAATGACACTGGGTGTGATTCATGATATGGTTTGTGAGAAGAACACACGTGCAATGACTCTAGCTGTGGTTCATGAGAAGAACACACATGCAATGACTCTAGATGTGGTTCATGAAAAGAGCAGACATGCGATGACACCGTGGATCCATGTGGTCTATGAGAGAACACACATCCAATGAAACTGGTGGATCTCACGTGGTTTGTGAGAAAAACAAACATGCAATGACACTGGTGATATGTGGTCTGTGAAAAGAACATACATGCAATGATACTGTTGGATCCATATATGGTCTGTGAGAAGGACACACATGCAATGACACTGGTGGGTCCATGTGTGGTTCATGGGAAGAACACACATGCAATGACACTGGTGATATGTGGTTCATGAGAAGAACATACATGCAATGACTCTAACCGTGGTTAATGAAAAGAGCATATGTAATGACACTAGTGGATCCATGTGTGGTTAATGAGAAGAACATACATGCAATGACACTGGGTGTGATTCATGATATGGTTTGTGAGAAGAACACACATGCAATGACACTGGGTGTGATTCATGACATGGTTTGTGAGAAGAACACACATGCAATGACTCTAGTTATGGTTCATGAGAAGAACACACATGCGATGACTCTAGATGTGGTTCATGAAAAGAGGAGACATGCGATGACACCAGTGGATCCATGTGTGGTCTATGAGAGGAACACACATCTAATGACACTGGTGGATCCTTACGTGGTTTGTGAGAAGAACACACATGCAATGACACTGGTGAAATGTGGTCTGTGAAAAGAACACACATGCAATGACACTGTTGGATCCATATGTGGTTTTGTGAGAAGAACACACGTAATGACACTAGTGGGACCATGTGTGGTTCATGGGAAGAACACACATGCAATGACACTGGTGATATGTGGTTCATGAGAAGAACAGACATGCAATGACTCTAACTATGGTTAATGAAAAGAGCAGACATGCAATGACACTGGTGGATCCATGTGTGGTTAATGAGAAGAACACACATGCAATGACACTGGGTGTGATTCATGATATGGTTTGTGAGAAGAACACACATGCAATGACTCTAGCTGTGGTTCATGAGAAGAACACACATGCAATGACTCTAGATGTGGTTCATGAAAAGAGTAGACATGCGATGACACCGGTGGATCCATGTGTGGTCTATGAGAGGAACACACATCCAATGAAACTGGTGGATCCTTACGTGGTTTGTGAGAAAAACAAACATGCAATGACACTGGTGATATGTGGTCTGTGAAAAGAACACACATGCAATGATACTGTTGGATCCATATATGGTCTGTGAGAAGGACACACATGCAATGACACTGGTGGGTCCATGTGTGGTTCATGGGAAGAACACACATGCAATGACACTGTGATATGTGGTTCATGAGAAGAACATACATGCAATGACTCTAACTGGTTAATGAAAAGAGCGTACATGTAATGACACTAGTGGATCCATGTGTGGTTAATGAGAAGAACATACATGCAATGACACTGGGTGTGATTCATGATATGGTTTGTGAGAAGAACACACATGCAATGACACTGGGTGTGATTCATGACATGGTTTGTGAGAAGAACACACATGCAATGACTCTAGTTGTGGTTCATGAGAAGAACACACATGGCGACTCTAGATGTGGTTCATGAAAAGAGTAGACATGCGATGACACCAGTGGATCCATGTGTGGTCTATGAGAGGAACACACATCTAATGACACTGTGGATCTTACGTGGTTTGTGAGAAGAACACACATGCAATGACACCGTGAAATGTGGTCTGTGAAAAGAACACACATGCAATGACACTTGGATCCATATGTGGTTTTGTGAGAAGAACACACGCAATGACACTAGTGGGACCATGTGTGGTTCATGGAAGAACACACATGCAATGACACCTGTGATATGTGGTTCATGAGAAGAACAGACATGCAATGACTCTAACTATGGTTAATGAAAAGAGCGTACATGCAATGACACTGTGGATCCATGTGTGGTTAATGAGAAGAACACACATGCAATGACACCGGTGTGATTCATGATATGGTTTGTGAGAAGAACACACGCAATGACTCTAGCTGTGGTTCATGAGAAGAACACACATGCAATGACTCTAGATGTGGTTCATGAAAAGAGCAGACATGCGATGACACCGGTGGATCCATGTGTGGTCTATGAGAGGAACACACATCCAATGAAACTGGTGGATCCTTACGTGGTTTGTGAGAAAAACAAACATGCAATGACACTGGTGATATGTGGTCTGTGAAAAGAACATACATGCAATGATACTGTTGGATCCATATATGGTCTGTGAGAAGGACACACATGCAATGACACTGGTGGGTCCATGTGTGGTTCATGGGAAGAACACACATGCAATGACACTGGTGATATGTGGTTCATGAGAAGAACATACATGCAATGACTCTAACCGTGGTTAATGAAAAGAGCAGACATGTAATGACACTAGTGGATCCATGTGTGGTTAATGAGAAGAACATACATGCAATGACACTGGGTGTGATTCATGATATGGTTTGTGAGAAGAACACACATGCAATGACACTGGGTGTGATTCATGACATGGTTTGTGAGAAGAACACACATGCAATGACTCTAGTTATGGTTCATGAGAAGAACACATATGCGATGACTCTAGATGTGGTTCATGAAAAGAGGAGACATGCGATGACACCAGTGGATCCATGTGTGGTCTATGAGAGGAACACACATCTAATGACACTGGTGGATCCTTACGTGGTTTGTGAGAAGAACACACATGCAATGACACTGGTGAAATGTGGTCTGTGAAAAGAACACACATGCAATGACACTGTTGGATCCATATGTGGTTTTGTGAGAAGAACACACGTGCAATGACACTAGTGGGACCATGTGTGGTTCATGGGAAGAACACACATGCAATGACACTGGTGATATGTGGTTCATGAGAAGAACAGACATGCAATGACTCTAACTATGGTTAATGAAAAGAGCAGACATGCAATGACACTAGTGGATCCATGTGTGGTTAATGAGAAGAACACACATGCAATGACACTGGGTGTGATTCATGATATGGTTTGTGAGAAGAACACACATGCAATGACTCTAGCTGTGGTTCATGAGAAGAACACACATGCAATGACTCTAGATGTGGTTCATGAAAAGAGTAGACATGCGATGACACCGGTGGATCCATGTGTGGTCTATGAGAGGAACACACATCCAATGAAACTGGTGGATCCTTACGTGGTTTGTGAGAAAAACAAACATGCAATGACACTGGTGATATGTGGTCTGTGAAAAGAACACACATGCAATGATACTGTTGGATCCATATATGGTCTGTGAGAAGGACACACATGCAATGACACTGGTGGGTCCATGTGTGGTTCATGGGAAGAACACACATGCAATGACACTGGTGATATGTGGTTCATGAGAAGAACATACATGCAATGACTCTAACCGTGGTTAATGAAAAGAGCAGACATGTAATGACACTAGTGGATCCATGTGTGGTTAATGAGAAGAACATACATGCAATGACACTGGGTGTGATTCATGATATGGTTTGTGAGAAGAACACACATGCAATGACACTGGGTGTGATTCATGACATGGTTTGTGAGAAGAACACACATGCAATGACTCTAATTGTGGTTCATGAGAAGAACACACATGCGATGACTCTAGATGTGGTTCATGAAAAGAGTAGACATGCGATGACACCACTAGATCCATGTGTGGTCTATGAGAGAACACACATCTAATGACACTGTGGATCTTACGTGGTTTGTGAGAAGTACACACATGCAATGACACTGGTGAAATGTGGTCTGTGAAAAGAACACACATGCAATGACACTGTTGGATCCATATGTGGTTTTGTGAGAAGAACACACGTGCAATGACACTAGTGGGACCATGTGTGGTTCATGGAAGAACACACATGCAATGACACTGGTGATATGTGGTTCATGAGAAGAACAGACATGCAATGACTCTAACTATGGTTAATGAAAAGAGCAGACATGCGATGACACCGGTGGATCCATGTGTGGTCTATGAGAGGAACACACATCCAATGAAACTGGTGGATCCTTACGTGGTTTGTGAGAAAAACAAACATGCAATGACACTGGTGATATGTGGTCTGTGAAAAGAACATACATGCAATGATACTGTTGGATCCATATATGGTCTGTGAGAAGGACACACATGCAATGACACTGGTGGGTCCATGTGTGGTTCATGGGAAGAACACACATGCAATGACACTGGTGATATGTGGTTCATGAGAAGAACATACATGCAATGACTCTAACTGTGGTTAATGAAAAGAGCAGACATGTAATGACACTAGTGGATCCATGTGTGGTTAATGAGAAGAACATACATGCAATGACACTGGGTGTGATTCATGATATGGTTTGTGAGAAGAACACACATGCAATGACACTGGGTGTGATTCATGACATGGTTTGTGAGAAGAACACACATTCAATGACTCTAGTTGTGGTTCATGAGAAGAACACACATGCGACTCTAGATGTGGTTCATGAAAAGAGTAGACATGATGACACCAAAGTGGATCCATGTGGTCTATGAGAGGAACACACATCTAATGACACTGTGGATCCTTACGTGGTTTGTGAGAAGAACACACATGCAATGACTCTGGTGAACTGTGGTCTGTGAAAAGAACACACATGCAATGACACTGTTGGATCCATATGTGGTTTTGTGAGAAGAACACACGTGCAATGACACTAGTGGGACCATGTGTGGTTCATGGGAAGAACACACATGCAATGACACTGGTGATATGTGGTTCATGAGAAGAATGACATGCAATGACTCTAACTATGGTTAATGAAAAGAGCATATGCAATGACACTGGTGGATCCATGTGTGGTTAATTAGAATAACAAACATGCAATGAAACTGGGTGTGATTCATGATATGGTTTGTGAGAAGAAAACACCTGCAATGACACAAGCTGTGCTTCATGACAAGAACACACATGCAATGACTCTAGATGTGGTTCATGAAAAGAGCGTACATGCGATGACACCGGTGGATCCATGTGTGGTCTATGAGAGGAACACACATCCAATGAAACTGGTGGATCCTTACGTGGTTTGTGAGAAAAACAAACATGCAATGACACTGGTGATATGTGGTCTGTGAAAAGAACATACATGCAATGATACTGTTGGATCCATATATGGTCTGTGAGAAGGACACACATGCAATGACACTGGTGGGTCCATGTGTGGTTCATGGGAAGAACACACATGCAATGACACTGGTGATATGTGGTTCATGAGAAGAACATACATGCAATGACTCTAACCGTGGTTAATGAAAAGAGTGCATATGTAATGACACTAGTGGATCCATGTGTGGTTAATGAGAAGAACATACATGCAATGACACTGGGTGTGATTCATGATATGGTTTGTGAGAAGAACACACATGCAATGACACTGGGTGTGATTCATGACATGGTTTGTGAGAAGAACACACATTCAATGACTCTAGTTGTGGTTCATGAGAAGAACACACATGCGATGACTCTAGATGTGGTTCATGAAAAGAGTAGACATGCGATGACACCAGTGGATCCATGTGTGGTCTATGAGAGAACACACATCTAATGACACTGTGGATCTTACGTGGTTTGTGAGAAGAACACACATGCAATGACACTGTGAAATGTGGTCTGTGAAAAGAACACACATGCAATGACAATTGGATCCATATGTGGTTTTGTGAGAAGAACACACGCAATGACACTAGTGGGACCATGTGTGGTTCATGGGAAGAACACACATGCAATGACACCGGTGATATGTGGTTCATGAGAAGAACACATGCAATGACTCTAACTATGGTTAATGAAAAGAGCGTACATGCAATGACACCTGGTGGATCCATGTGTGGTTAATGAGAAGAACACACATGCAATGAAACTGGGTGTGATTCATGATATGGTTTGTGAGAAGAACACACGTGCAATGACTCTAGCCATGGTTCATGAGAAGAACACACATGCAATGACTCTAGATGTGGTTCATGAAAAGAGCGTACATGCGATGACACCGTGGATCCATGTGTGGTCTATGAGAGGAACACACATCCAATGAAACTGGTGGATCTCACGTGGTTTGTGAGAAAACAAACATGCAATGACACTGTGATATGTGGTCTGTGAAAAGAACATACATGCAATGATACTGTTGGATCCATATATGGTCTGTGAGAAGGACACACATGCAATGACACCTGTGGGTCCATGTGGTTCATGGGAAGAACACACATGCAATGACACTGTGATATGTGGTTCATGAGAAGAACATACATGCAATGACTCTAACTGTGGTTAATGAAAAGAGCATATGTAATGACACTAGTGGATCCATGTGTGGTTAATGAGAAGAACATACATGCAATGACACTGGGTGTGATTCATGATATGGTTTGTGAGAAGAACACACATGCAATGACACTGGGTGTGATTCATGACATGGTTTGTGAGAAGAACACACATGCAATGACTCTAGTTATGGTTCATGAGAAGAACACACATGCGATGACTCTAGATGTGGTTCATGAAAAGAGGAGACATGATGACACCAAGTGGATCCATGTGTGGTCTATGAGAGGAACACACATCTAATGACACTGGTGGATCCTTACGTGGTTTGTGAGAAGAACACACATGCAATGACACTGGTGAAATGTGGTCTGTGAAAAGAACACACATGCAATGACACTGTTGGATCCATATGTGGTTTTGTGAGAAGAACACACGTGCAATGACACTAGTGGGACCATGTGTGGTTCATGGGAAGAACACACATGCAATGACACTGGTGATATGTGGTTCATGAGAAGAAATGACATGCAATGACTCTAACTATGGTTAATGAAAAGAGCACATATGCAATGACACCGGTGGATCCATGTGTGGTTAATGAGAAGAACACACATGCAATGACACTGGGTGTGATTCATGATATGGTTTGTGAGAAGAACACACGTGCAATGACTCTAGCTGTGGTTCATGAGAAGAACACACATGCAATGACTCTAGATGTGGTTCATGAAAAGAGCAGACATGCGATGACACCGGTGGATCCATGTGTGGTCTATGAGAGGAACACACATCCAATGAAACTGGTGGATCTCACGTGGTTTGTGAGAAAACAAACATGCAATGACACTGGTGATATGTGGTCTGTGAAAAGAACACACATGCAATGATACTGTTGGATCCATATATGGTCTGTGAGAAGGACACACATGCAATGACACTGGTGGGTCCATGTGTGGTTCATGGGAAGAACACACATGCAATGACACTGGTGATATGTGGTTCATGAGAAGAACATACATGCAATGACTCTAACCGTGGTTAATGAAAAGAGCAGACATGTAATGACACTAGTGGATCCATGTGTGGTTAATGAGAAGAACATACATGCAATGACACTGGGTGTGATTCATGATATGGTTTGTGAGAAGAACACACATGCAATGACACTGGGTGTGATTCATGACATGGTTTGTGAGAAGAACACACATGCAATGACTCTAGTTATGGTTCATGAGAAGAACACACATGCGATGACTCTAGATGTGGTTCATGAAAAGAGTAGACATGCGATGACACCAGTGGATCCATGTGTGGTCTATGAGAGGAACACACATCTAATGACACTGGTGGATCCTTACGTGGTTTGTGAGAAGAACACACATGCAATGACACTGGTGAAATGTGGTCATGAAAAGAACACACATGCAATGACACTGTTGGATCCATATGTGGTTGTGAGAAGAACACACGTGCAATGACACTAGTGGGACCATGTGTGGTTCATGGGAAGAACACACATGCAATGACACTAGTGATATGTGGTTCATGAGAAGAACATACATGCAATGACTCTAACTGTGGTTAATGAAAAGAGCGTACATGCAATGACACCGTGGATCCATGTGTGGTTAATGAGAAGAACACACATGCAATGACACTGGTGTGATTCATGATATGGTTTGTGAGAAGAACACACGCAATGACTCTAGCTGTGGTTCATGAGAAGAACACACATGCAATGACTCTAGATGTGGTTCATGAAAGAGCGACATGCGATGACACGGTGGATCCATGTGGTCTATGAGGAACACACATCCAATGAAACTTGGATCCTTACGTGGTTTGTGAGAGAAAACAAACATGCAATGACACTGGTGATATGTGGTCTGTGAAAAGAACATACATGCAATGATACTGTTGGATCCATATATGGTCTGTGAGAAGGACACACATGCAATGACACTGGTGGGTCCATGTGTGGTTCATGGGAAGAACACACATGCAATGACACTGGTGATATGTGGTTCATGAGAAGAACATACATGCAATGACTCTAACCGTGGTTAATGAAAAGAGCAGACATGTAATGACACTAGTGGATCCATGTGTGGTTAATGAGAAGAACATACATGCAATGACACTGGGTGTGATTCATGATATGGTTTGTGAGAAGAACACACATGCAATGACACTGGGTGTGATTCATGACATGGTTTGTGAGAAGAACACACATGCAATGACTCTAGTTGTGGTTCATGAGAAGAACACACATGCGATGACTCTAGATGTGGTTCATGAAAAGAGTAGACATGCGATGACACCAGTGGATCCATGTGTGGTCTATGAGAGGAACACACATCTAATGACAAGCGTGGATCCTTACGTGGTTTGTGAGAAGAACACACATGCAATGACACTGGTGAAATGTGGTCTGTGAAAAGAACACACATGCAATGACACTGTTGGATCCATATGTGGTTTTGTGAGAAGAACACACGTGCAATGACACTAGTGGGACCATGTGTGGTTCATGGGAAGAACACACATGCAATGACACTGGTGATATGTGGTTCATGAGAAGAACAGACATGCAATGACTCTAACTATGGTTAATGAAAAGAGCAGACATGCAATGACACTGGTGGATCCATGTGTGGTTAATGAGAAGAACACACATGCAATGACACTGGGTGTGATTCATGATATGGTTTGTGAGAAGAACACACGTGCAATGACTCTAGCTGTGGTTCATGAGAAGAACACACATGCAATGACTCTAGATGTGGTTCATGAAAAGAGCAGACATGCGATGACACCGGTGGATCCATGTGTGGTCTATGAGAGGAACACACATCCAATGAAACTGGTGGATCCTTACGTGGTTTGTGAGAAAAACAAACATGCAATGACACTGGTGATATGTGGTCTGTGAAAAGAACACACATGCAATGATACTGTTGGATCCATATATGGTCTGTGAGAAGGACACACATGCAATGACACTGGTGGGTCCATGTGTGGTTCATGGGAAGAACACACATGCAATGACACTGGTGATATGTGGTTCATGAGAAGAACATACATGCAATGACTCTAACGCTGGTTAATGAAAAGAGCAGACATGTAATGACACTAGTGGATCCATGTGTGGTTAATGAGAAGAACATACATGCAATGACACTGGGTGTGATTCATGATATGGTTTGTGAGAAGAACACACATGCAATGACTCTACCTGTGGTTCATGAGAAGAACACGCATGCAATTACACTGGTGTATCCTTATGTGGTTTGTGAGAAGAACACACATGCAAGGACTCTAGCTGTGGTTCATGGAAAAACACACATCCAATGACTCTAGATGTGGTTCATGAGAAGAACACACATCCAATGACACTGGTGGATCCATGCGTGGTTTGTGAGAGGATCACACATGCAATGACTCTAACTGTGGTTCATGAAAAGAGCAGACATGCAATGACACTGGTGGATCCATGTGTGGTCTGTGGGAGGAACACACATCCAATGACACTGCTAGATCCATATGTGGTTTGTGAGAAGAACACACATGCAATGACACTGGTGGATCCATGTGTGGTCTGTGGGAAGAACACACATGCAATGATTCTAGATGTGGTTCATGAAAAGAGAAGACGTGCAATGACACCATCGGATCCATGTGTGGTCTATGAGAGGAACACACATCCAGTGACAGCAGTGGATCCATATGTGGTTTGTGAGAAGAACACACATGCAATGACACTGGTGATATGTGGTCTGTGAAAAGAACACACATGCAATGACACTGGTGGTTCCATATGTGGTTTGTGAGAAGGACAGACATGCAATGACACTGGTGGATCCATGTGTGTCATGGGAAGAACACACATGCAATGACACTGGTGATATGTTGTTTGTGAAAAAAACAGACATGCAATGACTCTAACTGTGGTTAATAAAAAGAGCACACATGCAATGACACTGGTGGATCCATGCGTGGTTAATGAGAAGAACACACATGCAATGACACTAGGTGTGGTTCATGATGTGGTTTGTGAGAAGAACACACATGCAATGACTCTAGCTGTGGTTCATGAGAAGAACACACATGCAATGACTCTAGATGTGCTTCATGAAAAGAGCAGACATGCGATGACACTGTTTGATCCATGTGTGGTCTATGAGAGGAACACACATCCAATGACGTTGGTGGATCCATATGTGGTTTGTGAGAAGAGCACATCTGGAATGACACTGGTGATATGTGGTCTGTGAAAAGAACACACATGCAATGACACTGTTGGATCCATATGTGGTCTGTGAGAAGGACACACATGCAATGACACTGGTGGATCCATGTGTGGTCTGTGCGAAGAACACACATGCAATGACACTGGTGATATGTGGTTTGTGAAAACAGACATGCAATGACTATAACTGGTTAATGAAAAAGCGGGCGTGCAATGACACTGTGGATCCATGCGTGGTTAATGAGAAGAACACATGCAATGACACTGGGTGTGATTCATGATATGGTTTATGAAGAAGACACATGCAATGACTCTAGTTGTGGTTCATGAGAAGAACACACATGCAATGACTCTAGATGTGGTTCACGAAAAGAGCGGACATGCGATGACACGTGGATCCATGTGTGGTCTATGAGAGGAACACATCCAATGACACTGGTGGATCCTTACGTGGTTTGTGAGAAGAACACACATGCAATGACACTGGTAATATGTGGTCTGTGAAAAGAACACACATGCAATGACACTGCAGGATCCATATGTGGTTTGTGAGAAGGACGCACATGCAATGACAGTGGATCCATGTGGTCCATGGGAAGAACACACATGCAATGCCACTAGTGATATGTGGTTCATGAGAAGAACATACATGCAATGACTCTAACTGTGGTTAATGAAAAGAGCAGACATGCAATGACACTGGTGGATCCATGTGTGGTTAATGAGAAGAACACACATGCAATGACACTGGGTATGATTCATGATATAGTTTGTGAGAAGAACACACATGCAATGACTCTAGTTGTGGTTCAAGAGAAGAACACACATGCAATGACACTGTTGTATCCTTATGTGGTTTGTGAGAAGAACATACATGCAAGGACTCTAGCTGTAGTTCATGGAAAGAACACACATCCAATGACTCTAGCTGTGGTTCATGAGAAGAACACACATCCAATGACACTGGTGGATCCATGTGTGGTCTGTGAGAGGATCACACATGCAATGACTCTAACTGTGGTTCATGAAAAGAGCAGACATCCAATGACACCGGTGGATCCATGTGTGGTCTGTGGGAGGAACACACATCCAATGACACTGCTGGATCCATGTGTGGTTTGTGAGAAGAACACACATGCAATGACACTTGTGGATCCATGTGTGGTCTATGGGAAGAACACATATGCAATGACTCTAGATGTGGTTCATGGAAAAACACACATCCAATGACTCTAGCTGTGGTTCATGAGAAGAACACACATCCAATGACACTGGTGGATCCATGCGTGGTTTGTGAGAGGATCACATATGCAATGACTCTAACTGTGGTTCATGAAATGAGCAGACATGCAATGACACCAGTGGATCCATGTTTGGTCTATGAGAGGAACACACATCCAATGACACCGGTGGATCCTTATATGGTTTGTGAGAAGAACACACATGCAATGACACTGGTGATATGTGGTCTGTGAAAAGAACACACATGCAATGACACTGGTGGATCCATATGTGGTTTGTGAGAAGGACACACATGCAATGACACTAGTGGATCCATGTGTGGTCCGTGGGAAGAACACACATGCAATGACACTAGTGATATGTGGTTTGTGAAAAGAATAGACATGCAATGACTGTAACTATGGTTAATGAAAAGAGCAGACATGCAATGACACTGGTGGATCCATGTCTGGTTAATGAGAAGAACATACATGCAATGATACTAGGTGTGATTCATGATATGGTTTGTGAGAAGAACATACATGCAATGGCTCTAACTGTGGTTCATGAGAAGAACACACATGCAATGACTAGATGTGGTTCATGAAAAGAGCAGACATGCGATGACACCGGTGGATCCATGTGTGGTCTATGAGAGGAACACACATCTAATGACACTGGTGGATCCTTACGTGGTTTGTGAGAAGAACACGCATGCAATGACACTGGTGAAATGTGGTCTGTGAAAAGAACACACATGCAATGACACTGTTGGATCCATATGTGGTTTTGTGAGAAGAACACACGTGCAATGACACTAGTGGGACCATGTGTGGTTCATGGGAAGAACACACATGCAATGACACTGGTGATATGTGGTTCATGAGAAGAACAGACATGCAATGACTCTAACTATGGTTAATGAAAAGAGCAGACATGCAATGACACTGGTGGATCCATGTCTGGTTAATGAGAAGAACACACATGCAATGACACTGGGTGTGATTCATGATATGGTTTGTGAGAAGAACACACGTGCAATGACTCTAGCTGTGGTTCATGAGAAGAACACACATGCAATGACTCTAGATGTGGTTCATGAAAAGAGCAGACATGCGATGACACCGGTGGATCCATGTGTGGTCTATGAGAGGAACACACATCCAATGAAACTGGTGGATCCTTACGTGGTTTGTGAGAAAAACAAACATGCAATGACACTGGTGATATGTGGTCTGTGAAAAGAACACACATGCAATGATACTGTTGGATCCATATATGGTCTGTGAGAAGGACACACATGCAATGACACTGGTGGGTCCATGTGTGGTTCATGGGAAGAACACACATGCAATGACACTAGTGATATGTGGTTCATGAGAAGAACATACATGCAATGACTCTAACTGTGGTTAATGAAAAGAGCAGACATGTAATGACACTAGTGGATCCATGTGTGGTTAATGAGAAGAACATACATGCAATGACACTGGGTGTGATTCATGATATGGTTTGTGAGAAGAACACACATGCAATGACACTGGGTGTGATTCATGACATGGTTTGTGAGAAGAACACACATGCAATGACTCTAGTTGTGGTTCATGAGAAGAACACACATGCGATGACTCTAGATGTGGTTCATGAAAAGAGTAGACATGCGATGACACCAGTGGATCCATGTGTGGTCTATGAGAGGAACACACATCTAATGACACTGGTGGATCCTTACGTGGTTTGTGAGAAGAACACACATGCAATGACACTGGTGAAATGTGGTTCGTGAGAAGAACACACATGCAATGACACTGTTGGATCCATATGTGGTTTTGTGAGAAGAACACACGTGCAATGACACTAGTGGGACCATGTGTGGTTCATGGGAAGAACACACATGCAATGACACTGGTGATATGTGGTTCATGAGAAGAACAGACATGCAATGACTCTAACTATGGTTAATGAAAAGAGCAGACATGCAATGACACTGGTGGATCCATGTGTGGTTAATGAGAAGAACACACATGCAATGACACTGGGTGTGATTCATGATATGGTTTGTGAGAAGAACACACGTGCAATGACTCTAGCTGTGGTTCATGAGAAGAACACATGCAATGACTCTAGATGTGGTTCATGAAAAGAGCAGACATGCGATGACACCGGTGGATCCATGTGTGGTCTATGAGAGGAACACACATCCAATGAAACTGGTGGATCCTTACGTGGTTTGTGAGAAAAACAAACATGCAATGACACTGGTGATATGTGGTCTGTGAAAAGAACATACATGCAATGATACTGTTGGATCCATATATGGTCTGTGAGAAGGACACACATGCAATGACACTGGTGGGTCCATGTGTGGTTCATGGGAAGAACACACATGCAATGACACTGGTGATATGTGGTTCATGAGAAGAACATACATGCAATGACTCTAACCTTGGTTAATGAAAAGAGCAGACATGTAATGACACTAGTGGATCCATGTGTGGTTAATGAGAAGAACATACATGCAATGACACTGGGTGTGATTCATGATATGGTTTGTGAGAAGAACACACATGCAATGACACTGGGTGTGATTCATGACATGGTTTGTGAGAAGAACACACATGCAATGACTCTAGTTATGGTTCATGAGAAGAACACACATGCGATGACTCTAGATGTGGTTCATGAAAAGAGCAGACATGCGATGACACCAGTGGATCCATGTGTGGTCTATGAGAGGAACACACATCTAATGACACCGGTGGATCACGTGGTTTGTGAGAAGAACACACATGCAATGACACCGTGAAATGTGGTCTGTGAAAAGAACACACATGCAATGACACTGTTGGATCCATATGTGGTTTTGTGAGAAGAACACACGTGCAATGACACTAGTGGGACCATGTGTGGTTCATGGGAAGAACACACATGCAATGACACTAGTGATATGTGGTTCATGAGAAGAACATACATGCAATGACTCTAAGCATGGTTAATGAAAAGAGCACACATGTAATGACACTAGTGGATCCATGTGTGGTTAATGAGAAGAACATACATGCAATGACACTGGTGTGATTCATGATATGGTTTGTGAGAAGAACACACATGCAATGACACTGGGTGTGATTCATGACATGGTTTGTGAGAAGAACACACATGCAATGACTCTAGTTGTGGTTCATGAGAAGAACACACATGCGATGACTCTAGATGTGGTTCATGAAAAGAGTAGACATGCGATGACACCAGTGGATCCATGTGTGGTCTATGAGAGGAACACACATCTAATGACACTGGTGGATCCTTACGTGGTTTGTGAGAAGAACACACATGCAATGACACTGGTGAAATGTGGTCTGTGAAAAGAACACACATGCAATGACACTGTTGGATCCATATGTGGTTTTGTGAGAAGAACACACGTGCAATGACACTAGTGGGACCATGTGTGGTTCATGGGAAGAACACACATGCAATGACACTGGTGATATGTGGTTCATGAGAAGAACAGACATGCAATGACTCTAACTATGGTTAATGAAAAGAGCAGACATGCAATGACACTGGTGGATCCATGTGTGGTTAATGAGAAGAACACACATGCAATGACACTGGGTGTGATTCATGATATGGTTTGTGAGAAGAACACACGTGCAATGACTCTAGCTGTGGTTCATGAGAAGAACACACATGCAATGACTCTAGATGTGGTTCATGAAAAGAGCAGACATGCGATGACACCGGTGGATCCATGTGTGGTCTATGAGAGGAACACACATCCAATGAAACTGGTGGATCCTTACGTGGTTTGTGAGAAAAACAAACATGCAATGACACTGGTGATATGTGGTCTGTGAAAAGAACATACATGCAATGATACTGTTGGATCCATATATGGTCTGTGAGAAGGACACACATGCAATGACACTGGTGGGTCCATGTGTGGTTCATGGGAAGAACACACATGCAATGACACTGGTGATATGTGGTTCATGAGAAGAACATACATGCAATGACTCTAACCGTGGTTAATGAAAAGAGCAGACATGTAATGACACTAGTGGATCCATGTGTGGTTAATGAGAAGAACATACATGCAATGACACTGGGTGTGATTCATGATATGGTTTGTGAGAAGAACACACATGCAATGACACTGGGTGTCATTCATGACATGGTTTGTGAGAAGAACACACATGCAATGACTCTAGTTATGGTTCATGAGAAGAACACACATGCGATGACTCTAGATGTGGTTCATGAAAAGAGCAGACATGCGATGACACCAGTGGATCCATGTGTGGTCTATGAGAGGAACACACATCTAATGACACTGGTGGATCCTTACGTGGTTTGTGAGAAGAACACACATGCAATGACACTGGTGAAATGTGGTCTGTGAAAAGAACACACATGCAATGACACTGTTGGATCCATATGTGGTTTTGTGAGAAGAACACACGTGCAATGACACTAGTGGGACCATGTGTGGTTCATGGGAAGAACACACATGCAATGACACTGGTGATATGTGGTTCATGAGAAGAACAGACATGCAATGACTCTAACTATGGTTAATGAAAAGAGCAGACATGCAATGACACTGGTGGATCCATGTGTGGTTAATGAGAAGAACACACATGCAATGACACTGGGTGTGATTCATGATATGGTTTGTGAGAAGAACACACATGCAATGACTCTAGCTGTGGTTCATGAGAAGAACACACATGCAATGACTCTAGATGTGGTTCATGAAAAGAGTAGACATGCGATGACACCGGTGGATCCATGTGTGGTCTATGAGAGGAACACACATCCAATGAAACTGGTGGATCCTTACGTGGTTTGTGAGAAGAACACACATGCAATGACACTGGTGAAATGTGGTCTGTGAAAAGAACACACATGCAATGACACTGTTGGATCCATATGTGGTTTTGTGAGAAGAACACACGTGCAATGACACTAGTGGGACCATGTGTGGTTCATGGGAAGAACACACATGCAATGACACTGGTGATATGTGGTTCATGAGAAGAACAGACATGCAATGACTCTAACTATGGTTAATGAAAAGAGCAGACATGCAATGACACTGGTGGATCCATGTGTGGTTAATGAGAAGAACACACATGCAATGACACTGGGTGTGATTCATGATATGGTTTGTGAGAAGAACACACGTGCAATGACTCTAGCTGTGGTTCATGAGAAGAACACACATGCAATGACTCTAGATGTGGTTCATGAAAAGAGCAGACATGCGATGACACCGGTGGATCCATGTGTGGTCTATGAGAGGAACACACATCCAATGAAACTGTGGATCCTTACGTGGTTTGTGAGAAAAACAAACATGCAATGACTGTGATATGTGGTCTGTGAAAAGAACATACATGCAATGACACTTGGATCCATATTTGGTGTGTGAGAAGTACACACCTGCAATGACACTTGTGGGTCCATGTGTGGTTCATGGGAAGAACACACATGCAATGACACTGGTGATATGTGGTTCATGAGAAGAACATACATGCAATGACTCTAACTGTGGTTAATGAAAAGAGCAGACATGTAATGACACTAGTGGATCCATGTGTGGTTAATGAGAAGAACATACATGCAATGACACTGGGTGTGATTCATGATATGGTTTGTGAGAAGAACACACATGCAATGACACTGGGTGTGATTCATGACATGGTTTGTGAGAAGAACACACATGCAATGACTCTAGTTAGGTTTCATGAGAATAACACATGCGATGACTCTAGATGTGGTTCATGAAAGAAGCGGACATGCGATGACACAGTGGATCCATGTGTGGTCTATGAGAGGAACACACATCTAATGACACTGTGGATCCTTACGTGGTTTGTGAGAAGAACACATGCAATGACACTGGTGAAATGTGGTCTGTGAAAGAACACACATGCTTTGACTCTGTTGGATCCATATGTGGTTTTGTGAGAAGAACACACGTGCAATGACACTAGTGGGACCATGTGTGGTTCATGGGAAGAACACACATGCAATGACACTGGTGATATGTGGTTCATGAGAAGAACAGACATGCAATGACTCTAACTATGGTTAATGAAAAGAGCAGACATGCAATGACACTGGTGGATCCATGTGTGGTTAATGAGAAGAACACACATGCAATGACACTGGGTGTGATTCATGATATGGTTTGTGAGAAGAACACACATGCAATGACTCTAGCTGTGGTTCATGAGAAGAACACACATGCAATGACTCTAGATGTGGTTCATGAAAAGAGCAGACATGCGATGACACCGGTGGATCCATGTGTGGTCTATGAGAGGAACACACATCCAATGAAACTGGTGGATCCTTACGTGGTTTGTGAGAAAAACAAACATGCAATGACACTGGTGATATGTGGTCTGTGAAAAGAACACACATGCAATGATACTGTTGGATCCATATATGGTCTGTGAGAAGGACACACATGCAATGACACTGGTGGGTCCATGTGTGGTTCATGGGAAGAACACACATGCAATGACACTGGTGATATGTGGTTCATGAGAAGAACATACATGCAATGACTCTAACCGTGGTTAATGAAAAGAGCAGACATGTAATGACACTAGTGGATCCATGTGTGGTTAATGAGAAGAACATACATGCAATGACACTGGGTGTGATTCATGATATGGTTTGTGAGAAGAACACACATGCAATGACTCTACCTGTGGTTCATGAGAAGAACACGCATGCAATTACACTGGTGTATCCTTATGTGGTTTGTGAGAAGAACACACATGCAAGGACTCTAGCTGTGGTTCATGGAAAAAACACACATCCAATGACTCTAGCTGTGGTTCATGAGAAGAACACACATCCAATGACACTTGTGGATCCATGCGTAGTTTGTGAGAGGATCACACATGCAATGACTCTAACTGTGGTTCATGAAAAGAGCAGACATGCAATGACACCGGTGGATCCATGTGTGGTCTGTGGGAGGAACACACATCCAATGACACTGCTAGATCCATATGTGGTTTGTGAGAAGAACACACATGCAATGACACTGGTGGATCCATGTGTGGTCTGTGGGAAGAACACACATGCAATGATTCTAGATGTGGTTCATGAAAAGAGAAGACGTGCAATGACACCATCAGATCCATGTGTGGTCTATGAGAGGAACACACGTCCAATGACACCAGTGGATCCATATGTGGTTTGTGAGAAGAACACACATGCAATGACACTGGTGATATGTGGTCTGTGAAAAGAACACACATGCAATGACACTGGTGGTTCCATATGTGGTTTGTGAGAAGGACACTCATGCAATGACACTGGTGGATCCATGTGTCGTCTGTGGGAAGAACACACATGCAATGACACTGGTGATATGTTGTTTGTGAAAAGAACAGACATGCAATGACTCTAACTGTGGTTAATAAAAAGAGCACACATGCAATGACACTGGTGGATCCATGCGTGGTTAATGAGAAGAACACACATGCAATGACACTAGGTGTGGTTCATGATGTGGTTTGTGAGAAGAACACACATGCAATGACTCTAGCTGTGGTTCATGAGAAGAACACACATGCAATGACTCTAGATGTGCTTCATGAAAAGAGCAGACATGCGATGACACTGGTGGATCCATGTGTGGTCTATGAGAGGAACACACATCCAATGACGTTGGTGGATCCTTATGTGGTTTGTGAGAAGAGCACATCTGCAATGACACTGGTGATATGTGGTCTGTGAAAAGAACACGCATGCAATGACACTGTTGGATCCATATGTGGTCTGTGAGAAGGACACACATGCAATGACACTGGTGGATCCATGTGTGGTCTGTGCGAAGAACACACATGCAATGACACTGGTGATATGTGGTTTGTGAAAAGAACAGACATGCAATGACTATAACTGTGGTTAATGAAAAAAGCAGACGTGCAATGACACTGGTGGATCCATGCGTGGTTAATGAGAAGAACACACATGCAATGACACTGGGTGTGATTCATGATATGGTTTATGAGAAGAAGACACATGCAATGACTCTAGTTGTGGTTCATGAGAAGAACACACATGCAATGACTCTAGATGTGGTTCACGAAAAGAGCAGACATGCGATGACACCGGTGGATCCATGTGTGGTCTATGAGAGGAACACACATCCAATGACACCGGTGGATCCTTACGTGGTTTGTGAGAAGAACACACATGCAATGACACTGGTAATATGTGGTCTGTGAAAAGAACACACATGCAATGACACTGCGGGATCCATATGTGGTTTGTGAGAAGGACGCACATGCAATGACACTGGTGGATCCATGTGTGGTCCATGGGAAGAACACACATGCAATGCCACTAGTGATATGTGGTTCATGAGAAGAACAGACATGCAATGACTCTAACTGTGGTTAATGAAAAGAGCAGACATGCAATGACACTGGTGGATCCATGTGTGGTTAATGAGAAGAACACACATGCAATGACACTGGGTATGATTCATGATATAGTTTGTGAGAAGAACACACATGCAATGACTCTAGTTGTGGTTCAAGAGAAGAACACACATGCAATGACACTGTTGTATCCTTATGTGGTTTGTGAGAAGAACATACATGCAAGGACTCTAGCTGTAGTTCATGGAAAGAACACACATCCAATGACTCTAGCCGTGGTTCATGAGAAGAACACACATCCAATGACACTGGTGGATCCATGTGTGGTCTGTGAGAGGACCACACATGCAATGACTCTAACTGTGGTTCATGAAAAGAGCAGACATCCAATGACACCGGTGGATCCATGTGTGGTCTGTGGGAGGAACACACATCCAATTACACTGCTGGATCCATGTGTGGTTTGTGAGAAGAACACACATGCAATGACACTTGTGGATCCATGTGTGGTCTATGGGAAGAACACATATGCAATGACTCTAGATGTGGTTCATGGAAAAAACACACATCCAATGACTCTAGCTGTGGTTCATGAGAAGAACACACATCCAATGACACTGGTGGATCCATGCGTGGTTTGTGAGAGGATCACATATGCAATGACTCTAACTGTGGTTCATGAAATGAGCAGACATGCAATGACACCAGTGGATCCATGTTTGGTCTATGAGAGGAACACACATCCAATGACACCGGTGGATCCTTATGTGGTTTGTGAGAAGAACACACATGCAATGACACTGGTGATATGTGGTCTGTGAAAAGAACACACATGCAATGACACTGGTGGATCCATATGTGGTTTGTGAGAAGGACACACATGCAATGACACTAGTGGATCCATGTGTGGTCCGTGGGAAGAACACACATGCAATGACACTAGTGATATGTGGTTTGTGAAAAGAATAGACATGCAATGACTGTAACTATGGTTAATGAAAAGAGCAGACATGCAATGACACTGGTGGATCCATGTCTGGTTAATGAGAAGAACATACATGCAATGATACTAGGTGTGATTCATGATATGGTTTGTGAGAAGAACATACATGCAATGTCTCTAACTGTGGTTCATGAGAAGAACACACATGCAATGACTAGATGTGGTTCATGAAAAGAGCAGACATGCGATGACACCGGTGGATCCATGTGTGGTCTATGAGAGGAACACACATCCAATGACACTGGTGGATCCTTACGTGGTTTGTGAGAAGAACACGCATGCAATGACACTGGTGATATGTGGTTTGTGAAAAGAACACACATGCAATGACACTGTTGGATCCATATGTGGTTTGTGAGAAGGACACACATGCAATGACACTGGTGGGTCCATGTGTGGTTCATGGGAAGAACACACATGCAATGACACTGGTGATATGTGGTTCATGAGAAGAACAGACATGCAATGACTCTAACTATGGTTAATGAAAAGAGCAGACATGCAATAACAGTGGTGGATCCATGTGTGGTTAATGAGAAGAACACACATGCAATGACACTGGGTGTGATTCATGATTTGGTTTGTGAGAAGAGCACACATGCAATGACTCTAGCTGTGGTTCATGAGAAGAACACGCATGCAATGACACTGGAGTATCCTTATGTGGTTTGTGAGAAGAACACACATGCAAGGACTCTAGCTGTGGTTCATGGAAAGAACACACATCCAATGACTAGCCGTGGTTCATGAGAAGAATAGACATCCAATGACACTGGTGGATCCATGTGTGGTTTGTGAAAAGAAGAGACATGCAATGACTCTAACTATGGTTCATGAAAAGAGCAGACATGCAATGACACCGGTGGATCCATGTGTGGTCTGTGGGAGGAACACACATGCAATGACTCTAGATGTGGTTCATGAAAAGAATAGACATGCGATGACACCGGTGGATCCATGTGTGGTCTATGAGAGGAACACACATCCAATGACACCGTTGGATCCTTATGTGGTTTGTGAGAAGAACACACATGCAATGACACTGGTGATATGTGGTTTGTGAAAAGAACACACATGCAATGACATTGTTGGATCCATATGTGGTTCGTGAGAAGGACACACATGCAATGACACTGGTGATCCATGTGTGGTTCATGGGAAGAACACACATGCAATGACTCTAGATGTGGTTCACGAAAAGAGCAGACATGCGATGACACCGGTGGATCCATGTGTGGTCTATGAGAGGAACACACATCCAATGACACCGGTGGATCCTTACGTGGTTTGTGAGAAGAACACACATGCAATGACTCTAGATGTGGTTCACGAAAAGAGCAGACATGCGATGACACCGGTGGATCCATGTGTGGTTTATGAGAGGAACACACATCCAATGACACCGGTGGATCCTTACGTGGTTTGTGAGAAGAACACACATGCAATGACACTGGTAATATGTGGTCTGTGAAAAGAACACACATGCAATGACACTGCGGGATCCATATGTGGTTTGTGAGAAGGACGCACATGCAATGACACTGGTGGATCCATGTGTGGTCCATGGGAAGAACACACATGCAATGCCACTAGTGATATGTGGTTCATGAGAAGAACAGACATGCAATGACTCTAACTGTGGTTAATGAAAAGAGCAGACATGCAATGACACTGGTTTGTGAGAAGAACACACATGCAATGACTCTAGCTGTGGTTCATGAGAAGAACACACATGCAATGACTGTAGATGTGGTTCATGAAAAGAGTAGACATGCGATGACACCGGTGGATCCATGTGTGGTCTATGAGAGGAACACACATCCAATGAAACTGGTGGATCCTTACGTGGTTTGTGAGAAAAACAAACATGTAATGACACTGGTGATATGTGGTCTGTGAAAAGAACACACATGCAATGATACTGTTGGATCCATATATGGTCTGTGAGAAGGACACACATGCAATGACACTGGTGGGTCCATGTGTGGTTCATGGGAACACACATGCAATGACACCGGTGATATGTGGTTCATGAGAAGAACATACATGCAATGACTCTACCCGTGGTTAATGAAAAGAGCAGACATGTAATGACACTAGTGGATCCATGTGTGGTTAATGAGAAGAACATACATGCAATGACACTGGGTGTGATTCATGATATGGTTTGTGAGAAGAACACACATGCAATGACTCTACCTGTGGTTCATGAGAAGAACACGCATGCAATTACACTGGTGTATCCTTATGTGGTTTGTGAGAAGAACACACATGCAAGGACTCTAGCTGTGGTTCATGGAAAAAACACACATCCAATGACTCTAGCTGTGGTTCATGAGAAGAACACACATCCAATGACACTGTGGATCCATGTGTGGTCTATGAGAGGATCACACATGCAATGACTCTAACTGTGGTTCATGAAAAGAGCAGACATGCAATGACACCGGTGGATCCATGTGTGGTCTGTGGGAGGAACACACATCCAATGACACTGCTGGATCCATATGTGGTTTGTGAGAAGAACACACATGCAATGACACTGTGGATCCATGTGTGGTCTGGGAAGAACACACATGCAATGATTCTAGATGTGGTTCATGAAAGAGAAGACATGCAATGACACCATCAGATCCATGTGTGGTCTATGAGAGGAACACACATCCAATGACACCAGTGGATCCATATGTGGTTTGTGAGAAGAACACACATGCAATGACACTGGTGATATGTGGTTTGTGAAAGAACACACATGCAATGACTGGTGGTTCCATATGTGGTTTGTGAGAAGGACACACATGCAATGACACTGGTGGATCCATGTGTGTCTGGGAAGAACACACATGCAATGACACCGTGATATGTGGTTTGTGAAAAGAACACACATGCAATGACTCTAACTGTGGTTAATGAAAAGAGCACACATGCAATGACACCGTGGATCCATGCGTGGTTAATGAGAAGAACACACATGCAATGACACTAGGTGTGGATCATTATGTGGTTTGTGAGAAGAACACACATGCAATGACTCTAGCTGTGGTTCATGAGAAGAACACACATGCAATGACTCTAGATGTGCTTCATGAAAAGAGCAGACATGCGATGACACTGTTTGATCCATGTGTGGTCTATGAGAGGAACACACATCCAATGACGTTGGTGGATCCTTATGTGGTTTGTGAGAAGAACACACATGCAATGACACTGGTGATATGTGGTCTGTGAAAAGAACACATGCAATGACACTGTTGGATCCTTATGTGGTTTGTGAGAAGGACACACATGCAATGACACTGGTGGATCCATGTGTGGTCTGTGGGAAGAACACACATGCAATGACACTGGTGATATGTGGTTTGTGCAAAGAACATACATGCAATGACTCTAACTGTGGTTAATGAAAAGAGCACATGCAATGACACTGGTGGATCCATGCGTGGTTAATGAGAAGAACACACATGCAATGACACTGGGTGTGATTCATGATCTGGTTTCTGAGAAGAACACACATGCAATGACTCTAGCTATGGGTCATGTGAAGAACACACATGCAATGACTCTAGATGTGGTTCATGAAAAGAGCAGACATGCAATGACACCGGTGGATCCATGTGTGGTCTGTGGGAGGAACACACATCCAATGACACTGTTGGATCCATATGTGGTTTGTGAGAAGAACACACATGCAATGACACTAGTGATATGTGGTCTGTGAAAAGAACACACATGCAATGACGCTGTTGGATCCATATGTGGTTTGTGAGAAGGACACACATGCAATGACACTGGTGGAACCATGTGTGGTATGTGGGAAGAACACACATGCAATGACACTGGTGATATGTGGTTTGTGAAAAGAACAGACATGCAATGACTCTAACAGTGGTTAATGAAAAGAGCACACATGCAATGACACTGGTGGATCCATGCGTGGTTAATGAGAAGACCACACATGCAATGACACTGGGTGTGGTTCATGATGTGGTTTGTGAGAAGAACAAACATGCAATGACTCTAGCTATGGTTCATGAGAAGAACACGCATGCAATTACACTGGTGTATCCTTATGTGGTTTGTGAGAAGAACACACATGCAAGGACTCTAGCTGTGGTTCATGGAAAGAACACACATTCAATGACTCTAGCTGTGGTTCATGAGAAGAACACACATCCAATGACACTGGTGGATCCATGTGTGGTCTATGAGAGTATCACACATGCAATGACTCTAAATGTGGTTCATGAAAAGAGCAGACATGCAATGACACCGGTGGATCCATGTGTAGTCTGTGGGAGGAACACACATCCAATGACACTGTTGGATCCATATGTGGTTTGTGAGAAGAACACACATGCAATGACACTGTGGATCCATGTGTGGTATTTGGAAGAAAACATATGCAATGAATCTAGATGTGTTTCATGGAAAAACACACATACAATTACTCTATCTGAGGATCATGAGAAGAACAAACATCCAATGACACTGGTGGATCCATGATGTGGTTTGTGAGAAGAACACACATGCAATGACTCTAGATGTGGTTCATGAAAGAGCGACATGCAATGACACTGTGGATCCATGTGTATTCTATGAGAGGAACACACATCCAATCACATTGGTGGATCCTTACGTGGTTTGTGAGAAGAACACACATGCAATGACACTAGTGATACGTGGTCTGTGAAAAGAACACACATGCAATGACACTGTTGGATCCATATGTGGTTTGTGAGAAGGACACACATGCAATGACACTAGTGGATCCATGTGTGGTCCCTGGGAAGAACACACATGCAATGACACTAGTGATATGTGGTTTGTGAAAAGAATAGACATGCAATGACTCTAACTCTGGTTAATGAAAAGAACAGACATGCAATGACACTGGTGGATCCATGTGTGGTTAATGAGAAGAACAGACATGCAATGACACTAGGTGTGATTCATGATATGGTTTGTGAGAAGAACACACATGCAATGACTCTAGTTGTGATTCATGAGAAGAACACACATGCAATGACTCTAGATGTGGTTTATGAAAAGAGCAGACATGCGATGACACCGGTGGATCCATGTGTGGACTATGAGAGGAACACACATCCAATGACACTGGTGGATCCTTATGTGGTTTGTGAGAAGAAAACGCATGAAATGACACTGGTGATATGTGGTTTGTGAAAAGAACACACATGCAATGACACTGTTGGATCCATATGTGGTTTGTGAGAAGGACACACATGCAATGACACTGGTGGATCCATGTGTGGTCTGTGGGAAGAACACACATGCAATGACACTAGTGATATGTGGTTTGTGAAAAGAACAGACATGCAATGACTCTAACTATGGTTAATGAAAAGAGCAGACATGCGATGACACTTGTGGATCCATGTGTGGTTAATGAGAAGAACACACATGCAATGACACTGGGTGTGATTCATGATATGGTTTGTGATAAGAACACACATGCAATGACTCTAGCTGTGGTTCATGAGAAGAACACACATGCAATGACACTTGTGTATCCTTATGTGGTTTGTGAGAAGAACTCACATGCAAGGACTCTAGTTGTGGTTCATGGAAAGAACACACATCCAATGACTCTAGCTATGGTTCATGAGAAGAACACATATCCAATGACACTGGTGGATCCATGTGTGGTCTGTGAGAGGATCACACATGCAATGACTCTAACTGTGGTTCATGAAAAGAGCAGACATGCAATGACACCGGTGGATCCATGTGTGGTCTGTGGGAGGAACACACATGCAATGACTCTAGATGTGGTTCATGAAAAGAGCAGACATGCAATGACACCGGTGGATCCATGTGTGGTCTATGAGAGGAACACACATCCAATGACACCGGTGGATCCTTATGTGGTTTGTGAGAAGAACACACATGCAATGACACTGGTGATATGTGGTATGTGAAAAGAACACACATGCAATGACATTGTGGATCCATATGTGGTTCGTGGGAAGAACACACATGCAATGACACTGTGATATGTGTGGTTCTTGTGAAGAACACACATGCAATGACTCTAACTGTGGTTAATGAAAAGAGCAGACATGGAATGACACTGGTGAATCCATGTGTGGTTAATGAGAAGAACACACATGCAATGACACTGGGTGTGGTGCATGATATGGTTTGTCAGAAGAAAACACATGCAATGATTCTAACTGTGGTTCATGAAAAGAGCAGACATGCGATCACACTGGTGGATCCATGTGTGGTCTATGAGAGGAACACACATCCAATGACACCGGTGGATCCTTACGTGGTTTGTGAGAAGAACACACATGCAATGACACTAGTGATATGTCTTCAGCGGAAAGAACTCACATGCAATGACACCACGGGATCCATATGTGGTTTGTGAGAAGGACGCACATGCAATGACACTGGTGGATCCATGTGTGGTCAATGGGAAGAACACACATGCAATGACACTAGTGATATGTGGTTCATGAGAAGAACAGACATGCAATGACTCTAACTATGGTCAATGAAAAGAGCAGACATGCAATGACACTGGTGGATCCATGTGTGGTTAATGAGAAGAACACACATGCAATGACACTGGGTATGATTCATGATATGGTTTGTGAGAAGAACACACATGCAATGACTCTAGGTGTGGTTCATGAGAAGAACACACATGCAATGACACTGGTGTATCCTTATGTGGTTTGTGAGAAGAACATACATGCAAGGACTCTAGCTGTGGTTTATGGAAAGAACACACATCCAATGACTCTAGCTGTGGTTCATGAGAAGAACACACATCCAATGACACTGGTGGATGCATGTGTGGTCTGTGAGAGGATCACACATGCAATGACTCTAACTGTGGTTCATGAAAAGAGCAGACATCCAATGACACCGGTGGATCCATGTGTGGTCTATGGGAGGAACACACATCCAATGACACTGCTGGATCCATGTGTGGTTTGTGAGAAGAACACACATGCAATGACACTGGTGGATCCATGTTTGGTCTGTGCGAAGAACACATATGCAATGACTCTAGATGTGGTTCATGATATGGTTTGTGAGAAGAACACACATGCAATGACTATAGCTGTGGTTCATGAGAAGAACACACATGCAATGACACTGGTGGATCCATGTGTGGTTAATGAGAAGAACACACATGCAGTGACACTGGGTGTGATTCATGATTTGGTTTGTGAGAAGAACACACATGCAATGACTCTAGCTGTGGTTCATGAGAAGAACACGCATGCAATGACACTGGAGTATCCTTATGTGGTTTGTGAGAAGAACACACATCCAATGACTAGCCGTGGTTCATGAGAAGAATAGACATCCAATGACACTGGTGGATCCATGTGTGGTTTGTGAAAAGAAGAGACATGCAATGACTCTAACTATGGTTCATGAAAAGAGCAGACATGCAATGACACCGGTGGATCCATGTGTGGTATGTGGGAGGAACACACATGCAATGACTCTAGATGTGTTTCATGAAAAGAACAGACATGCGATGACACCGGTGGATCCATGTGTGGTCTATGAGAGGAACACACATCCGATGACACCGGTGGATCCTTATGTGGTTTGTGAGAAGAACACACATGCAATGACACTGGTGATATGTGGTTTGTGAAAAGAACACACATGCAATGACATTGTTGGATCCATATGTGGTCTGTGAGAAGGACACACATGCAATGACACTGGTGGTCCATGTGTGGTTCATGGGAAGAACACACATGAAATGACACTGGTGAGATGTGGTTCATCAGAAGATTAGACATGCAATGACTCTAACTTTGGTTAATGAAAAGAGCAGACATGAAAAGACACTGGTGGATCCATGTGTGGTTAATGAGAAGAACACACATGCAATGACACTGGATGCGATTCATGACATGGTTTGTGAGAAGAACACACATGCAATGACTCTAGTTGTGGTTCATGAGAAGAACACACATGCGATGACTCTAGATGTGGTTCATGAAAAGAGCAGACATGCGATGACACCAGTGGATCCATGTGTGGTCTATGAGAGGAACACACATCTAATGACACTGGTGGATCCTTACGTGGTTTGTGAGAAGAACAAACATGCAATGACACTGGTGATATGTGGTCTGTGAAAAGAACACACATGCAATGACACTGTTGGATCCATATGTGGTTTGTGAGAAGAACACACGTGCAATGACACTGGTGGGACCATGTGTGGTTCATGGGAAGAACACACATGCAATGACACTGGTGATATGTGGTTCATGAGAAGAACAGACATGCAATGACTCTAACTATGGTTAGTGAAAAGAGCAGACATGCAATGACACTGGTGCACTACTAGGAAATTGGCCTTTAGTGGCGCACCAGGAATCATCATCCGTGGCGCACTAGCAGTGCGCCACGGGCCTTGCGCTACGGCTATCTCTCAGCCGTGGTGCACTGCCTAGTGCGCCACGGTTGTGTAGAGACAGCGTGGCACTGCTAGTGCGCCACGGATGTTTGAGATCGCTACCCACAGGATCTTCTGGCGCACTACCAAGTGCGCCACTAAACTTCCATAGTGCGCTTTAGGTGTAGTGCCACGTAAGGTAGACCATGTGCGCCAGATGTATTTTTTGTTTTTTCATTTCGAGCCAGATTTTATGCATTACAGATTATATACAATATTACAGCAGATATACACACACAGATACAAGATATACAATTATATATATAAATACTCAATATGAAAAACAAGATTGAAACAAATACATATAGATAACTCTCATACATGAATACATAGTCTAAGTTAATTACATTGTTTCGATCATGTTACAAAGTAGTAGTTGGTGACATGCGAATACATGTGTCGATCGAACAAGTTAGAGCTCGGAAGCTCGCTGAACATCTAAACTAGCTAGCTAGACACAAACGCGGGATAAATAACCAAAGAAGATAAGCATGATCACCGCCGCGACGAAGGTGTAGGTCTTCATCCGGTTCCTTGTCCTAACTCCCGCTAGATAGCGCGTGTATCTAGCTTCCGCCTCCGCCATAGTGTTGTACCCTTTGTAGCTATTGCCATGAAGCGGTGCACTGTCTCCGGCGATCTTTCCAATCATCGTAGACTCAGGGAACCGTCCCTTGTACCTGACGTACCACGTCATCTATAAGTTGACAATAATAATTAACCGACTATTGAAAAAAACATATATAATTAAAGTTGCATATGAAGATACACTTATAGAAAGTACTCCTAAATCAAAAAGACCAAACTCAAAAAGCATGCCTCATATATAACTAGGTTGTTACGACAGAATATGCTACGATGGAACTGTCCGCCAAGTAGGATGCACAACACACTGACCTATGCATAGCACAAGGCGGACAATCCCATCGCACATTCACATATAGTGTGCGACAGTTCAATCATCGGCATTATTCTCGAAAAAGACCAAAGTAACTCAAAAAGCATGCCTCATATATATACATAGGTCGCTCGACACAGAATATGCTATGGAACGGTACACCAAGTAGGATGCACAACACCTGGACTTGTGCATAGCACAAGGCGTACAATCCCATCGTAGCACATTCACATATATAGTGTGCCACGACATTTCAATCATCGGCATTATTCTCGAAAAAGACCAAAGTAACTCAAAAAGCATGCCTCATATATATACATAGGTCGTTCGACACAGGAATATGCTACGATGGAACCGTACGCCAAGTAAGATGCACAACACCTGGACTTGTGCATAGCACAAGGCATACAATCCCATCGTAGCACATTCACATATATAGTGTGCCACGACATTTCAATCATCGGCATTATTCTCGAAAAAGACCAAATTAGCTCGAAAAGAATGCCTCATATATAACTAGCTAGGTCGTTGGTCACAGGAATATGCTATGACAGAACAGTCAGCCAAGTAGGATGCACAATTCCTGGACTTGTGCATATCACAAGGCTAACTATCCCGTCATAGCACATTCACATATATATTGTGCCACGACATTTCAATCATCGGCATATTCTCGAAAAAGACAAAAATAACTCGAAAAGAATGCCTCATATATATACATAGGTCGTTGGACACAGGAATATGCTACGATGGAACAGTGAGCCAAGTAGGATGCACAAGACCTGGACTTGTGCATATCACAAGGCTCACAGTCCCATCGTAGCACATTCACATATATAGTGTGCCACGACTTTCAATCATCGGCATTATTCTCGAAAAAAGAGTAAGGAAAAAAAAGAAGGACCAAATTGAGCAAAGGACCAAAGAGTAAGCAAAAAAACCAAGCATTGATTGATATATAATAATAATAAGCAAAATAAGTTCACTTGTCGTCCACACACACACACAAAGGTCATCTATAATTTGTAACTACAACTAGGCCAACATCAAGCCTTACGCTCGGCTTAGGGAACGGAGGACGCCTGTCTCTGTCATGAACTTTCTATAGTCACCCTGCATCTCTAGGCGATCTTCTATGTCACGGTTATTCGGGATATTTCCTCCGTAGAAGATCCCCCCCGAAGTCATGACATCACGAAAGATGATTACCCCAAACTGCTGCTGGATGCGATACATCTCTTGTCTAATATCCGAATCATTGATCTTGGCCTTTGCTTCGCCATCGTTTGAGATGATCTGGCGTAGAATTCTGCTGGTCAAGTAGGAACACCCTCATGTGATGGAGTGCGTAGTAGGCTTCCTTCTTGCTTTTCCGGCTTCACGCAGGGAACTCCGTTCGTGGTTGAAGACGCGTGCTGCGAACTTGACCTTCTTACGCACGGGCTGGTGCCTTCCGTCGAGGCAAAGCCAGTGAGAGCATCATCCAGAACTTCCTTGATCTTGTCGTAGTTTTTCTTCTTTTCTAGACTCCCCGATTCGAAATACGTGGCGTGGGAATGCTTCAGCGCTAAGGAGATGAGCGTGCAGTGTTCATCTCTGCACAAAAAATTCAAATGGAATGTGTTGGAAAAAGAATGATGATGATCTAATAAAGCCAATCGACGGTGGCGAGTGAATAACGACATACTCGGGAAAGTAAGGCATGAGAATGTATTCCTTTGTCTTGTTCGCCACGAGGATTCTTTTTAGGTACGAGGCCACGATACGTCGTTCGGCGGGGGAACCCAAGCATCTGTCACGCATGTAGTGGGGGTCCACTATAGCGATGCCCGGTGTCTTCTCTCTAATGATCTGCGTGGCCAGGCTGAGAGAAAAAAGACGGACCATGGTATAGTGCAGCGGGTATAGGTGGAACATATTGAAGATGTCCTCGAACCGCAGGAAGAACAGATCCGCGGGGGCGGTGTCGACGAAGCCCAAGCCTGGTGGCACCTTAACCACGAATACCGGGTGCGAGGGATCTTTCTCCGATAGAAGGCATCTCTCTATCGTCAGCACGCTGTCATGCACACTCTGTAGTTCCGAACTGGCGAGCTTCCGCAAATTCTTAGGTAGCATGGGCTCACCCGCCACATGAATCCTCCACATAATACCCTCGGGTCTTGGTGGCCCGTCCCGAAACCTGATCGGATTCGCAGTTGTTGACGCCACCGGCTGGCTCGAGCTGCTAGATTTTCTTTTCCTGCCCTTTTTTCCTTTTGGAGAGCGGGCAGGCACCGCAATATGAGCACTGGCCGCCCTATGTAGTGTGTTAGGGATTAGAATAAAGGGCCGCTTGGTTGTATCAGCTGGCTCTGTAAAGGCGCAAGCTGGAGGCGTCTCCTGAAAACCAAACAGACGCTTGGTGATACTGGCTTTCTCTGTGGGGCCACCAGCTAGGTCTTCTTCGTTTATGGCCCAGTGCTGAAGAAGTGATCATTCCAGTCTTCGTCGTCCTCGGCGGATCCTGCGCCATGTGCATATCATCAACATGATCATCCGACCCACCGCGTGGAGGTGACGGCGAGGGCGGTAAGGGGGCCTTGCCACCGCTTGTCGCTGGCACGACAGGCGGTGTTGTTCTCTGTGGCGTGATGGCACCCGCCGTCCCCAAACAGATCATGCTCTTTGGCCATAGCAAGAATAAGCCGAAGCAACTTCTGAGGACAGACGTCTCCTCTTCATCTGCTCCTGGGGGTTGAATGGGAGGTTCCAGGTCGTCGCAGCCCCTTAGCACCCGACTAATTTTAACCCTGTGCACGCTATCTGGCATCGGCTTTGACTGGAACGTGCGCTGCAAGGGTTGAACGATGGTACCCTTGGCAACATCCCTCAGCTCGTTGTTCACGTAGCATAAGAGAGTGCAAGGAACATCCGTCTGCGGAAAACATGTACGGCGTCGTCAGAGCGAGATGTCATAAGAGTAATAGATGGCATGAAAGGCGGTAATTAAAGCAATTTGTTTACCGTGATGGCGTCGAGATCGGCTAATGTCGACGCACCGCATACGGCGACGGGCGTGCAAGAGACGGAAGGGCTGCTTGATGGCGCGGTGCTGGCCGCCGGTGTATTCTCCCTACCGACGGGTGCTTGGAGCTCTGGTGCCACCGCGACGATGGCAGGGGGGCACCAACATGTACTCCGGCGCCGCGGTGATGGCAGGGGGAGTCACCAACACTTGCGGCGCCGTGGTGCTAGCTGGCGGAGTCACGAACACGTAGTTCGCCTGATTCGTCGACGCCGCATTGTTCGAGTGGCTGCTGACCATGCTTGGAATCGGGCACGACCCTACTCGACCACCCGCACTCCAGTTCGCTATTGACTCCACCAAGGTAGGTAGGAAGGACGTGAGGGTGATTGCCACGTTGTCTTGGACGATCTGCGGGATCCGCGCCACTTGTGCCTTAAGTTCTTGAACCTCTCGGTTTTGCTCCTCGCTCCTTCCCGACGGCGCCACATGCATCCTCGGCGGTGGACCAAAATGATCCACCCAATTCTTACCCCCGAGGCCGGCCAGACGGCCAAGCGGCAACTTCTTCGTAACCGGCTCTATTTTCTTGGCCCGGTTCATCGCCCTGTTAAAAGGGTTATCCCACCGGGTGGCCGCCGTCGACCCCTGGGATGAGGAACCCTGGGATCCATGACTAGCAACAATTTCCTCCTCCTGCAAAAGAAGTAACAGTGAATCATTTAGATTATTGATTAGATTGCAATCGTGTTGATCCGCGGTAATTAGATTATACTTACCACAATTTCCTCGAATTCCTTCACCGCAGGATCCGCGGTGAGTTGTTTGGTTTTTGGGTCCACATGGTAACGGGCCCTGATAAAGTTTCGAACCTGCCCGTGTTCGAATTTAGCAAAGGGGTTTTCTATCCCCTTGGATCTATACTCTTCGTCCTCCTTATTCCATTTGGCCTCCGTGGTTCTGTATCCACCAGATCCGAGATGGTGATGACCTATATTCATCGCCTGCAGAGCCTTTCCCCGATTACTATTGGCCAGGGCTCTTTCGGATTCACACCTCTCCTTGAACTCCCGGAACTAATCTTCGGTGATCTGCGGGTCAATCTTCTGGATCTCCTCGAGACTTTTGCCTTCTTTATAGATCATCTTCTTTATCCGGGTTCTCCAGCTGGCCAGGGCGGTGCTCATCTTTGTGAGGGCGGATTTGTTTACTTCGTTCCCATGATAATTTGTGCTCTGATACTTAGCGGGGAACTTGTATCTTGCGTGCAGCTTCTCGAAGAGGAGTGTGCGCAAGTGGCCATTATCTTTATGCCGCAGATTCTCGGTGTTGATCGAGATGGTTGTCCGGGTGATCGCCGCCACTTGCCCACCGCATCTTTGGCGACAAGGGCGGGCTCCAAAGGAACCCCTGATGGGCTCACTTGGTAATTTCCTCCCAACCGTGCCGACCGTGTTCGGCGCCCGGTCCTTCTGGCTTCTTCTTCTTCTTCTTAGGAGGTTGCTACCACCACGTGCCCTCGCCGCCATCGCTGGTTTCATCGTCCGCCTTCCTCTTCTTCCTCCGCGTCTTCCATCTCATCATCCTCGCTCTCCGGGATGGTATTCTTCATCGCCTTCTAGACGCGGCGCCTCGTAATGTCAATTGTTTATTCGAGGTCGAGTTCTCCTTCAGCTGATGCGCTTAGAACATCCAACCTCGTCGTTGTCACACATCTTTGCACTAATAAAAACAAATAATTGGTTAAATGCACGGAAAAATCCGGCATGACCTTTGCTAATTTTCTTAAACTAGAGTGCCCGATTTACGCGAAACGGAAGTTAATCAACATTCCGCAAAAATCGGACTCATTTCATACAAGAACCTGCATACGACATAATAAAGTGCCTCATACAAGCACAATCACAATTTCAAGTGCTACAATTATATCACCATAGATTATATCACCCATTGATGATAGCAAGCAAATACATGCAGATTATAGCACTGTCATTATATGACAGCAAGCAAATACAAGTTTATATGACAACAAGTAACTTATATGACAACAAATAACTTATATGACATCAAATATGACAGCAAATATGGTCGATTATATGACGCAAGTTTTCACCTTGTATTTTCAAACCAGAGCATTTTAAACCAGAGCATTTTAGATCAGACTAGCAAATATGGTCGATTATCGTGAGAAGGAGTAGCTGGTCGATACAAGTATCGAGAGGGAGGCATCATCAACAAGAAATAGTAGATCCAAAGATAAGCCGGAAGGATCGAGCTCAAGTATAAAAACTAGGATAGCAAGCTAATCAATTCGAAACACATCCACAACACATTTCAGCAACTTGTGCAATACTAGGTAAATATCCATTCCTATGATCAATCATAGCATCTGTTCTATTATGAAAAGATTTTTTAAAAGGGGAAGCTCTCAGTCTTGCATAGAAATTCTATGCAAGGCTCATCATAGAGCTTTGGAGCACTCAAGCATCTGTTCTTATTTAAATATTGTGCCTCAGCCTTTGCATCATAGGCTGGAACCAGTTACACACATAAATCATCAAGAACAAATGACCTTTGACCAGTTACATTAGTCAAAGTAGTAGAAGATCATATTCACTATGGTCATGCTGTTGTGCACCCGTTAATAAGGTTCCACAAAGAGCAACTGATAACTAAAAAGGCCACTATAATTAACTAAATCATCTCATCATCTAAAGACATATTTTAAGCTCATCTGCAAGCAAGTACAAATATCACATAAATCATCTTCTTAGACAAATAGTTTAGGAATCATTGATAAGGTCACCATATTTACATAAGATAATATGTGCTTATAGCCTCAGTTTATGCATCCTTGGCCTGGGAAATATTTCCAGTCAGCTGTAACACAACAGTAAGCCATGCTACCCAGCTGGTGCTGTGCACACTCTAGGTAGAGGCACCACAACAACAACCAGTGCATTAGATCTCACTAGAGCCAGACACTATACCCATTTCATTATGCAGCAGAGATCAATTAAATGAATCTAATCATCTTCCTAGCCACCAATCTAGAAATCATTTCATCTCTACAATCATTCTACCTAGCTTATGATCAGCTAAGGATAACCACCTTAGTATGTCTTTGACTCAAGATAAAACCTCAGCCTTTGCACCATTTGCTAGCCAAGTGAGCAAGATATGTTTTTGATCAATTTATGAGAGTAGGGTTGCTGTATTAATACACATTTGATAGACAACAATTAAATGCATCTAGAATCTATTTGTAAGTCACACAAGTGCATCACAGCCAATAGAAAATCCTGAATAAAACATATACACCATGCTAGACCATAGCCCATGTATTTGGGTGATCAAGTGATTTGCAAGAAACATCCCCTACACATAAATAAAAGTAAATCATAGAAAGTTGGCATGCCTATAATTATCTGGACTAGTACATGCCTATAATTATCTGGACTTGTTAATGATGCCTCCTTCTCCTGATACTTGCAAATACTATTTCTAATGGTAACAGAACCTGGGAGTTGTGAACCATGAACCCTAGTCTCTGGTAATGGTAACAGAGATGAACCATGAACCCTAACTTCCTTCTAGTTCATACTCCTAGTCTCTGGTAATGGTAACAGAGATGAACCAGAACCATGAACCATGAACCCTAACTGCTGGAGACAGGGGGAGAGAGAGGGACAGAGGGAGAGAGAGGGAGAGACAGGGGAGGGGCGACTCCGGCGTGTCCGAGGCCACCATACAGAGGGAGAGAGAGGGGCAGAGGGAGAGAGAGGGAGAGACAGGGGAGGGGCGACTCCGGCGTGTCCGAGGCCACCATACAGAGGGAGAGAGGGACGGAGGGAGAGAGAGGGAGAGAGGGAGAGACAGGGGAGGGGCGACGCTCACCTCTGACGGGCGGACGACGGCGGGCGGACGATGGTGGCCTCCACCTCCTCGAGCAGCGCGAGATCCTCCTCCTCCACAAGCGACGCGAGATCCTCCTCCTCCTCCACAAGCAGCGCGAGATCCTCCTCCTCCTCGAGAGCGCAGCACGGCGGTGGCGGATCGACAGCACAGGGCGGCGGTGGCGGATCGAGAGCGCAGTGTGGCGGTGGCGGTGTCTGTGAGATGCGGGGATGAGAGAGGCGGGTCGACGTGGCACGCGCGGTTGACTAGTCCAACCCACATAGGCGTAGCGCACCATCGTAGCGCACTTGGCCAGGGTGCTCTACGCCTATGTGGGTTGGACTACCAGATAAGAGGGCGGCCACCCCACTAGTTAACACTAGTACTCTCTTATCCCACTGGTTCTGCCCCTTAGCTCTATTCTAAACTATGAGCACCCAGGTTCGAATCCTGGTGCTCCACTTTTTTATTTTTATTTTAAAAATACTTTTAAATGTTCCAAAAAATGCCCATAAGTGGTGATATATGCCATACAAGTTTTGTTTTGTTTTTAAAATACTTTTAAATATTCCAAAAATGCCCAAAAGTGGTGATATATGTCATAAAAGTGGTGATTCAAAGTATAACTAAATTTCATAATAATTTGTCCATTAATATTACAATCTTTTTCGACCACGCGTTTTACAATATTTTTTGAGCTAGCGTTTTACAATCTTTTTTCCCTTCTTTGTCGCGGTTAAATAATTTCGCCCCGGCACTTTAATGTTTCTTCTTTCGAACGGGCTACCTTTTTTGGGTAGGGTTGTCCTTTTTCTTCTTGTGATGTATGTTGCTACATCGTAGTCGTCGTCATCTTCAATCTTTGGATCGCCGTACTGGTCGAAGTCTTGCTCGTTGGCGACTCCATCCATTCCGATGATGTTTCTTTTTCCTCTCCTCAAGACAACACGGCTAGGCTTTGTCGGGTCGGTAATGAAAAAACATTGGTCCACTTTGGTAGCCAGTACCCACGGTTCATTTTTCACGGCCACGTTTGCACCGGCGGCCTTGGATTTGGCTGCTTCGGGTATAACCATGGTTGTGAAATACCGGTCTTCTCTTTCGACGCTCTTTGCCCATCTGACACGGAACATCGGCACCTTTTCTCCATAGTAGTCGAGCTCCCAGATCTCCTCCATTCTTCCGTAGAATCTTTCCTTCACGTTGTCATCGGTGTAGAATTCCGACGTTACGCCTGAGTTCTGATAATCACACTTGTTGTCCTTTTCCTCTTTGTAGAATGTGTAGCCGTTGATATCATACGCCTGATAGGTCACCAGGTTTTGCATCGGTCCCTGCGACAAGGTGAATATGATCTTTTCCGTGTCAGAAGAATGCGAGCGCGGGGGATTATCAAGGCGTCGCCTAAACCAACGTGAAATCTAAGTTGTGCTCTTTGATTATTTCTCCATGCGTCCTCTGTATGCCCGGTCCTTTGTACTTCTTCTCGATTAACCTTTTGTGCTTCGCACCCAAGGATCGACCAGTTCTAAATGCTGTAGCGCGAGGTTTGCTCGATCAAAAGTCTGCGTCGAAAATCGGGTTCTGCATACGAGCGACCCTCTCGGTGACTAGATCCGCCGAGCTTGCCAAGGTGTCTGCTGACGGGAAGACCATGGGGTTCTCGATGTCTAGATAATTCGTGCGTAAAGAGATGCACTCTTCGCCGTAAAGCCCTTGGCTATGCTTCCATCTGGGACGGGACCTGTTGCGACGTATCCTTTGATGTGTCCGTTCATCCTTTGAATGCCATCATGCTGCGGAGGAACATCGGCCCGAGTTGTATACGATGTCCTCCACGACATGGACCAGCAGATGCACCATAATGTCGAAGAATGCGGGTGGGAAGTAGACCTCAAGCTCACATAGTATCACCACGATCTCCTCCTGTAGCCTTCCGAGTTGATTCAAGCCAATCGACTTCCTAGAGATGACGTCGAAAAACTTGCATAGGCCAAATAACGTTTCACGGACGTGCTCGTCCATTATCCCTCTAAGTGCGACCAGAAGTACCTGCGTCATTAGCACGGCACAGTCATGAGACTTCATGCCACTGAACCTCTGCCGCCGCCTCGTCTATCTGCTTATCTTGCCCGCGTAGACGTAAGGAAATTTGACTCCTAGAAGGCACTTGAAAAACTGTTTGATCTCATCCTGGCTTAGAGTGAAGCAAGAAGGAGGGCAGTAATATTCGTTCTTCTTGAACTTTTTACCCTTCCGACGACCTTGTGTCATCTCCGACTCATGATCATTGTCATCTTCCTGATCATCAGGATTAGTGCGTCCTCCGTGAAGCTCCTTCCGGATACCCAAGCATATCAGGTCGTGCCTTGCTTTCGGACCATCTTTCGTCCTATCTGGCATGTTGATTATGGTGGCGACCAGACTCTCGCACACGTTTTTCGTGATATGCATGATGTCGAGGCTATGAGGCGTGCGGAGAAACTTCTAGTATGGCAACTCCTAGAAAACAGACCTTGTTTTCCATACCTTCATCAGCGGCTTGTCTTGTTGCTGCCTCTTTTGCTTCTTTCTAGGCTTAGGACAATCTTTCCAGTTCTTCAGCAACTCTTCCACTTCTTTGCTGCTCCTACGCTCTGGGATTCCTCGGGTCTCTGATTTGCCATCGAACAGGTCTCCACGTTTTCTCCATGGATCATTCTTGCCGAGCCACCTCCGGTGCGCCATGAACACGGTTTTCGATGACCCTGGATCTTTCTCTAGTTGGAGATAGCTTGTGTTATCCATGCACCTAACGCATGCGCAGAATCCTTGGATAACCTGCCCCGAGATATACCCGCAACCTGGATAGTCTTGCACCGTAGTGACCAACGCGGCTCTCAAAGTGAAATAATCTTGTGCGACGGCGTCGTAAGTATTGGCTCCAGATTCCCATAATGTGGCTAGCTCCTCTTTCAACAGCCCGAGATACAGATTGATGTCGGTACCAGGTTGTTTCGGCCCTTGAATTAGCATACTCATTTGTATGTACTTCTTCTTCATGCACAACCATGGAGGGAGGTTGTACATCCATACAAACACGGGCCAAGTGTTGTGCGTGCTGCTCTGGCTACCGAACGGATTGATTCCATCGGTGCTCGCACCAAGCCTGATGTTCCTCGAATCTCCACCAAATTCGGGAATTGAGGTCCAATGCTTTCCAGCAGCTAGCATCAAGGGTGCGTCGACAGCTCATCCTTTTGGGGTCATCATCATCTCCGGCTTCTTCCTTTCCGCATGCCATCGCATGAGCTTCGCTTCCTTAGGATCCGCGAAATAGCGGTGCGAGAGGAGTGATAGGAAAGTACCATACCACTTTTCGAGGTGCTTTCTTCCCTTTCTTATCGACTCACGCTTTACCGGACATGTGGTTTTCTCCGTCCTCGCCCGATAAATGATGCAATCGTTGATGCATACGTGATATCTAACGTCACGGTAGATCGAGAGGACGACGATTTTCTTGGCATCCTCGATACTAGTTGGACATGTGTTCCCCTCCGGGAGACGATCATGCCAGAATGCCATCATATCGTCGAAGCTTGCGTCGCTCAATTTGTGCTTTGCCTTCATCTCCATAGCCTTGAGCGTTACATTCAACCGGGTCATCGCCCTGCATCCTTCATACAATGGAGTAACGCGTCTTTCTCAAGTTGCAAGCTTGGCTTTCTCTCTAGCGGCCCTAGCGTTACTAAATGCCGCTTGAGAAGCAGCTCTTGCACATAAGGGTCCGCACCCGGCTGACGTTGTTCCATCGTACGCTCCTCCGCATCTAGATCATCATCATCCCGGTGCCTTCCGCACCTTCACCATCTCCAGGAGACTCTTCATCATCTCGCCCGTTCTCGCCGTGATGATGATCATCATCATGTTGGCCACCTTCTTCACCGTCTCCATCATCTACGTCATCGCTTATCCAACGAGTCTATCCATCCATGAAACCATGGCGGAGCAGGTGCGCCTGCAGATTCCCGAATGGGTCGATCACCCATTGAGTTTGCATCTTCGCACGGACATCTTATATCCGTCTTGTTATTTCGTATCATGTCGGCCGTCGCACATTTCAAAAATCTAGCCACAATGCCTTCGCTCATTATGGACCATTTTGCACCTACGATGTACACGGTACAATTTTGAAGTCTATTAGAACCACATAATGAATGCATGGATGCAATGGTCGATAGAAAATTTTGGCATGACCTATCCTAAAATTAGGACCTTTGCGAAATGCCAAAGTCTTGCCAAAAAGGAAATGAATCAACATTTTGGCAAAACAAATGGCAACTTGTTCACATACAAACACAAGAGAGAGAGAGAGACCGATCCATACACACATGAACATATCATTATCCTCTCCATACACACATGCATGAGCATCATCGATACTCTCCATATACACACACATATGACCATCGATCCTTTCCACATACACACATACACACATCATGAGCATCGATCATCTACACACATATGAGCACAGCATCATCCATATACACATGAACACATCCTTACATGGACAACTTACCGATCGCGAGAAAGATGGAAAGGAGAGGTGCGCGCGTCGACCGGAGAAGGATAGATGAGAGACCGGAGACCTCCTATATTACTTATGTAACATCCAAAGCAAGTTTTACATGCTAAAAATGGTGAATGTGTGGAGAAATTGAGGTGGGAAGGAGAAGATCCCGACTAGATCAAAGGAGGAAGAAGAAGGGGAAAGTGAAGTGTGGGGTGGTGGATGTGGTCACACATGTGCACATAAAGTGCTGTCCCAAAGAAATCGACACATCTGTGGCGCACACAGCCCTAGTGCACCACAGGGAGTACAAACATCTGTGGCGCACTATGCCATGTGCGCCACGGATGCTCCTACTCCCTGTGGCGCACTAGGCCGAGTGCGCCACAGAAGTTTGTGGCCGTTTCAGAGCAGAGGGGGGCATGCGCTTAGGCGTAGCGCACCAGCCCCATGTGCGCCATAGATGACCCTAACAACCGTGGCGCACATGACTATAGTGCGCTACAGATGTTTGGCGTGCGGCCAACAGGGCCCTGGCCCACACACATCTATGGCGCACTATAGTCATGTGCGCCACAGTTGTTCTAGTTATTAGTAGGGCACGCCTGGTGAGCCACTTTGCTTTTAGCCGTGGGGCACTTTAACCATGTGAGCCACGGATGTGCTGATTACCTATAGCCATTTTCCTAGTAGTGGTGGATCCATGTGTGGTTAATGAGAAGAACACACATGCAATGACACTGGGTGTGATTCATGATTTTGTTTGTGAGAAGAACACACATGCAATGACTCTAGCTATGATTCATGAGAAGAACACGCATGCAATGACATTGGAGTATCCTTATGTGGTTTGTGAGAATAACACACATGCAAGGACTCTTGTTGTGGTTCATGGAAAGAACACACATCCAATGACTCTAGCTGTGGTTTATGAGAAGAACAGACATCCAATGACACTGGTGGATCCATGTGTGGTTTGTGAAAAGAACAGACATGCAATGACTCTAACTGTGGTTAATGAAAAGAGCAGACATGCGATGACACTTGTGGATCCATGTGTGGTTAATGAGAAGAACACACATGCAATGACACTGGGTGTGATTCATGATATGGTTTGTGATAAGAACACACATGCAATGACTCTAGCTGTGGTTCATGAGAAGTACACACATGCAATGACACTGGTGTATCTTTATGTGGTTTGTGAGAAGAACCCACATGCAAGGACTCTAGTTGTGGTTCATGGAAAGAACACACATCTAATGACTCTAGCTATGGTTCATGAGAAGAACACATATCCAATGACACTGGTGGATCCATGTGTGGTCTGTGAGAGGATCACACATGCAATGACTCTAACTGTGGTTCATGAAAAGAGCAGACATGCAATGACACCGGTGGATCCATGTGTGGTCTGTGGGAGGAACACACATCCTATGACACTGCTGTATCCATATGTGGTTTGTGAGAAGAACACACATGCAATGACACTGGTGGATCCATGGGTGGTCTGTGGGAAGAACACACATGCAATGACTCTAGATGTGGTTCATGAAAAGAGCAGACGTGCAATGACACCGGTGGATCCATGTGTGGTCTATGAGAGGAACTCACATCCAAAGACGCCGGTGGATCCTTACGTGGTTTGTGAGAAGATCACATTTGCAATGACACTGGTGATATGTGGTCTGTGAAAAGAACACACATGCAATGACACTGGTGGATTCATATGTGGTTTGTGAGAAGGACACACATGCAATGACACTGGTGGATCCATGTGTGGTCTGTGGGAAGAACACACATGCAATGACACTGGTGATATGTGGTTTGTGCAAAGAACAGACATGCAATGACTCTAACTGTGGTTAATGAAAAGAGCACACATGCAAGGACGCTGGTGGATCCATGTGTGGTTAATGAGAAGAACACACATGCAATGACACTGGGTGTGGTTCATGATGTGGTTTGTGAGAAGAACACACATGCAATGACTCTAGCTGTGGTTCATGAGAAGAACACACATGCAATGACTCTAGATGTGGTTCATGAAAAGAACAGACATGCCATGACACCGGTGGATCCATGTGTGGTCTATGAGAGGAACACCCATCCAATGACGCTGGTGGATCCTTATGTGGTTTGTGAGAAGAACACACATGCAATGACACTGGTGATATGTGGTCTGCGAAAAGAACACACATGCAATGACACTGTTGGATCCATATGTGGTATGTGAGAAGGACACACATGCAATGACACTGGTGGATCCATTTGTGGTTCATGGGAAGAACACACATGCAATGACACTGGTGATATGTGGTTCATGAGAATAACACACATGCAATGACTGTAACTATGGTTAATGAAAAGAGCAGACATGCAATGACACTGGTGGATCCATGTGTGGTTAATGACAAGAACACACATGCAATGAAACTGGGTGTTATTCATGATACGGTTTGTGAGAAGAACACACATGCAATGACTCTAGCTGTGGTTCATGAGAAGAACACACATGTGATGACTATAGACGTGGTTCATGAAAAGAGCAGATATGCGATCACACCGGTGGATCCATGTGTATTCTATGAGAGGAACACACATCCAATCACATTGGTGGATCCTTACGTGGTTTGTGAGAAGAACACACATGCAATGACACTAGTGATATGTGGTATGTGAAAAGAACACACATGCAATGACACTGTTGGATTGATATGTGGTTTGTGAGAAGGACACACATGCAATGACACTGGTGGGTCCATGTGTGGTTCATGGGAAGAACACACATGCAATGACACTGGTGATATGTGGTTCATGAGAAGAACAGACATGCAATGACTCTAACTCTGGTTAATGAAAAGAGCAGACATGCAATGACACCGGTGGATCCATGTGTGGTTAATGAGAAGAACACACATGCAATGACACTAGGTGTGGTTCATGATTTGGTTTGTGAGAAGAACACACATGCAATGACTCTAGTTGTGATTCATGAGAAGAATACTCATGCAATGACACTGGAGTATCCTTATGTGGTTTGTGAGAAGAACGCACATGCAAAGACTCTAGCTGTGGTTCATGGAAAGAACACACATCCAATGACTCTAGTTGTGGTTCATGAGAAGAACAGACATCCAATGACACTGGTGGATCCATGTGTGGTTTGTGAAAAGAACAGACATGCAATGACACCGGTGGATCCATGTGTGGTCTATGGGAGGAACACACATCCAATGACATGATCCATATGTGGTTTCTGAGAAGAACACACATGCAATTACACTGGTGGATCCATGTGTGGTCCATGGGAAGAACACATATGCAATGACTCTAGATGTGGTTCATGAAAAGAGCAGACGTGCAATGACACCGGTGGATCCATGTGTGGTCTATGAGAGGAACACACATCCAATGACGCGGGTGGATCCTTACGTGGTTTATGAGAAGAACACACATGCAATGACACTGGTGATATGTGGTCTGCGAAAAGAACACACATGCAATGACACTGTTGGATCCATATGTGGTTTGTGAGAAGGACACACATGCAATGACACTAGTGGATCCATTTGTGGTTCATGGGAAGAACACACATGCAATGACACTGGTGATATGTGGTTGATGAGAAGAACAGACATGCAATGACTGTAACTATGGTTAATGAAAAGAGCAGACATGCAATGACACTGGTGGATCCATGTGTGGTTAATGAGAAGAACACACATGCAATGACACTGATTCATGATATGGTTTGTGAGAAGAACACACATACAATGACTCTAACTGTGGTTCATGGGAAGAACACACATGCAATGACTCTAGATGTGGTTCATGAAAAGAGCAGACATGCGATGACACCGGTGGATCCATGTGTGGTCTATGAGAGGAACACACATCCAATGACACTGGTGGATCCTTACGTGGTTTGTGAGAAAAACACACATGCAATGACACTGTTGGATCCATATGTGTTTTGTGAGAAGGACACACATGCAATGACACTGGTGGGTCCATGTGTGGTTCATGGGAAGAACACACATGCAATGACACTGGTGATATGTGGTTAATGAGAAGAACAGACATGCAATGACTCTAACTGTGGTTAATGAAAAGAGGAGACATGCAATGACACTAGTGGATCCATGTGTGGTTAATGAGAAGAACACACATGCAATGACACTGATTCATGATATGGTTTGTGAGAAGAACACACAAACAATGACTCTAACTGTGGTTCATGGGAAGAACACACATGCAATGACTCTAGATGTGGTTCATGAAAAGAGCAGACATGCGATGACACCGGTGGATCCATGTGTGGTCTGTGAGAGGAACACACATCCAATGACACTGGTGGATCCTTACGTGGTTTGTGAGAAAAACACACATGCAATGACACTGTTGGATCCATATGTGTTTTGTGAGAAGGACACACATGCAATGACACTGGTGGGTCCATGTGTGGTTCATGGGAAGAACACACATGCAATGACACTGGTGATATGTGGTTAATGAGAAGAACAGACATGCAATGACTCTTTCTGTGGTTAATGAAAAGAGCAGACATGCAATGACACTAGTGGATCCATGTGTGGTTAATGAGAAGAACACACATGCAATGACACTGGGTGTGATTCATGATATGGTTTGTGATAAGAACACGCATGCAACGACTCTAGCTGTGGTTCATGAGAAGAACACGCATGCAATTACACTAGTGTATCCTTATGTGGTTTGTGAGAAGAACACACATGCAAGGACTCTAGCTGTGGTTCATGGAAAAAACACACATCCAATGACTCTAGCTGTGGTTCATGAGAAGAACACACGTCCAATGACACTGGTGGATCCATGCGTGGTTTGTGAGAGGATCACACATGCAATGACTAAATGTGGTTCATGAAAAGAGCAGACATGCAATGACACCGGTGGATCCATGTGTGGTCTGTGGGAGGAACACACATCCAATGACACTGTTGGGTCCATATGTGGTCTGTGAGAAGAACACACATGCAATGACACTAGTGATATGTGGTCTGTGAAAAGAACACACATGCAATGACACTGTTGGATCCATATGTGGTTTGTGAGAAGGACACACATGCAATGACACTGGTGGAACCATGTGTGGTCTGTGGGAAGAACACACATGCAATGACACTGGTGATATGTGGTTTGTGAAAAGAACAGACATGCAATGACTCTAATTGTGGTTAATGAAAAGAGCACACATGCAATGACGCTGGTGGATCCATGCGTGGTTAATGAGAAGACCACACATGCAATGACACTGGGTGTGGTTCATGATGTGGTTTGTGAGAAGAACACACATGCAATGACTCTAGCTGTGGTTCATGAGAAGAACACACATGCAATGACTCTAGATGTGGTTCATGAAAGAACAGACATGCGATGACACCGGTGGATCCATGTGTGGTCTATGAGAGGAACACACATCCAATGACGCCGGTGGATCCTTACGTTGTTTGTGAGAAGAACACACATGCAATGAAACTGGTGATATGTGGTCTGTGAAAAGAACACACATGCAATGACACTGTTGGATCCATATGTGGTCTGTGAGAAGGACACACATGCAATGACACTGGTGGATCCATGTGTTGTTCATGGGAAGAACACACATGCAATGACACTGGTGATATGTGGTTCATGAGAAGAACGGACATGCAATGACTCTAAGTATGGTTAATGAAAAGAGCAGACATGCAATGACACTGGTGGATCCATGTGTGGTTAATGAGAAGAAGACACATGCAATGACACTGGGTGTGATTCATGATATGGTTAGTGAGAAGAACACACATGCAATGACTCTAGTTCTGGTTCATAAGAACAACACATATCCAATGACTCTAGATGTGGTTCATGAAAAGAGCACACATGCGATGACACCGGTGGATCATGTGTGGTCTATGATAGGAACACACATCCACTGACACCAATGGATCCTTATGTGGTTTGTTAGAAAAACACACATGCAATGACACTGGTAATATATGGTCTGTGAAAAGAATACACATGCAATGACACTGTTGGATCCATATGTGGTTTGTGAGAAGGACACACATGCAATGACACTGGTGGATCCATGTGTGGTCTGTGGGAAGAACACACATGCAATGACACTGCTGATATGTGGTTCATGAGAAGAACAGACATGCAATGACTCTAACTATGGTTAATGAAAAGAGCAGACATGCAATGACACTGGTGGATCCATGTGTTGTTAATGAGAAGAACACACATGAAATGACACTGGGTGTGATTCATGATATGGTTAGTGAGAAGAACACACATGCAATGACTCTAGTTGTGGTTCATGAGAACAACACATATCCAATGACTCTAGATGTGGTTCATGAAAAGAGCAGACATGCGATGACACCAGTGGATCATGTGTGGTCTATGATAGGAACACACATCCAATGACACCAATGGATCCTTATGTGGTTTGTTAAAAAAACACACATGCAATGACACTGGTAATATATGGTCTGTGAAAAGAATACACATGCAATGACACTGTTGGATCCATATGTGGTTTGTGAGAAGGACACACATGCAATGACACTGGTGGATCCATGTGTGGTCTGTGGGAAGAACACACATGCAATGACACTGGTGATATGTGGTTCATGAGAAGAACAGACATGTAATGACTCTAACTATGGTTAATGAAAAGAGCAGACATGCAATGACACTGGTGGATCCATGTGTTGTTAATGAGAAGAACACACATGCAATGACACTGGGTGTGATTCATGATTTGGTCCGTGAGAAGAACACACATGCAATGACTCTAGCTGTGATTCATCAAAAGAACATGCATGCAATGACGCTGGAGTATCCTTATGTGGTTTATGAGAATAACACACATGCAAGGACTCTTGTTATGGTTCATGGAAAGAACACACATCCAATGACTCTAGCTGTGGTTTATGAGAAGAACAGACATCCAATGACACTGGTGGATCCATGTGTGGTTTGTGAAAAGAACAGACATGCAATGACTCTAAGCATGGTTCCTGAAAAGAGCAGACATGCAATGACACCGATGGATCCATGTGTGGTCTGTGGGAGGAACACACATCCAATGACACCGGTGGATCCTTATGTGGTTTGTGAGAAGAACACACATGCAATGACACTGGTGATATGTGGTTCATGAGAAGAACAGACATGCAATGACTCTAACTATGGTTAATGAAAAGAGCAGACATGCGATGACACTTGTGGATCCATGTGTGGTTAATGAGAAGAACACACATGCAATGACACTGGGTGTGATTCATGATATGGTTTGTGAGAAGAACACACATGCAATGACTCTAGCTGAGGTTCATGAGAAGAACACACATGCAATGACACTGGTGTATCCTTATGTGGTTTGTGAGAAGAACACACATGCAAGGACTCTAGCTGTGGTTCATGGAAAGAACACACATCCAATGACTCTAGCTATGGTTCATGAGAAGAACACACATCCAATGACACTGGTGGATCCATGTGTGGTCTGTGAGAGGATCACACATGCAATGACTCTAACTGTGGGTCATGAAAAGAGCAGACATGCAATGACACCGGTGGATCCATGTGTGGTTTGTGGGAGGAACACACATCCAATGACACTGCTGGATCCATATGTGGTTTGTGAGAAGAACACACATGCAATGACACTGGTGGATCCATGTGTGGTCTATGGGAAGAACACACATGCAATGACACTAGATGTGGTTCATAAAAAGAGCAGACGAGCAATGACACCGGTGGATCCTTATGTGGTTTGTGAGAAGAACACACATGCAATGACACTGTTGATATGTGGTATGTGAAAAGAACACACATGCAATGACACTGGTGGATCCGTGTGTGGTCTGTGGGAAGAACACACATGCAATGACACTGTTGATATGTGGTTTGTGAAAAGAACAGACATGCAATGACTCTAACTGTGGTTAATGAAAAGAGCAGACATGGAATGACACTGGTGGATCCATGTGTGGTTAATGAGAAGAACACACATGCAATGACACTGGGTTTGGTGCATGATATGGTTTGTGAGACGAAAACACATGCAATGACTCTAAGTGTGGTTCATGAGAAAAACACACATGCAATGAATCTAGATGTGGTTCATGAAAAGAGCGGACATGCGATCACACCGGTGGATCCATGTGTGGTCTATGAGAGGAACACACATCCAATGACACCGGTGGATCTTTACGTGGTTTGTGAGAAGAACACACATGCAATGACACTGGTGATATGTCTTCTGTGGAAAGAACACACATGCAATGACACTGTTGGATCCTTATGTGGTCTGTGAGAAGGACACACATGCAATGACACTGGTGGATCCATGTGTGGTCTGTGGGAAGAACACACATGCAATGACACTGGTGATATGTGGTTTGTGAAAAGAACAGACATGCAATGACTCTAACTGTGGTTAATGAAAAAAGCAGACATGCAATGACACTGGTGGATCCATGTGTTGTTAATGAGAAGAACACACATGAAATGACACTGGGTGTGATTCATGATATGGTTAGTGAGAAGAACACACATGCAATGACTCTAGTTGTGGTTCATGAGAACAACACATATCCAATGACTCTAGATGTGGTTCATGAAAAGAGCAGACATGCGATGACACCGGTGGATCATGTGTGGTCTATGATAGGAACACACATCCAATGACACCAATGAATCCTTATGTGGTTTGTTAGAAAAACACACATGCAATGACACTGGTAATATATGGTCTGTGAAAAGAATACACATGCAATGACACTGTTGGATCCATATGTGGTTTGTGAGAAGGACACACATGCAACGACACTGGTGGATCCATGTGTGGTCTGTGGGAAGAACACACATGCAATGACACTGGTGATATGTGGTTCATGAGAAGAACAGACATGCAATGACTCTAACTATGGTTAATGAAAAGAGCAGACATGCAATGACACTGGTGGATCCATGTGTTGTTAATGAGAAGAACACACATGCAAGGACACTGGGTGTGATTCATGATTTGGTCCGTGAGAAGAACACACATGCAATGACTCTAGCTGTGATTCATCAAAAGAAAATGCATGCAATGACGCTGGAGTATCCTTATGTGGTTTGTGAGAATAACACACATGCAAGGACTCTTGTTGTGGTTCATGGAAAGAACACACATCCAATGACTCTAGCTGTGGTTTATGACAAGAACAGACATCCAATGACACTGGTGGATCCATGTGTGGTTTGTGAAAAGAACAGACATGCAATGACTCTAACTGTGGTTCATGAAAAGAGCAGACATGCAATGACACCGATGGATCCATGTGTGGTCTGTGGGAGGAACACACATCAATGACATCGGTGGATCCTTATGTGGTTTGTGAGAAGAACACACATGCAATGACACTGGTGATATGTGGTTCATGAGAAGAACAGACATGCAATGACTCTAACTATGGTTAATGAAAAGAGCAGACATGCGATGACACTTGTGGATCCATGTGTGGTTAATGAGAAGAACACACATGCAATGACACTGGGTGTGATTCATGATATGGTTTGTGAGAAGAACACACATCCAATGACTCTAGCTGAGGTTCATGAGAAGAACACACACGCAATGACACTGGTGTATCCTTATGTGGTTTGTGAGAAGAACACACATGCAAGGACTCTAGCTGTGGTTCATGGAAAGAACACACATCCAATGACTCTAGCTATGGTTCATGAGAAGAACACACATCCAATGACACTGGTGGATCCATGTGTGGTCTGTGAGAGGATCACACATGCAATGACTCTAACTGTGGGTCATGAAAAGAGCAGACATGCAATGACACCGGTGGATCCATGTGTGGTCTGTGGGAGGAACACACATCCAATGACACTGCTGGATCCATATGTGGTTTGTGAGAAGAACACACATGCAATGACACTGGTGGATCCATGTGTGGTCTGTGGGAAGAACACACATGCAATGACACTAGATGTGGTTCATGAAAAGAGCAGACGAGCAATGACACCGGTGGATCCATGTGCGGTCTATGAGAGGAACACACATCCAATGACACCGGTGGATCCTTATGTGGTTTGTGAGAAGAACACACATGCAATGACACTGTTGATATGTGGTATGTGAAAAGAACACACATGCAATGACACTGGTGGATCCGTGTGTGGTCTGTGGGAAGAACACACATGCAATGGCACTGTTGATATGTGGTTTGTGAAAAGAACAGACATGCAATGACTCTAACTGTGGTTAATGAAAAGAGCAGACATGGAATGACACTGGTGGATCCATGTGTGGTTAATGAGAAGAACACACATGCAATGACACTGGGTGTGGTGCATGATATGGTTTGTGAGAAGAAAACACATGCAATGACTCTAAGTGTGGTTCATGAGAAAAACACACATGCAATGAATCTAGATGTGGTTCATGAAAAGAGCGGACATGCGATCACACCGGTGGATCCATGTGTGGTCTATGAGAGGAACACACATCCAATGACACCGGTGGATCCTTACGTGGTTTGTGAGAAGAACACACATGCAATGACACTGGTGATATGTCTTCTGTGGAAAGAACACACATGCAATGACACTGTTGGATCCATATGGTGTGAGAAGGACACATGCAATGACACTGGTGGATCCATGTGTGGTGCTGGGAAGAACACACATGCAATGACACTGGTGTTATGTGGTTTGTGAAAAGAACATACATGCAATGACTCTAACTGTGGTTAATGAAAAAGCGGCGTGCAATGACACCTTTGGGATCCATGCGTGGTTAATGAGAAGAACACATATGCAATGACACTGGGTTTGATTCATGATATGGTTTACGAGAAGAAGACACATGCAATGACTCTAGCTGTGGTTCATGAGAAGAACACACATGCAATGACTCTAGATGTTGTTCACGAAAAGAGCAGACATGCGATGACACCGGTGGATCCATGTGGTCTATGAGAGGAACACACATCCAATGACACTGTGGATCCTTACGTGGTTTGTGAGAAGAACACACATGCAATGACACTGTGATATGTGGTCTGTGAAAGAACACATGCAATGACACCGAGGATCCATATGTGGTTTGTGAGAAGGGCCTTTGACATGCAATGACACTGGTGGATCCATGTGTGGTCAATGGGAAGAACACACATGCAATGACACTAGTGATATGTGGTTAATGAGAAGAACAGACATGCAATTACTCTAACTGTGGTTAATGAAAAGAGCAGACATGCAATGACACTGGTGGATCCATGTGTGGTTAATGAGAAGAACACACATGCAATGACACTTTGTATGATTCATGATATGGTTTGTGAGAAGAACACACATGCAATGACTCTAGCTGTGGTTCATGAGAAGAACACACATGCAATGAAACTGGTGTATCCTTATGTGGTTTGTGAGAAGAACATACATGCAAGGACTCTAGCTGTGGTTCATGGAAAGAAGTCACATCCAATGACTCTAGCTGTGGTTCATGAGAAGAACACACATCCAATGACACTAGTGGATCCATGTGTGGTCTGTGAGAGGATCACACATGCAATGAGACTGTTGGATCCATATGTGGTCTATGAGAAGGACACACATGCAATGACACTAGTGGATCCATGTGTGGTTCATGGGAACAACACACATGCAATGACACTGGTGATATGTGGTTCATGAGAAGAACGGACATGCAATGACTCTAAGTGTGGTTAATCAAAAGAGTAGACATGCAATGACACTGGTGGATCCATGTGTGGTTAATGAGAAGAACACACATGCAATAACACTGGGTGTGATTCATGATAGGGTTAGTGAGAAGAACACACATGCAATGACTCTAGATGTGGTTCATGAAAAGAGCAGACATGCGATGACACCGGTGGATCCATGTGTGGTCTATGAGAGGAACACACATCCAAGGACACCGGTGGATCCTTACGTGGTTTGTGAGAAGAACACACATGCAATGACACTGGTGATATGTGGTCTGTGAAAAGAACACACATTTAATGACACTGTTGGATCCATATGTGGTTTGTGAGACGGACACACATGCAATGACACTGGTGGTTCCATGTGTGGTTCATGGGAAGAACACACATGCAATGACACTGGTGATATGTGGTTCATGAGAAGAACAGACATGCAATGACTCTAACTGTGGTTAATGAAAATAGAAGACATGCAATGACACTAGTGGATCCATGTGTGGTTAATGAGAGGAACACACATGCAATGACACTGGTGATATGTGGTTCATGAGAAGAACAGACATGCAATGACTCTAAGTGTGGTTAATGAAAAGAGCAGACATGCAATGACACTGGTGGATCCATGTGTGGTTAATGATAAGAACACACATGCAATAACACTGGGTTTGGTTCATGATATGGTTAGTGAGAAGAACACACATGCAATGACTCTAGTTGTGGTTCATGAGAAGAACACATCTCCAATGACTCTAGATGTGGTTCATGAAAAGAGCAGACATGCGAAGACACCGGTGGATCCATGTGTGGTCTATGAGAGGAACACACATCCAATGACACTGGTGGATCCTTACGTGGTTTGTGAGAAGAACACACATGCAAGGACAATAGCTGTGGTTCATGGAAAGAACACACATTCAATGACTCTAGCTGTGGTTCATGAGAAGAACACACATCCAATGACACTGGTGGATCCATGTGTGGTCTGTGAGAGGATCACACATGCAATGACTCTAACTGTGGTTCATGAAAAGAGCAGACATCCAATGACACCGGTGGATCCATGTGTGGTCTGTGGGAGGAACACACATCCAATGACACTGCTGGATCCATATGTGGTTTGTGAGAAGAACACACATGCAATGACACTGGTGGATCCATGTGTGGTCTGTGGGAAGAACACACATGCAATGACTCTAGATGTGGTTCATGAAAAGAGCAGACGAGCAATGACACCGGTGGATCCATGTGCGGTGTATGAGAGGAACACACATCCAATGACACCGGTGGATCCTTATGTGGTTTGTGAGAAGAACACACATGCAATGACACTGTTGATATGTGGTATGTGAAAAGAACACACATGCAATGACACTGGTGGATCCGTTTGTGGTCTGTGGGAAGAACACACATGCAATGACACTGTTGATATGTGGTTTGTGAAAAGAACAGACATGCAATGACTCTAACTGTGGTTAATGAAAAGAGCAGACATGGAATGACACTAGTGGATCCATGTGTGGTCCGTGAGAGGATCACACATGCAATGACAATAACTGTGGTTCATGAAAAGAGCAGACATGCAATGACACCGGTGGATCCATGTGTGGTCTGTGGGAGGAACACACATCCAATGACACTGTTGGATCCATATGTGGTTTGTGAGAAGAACACACATGCAATGACACTACTGATATGTGGTCTGTGAAAAGAGACATGCGATGACACCGGTGGATCCATGTGTGGTCTATGAGAGGAACACACATCCAATGACGCCGGTGGATCCTTACGTTGTTTGTGAGAAGAACACACATGCAATGACACTGGTGATATGTGGTCTGTGAAAAGAACAAACATGAAATGAAACTTTTTGATCCATATGTGTCTGAGAAGGACACACATGCAATGACACTGGTGGATCCATGTGTTGTTCATGGGATGAACACACATGCAATGACACGGGTGATATGTGGTTCATGAGAAGAAAAGACATGGAATGACTCTAAGTATGGTTAATGAAAAGAGCAGACATGCAATGACACTGGTGGATCCATGTGTGGTTAATGAGAAGAAGACACATGCAATGACACTGGGTGTGATTCATGATATGGTTAGTGAGAAGAACACACATGCAATGACTCTAGTTGTGGTTCATGAGAACAACACATATCCAATGACTCTAGATGTGGTTCATGAAAAGAGCAGACATGCGATGACACCGGTGGATCATGTGTGGTCTATGATAGGAACACACATCCAATGACACCAATGGATCCTTATGTGGTTTGTTAGAAAAACACAGATGCAATGACACTGGTAATATATGGTCTGAAAAGAATACACATGCAATGACACTGTTGGATCCATATGTGGTTTGTGAGAAGGACACACATGCAATGACACTGGTGGATCCATGTGTGGTCTGTGGGAAGAACACACATGCAATGACACTGGTGATATGTGGTTCATGAGAAGAACAGACATGCAATGACTCTAACTATGGTTAATGAAAAGAGCAGACATGCAATGACACTGGTGGATCCATGTGTTGTTAATGAGAAGAACACACATGCAATGACACTGGGTGTGATTCATGATATGGTTAGTGAGAAGAACACACATGCAATGACTCTAGTTGTGGTTCATGAGAACAACACATATCCAATGACTCTAGATGTGGTTCATGCAAAGAGCAGACATGCGATGACACCGGTGGATCATGTGTGGTCTATGATAGGAACACACATCCAATGACACCAATGGATCCTTATGTGGTTTGTTAGAAAAACACACATGCAATGACACTGGTAATATATGGTCTGTGAAAAGAATACACATGCAATGACACTGTTGGATCCATATGTGGTTTGTGAGAAGGACACACATGCAATGACACTGGTGGATCCATGTGTGGTCTGTGGGAAGAACACACATGCAATGACACTGGTGATATGTGGTTCATGAGAAGAACAGACATGCAATGACTCTAACTATGGTTAATGAAAAGAGCAGACATGCAATGACACTGGTGGATTCATGTGTTGTTAATGAGAAGAACACACATGCAATGACACTGGGTGTGATTCATGATTTGCTCCGTGAGAAGAACACACATGCAATGACTCTAGCTGTGATTCATCAAAAGAACATGCATGCAATGACGCTGGAGTATCCTTATGTGGTTTGTGATAATAACACACATGCAAGGACTCTTGTTGTGGTTCATGGAAAGAACACACATCCAATGACTCTAGCTGTGGTTTATGAGAAGAACAGACATCCAATGACACTGGTGGATCCATGTGTGGTCTGTGGGAAGAACACACATGCAATGACACTAGATGTGGTTCATGAAAAGAGCAGACGAGCAATGACACCGGTGGATCCATGTGCGGTCTATGAGAGGAACACACATCCAATGACACCGGTGGATCCTTATGTGGTTTGTGAGAAGAACACACATGCAATGACACTGTTGATATGTGGTATGTGAAAAGAACACACATGCAATGACACTGGTGGATCCGTGTGTGGTCTGTGGGAAGAACACACATGCAATGGCACTGTTGATATGTGGTTTGTGAAAAGAACAGACATGCAATGACTCTAACTGTGGTTAATGAAAAGAGCAGACATGGAATGACACTGGTGGATCCATGTGTGGTTAATAAAAAGAACACACATGCAATGACACTAGGTTTGGTGCATGATATGGTTTGTGAGAAGAAAACACATGCAATTACTCTAAGTGTGGTTCATGAGAAAAACACACATGCAATGAATCTAGATGTGGTTCATGAAAAGAGCGGACATGCGATCACCGTGGATCCATGTGGTCTATGAGAGGAACACACATCCAATGACACCGGTGGATCCTTCGTGGTTTGTGAGAAGAACACACATGCAATGACACGGTGATATGTCTTGTGGAAAGAACACACATGCAATGACACTGTTGGATCCATATGTGGTGCGTGAGAAGGACACACATGCAATGACACTGGTGGATCCATGTGTGGTCTGGGAAGAACACACATGCAATGACACGGTGATATGTGGTTTGTGAAAAGAATGACATGCAATGACTCTAAGCGTGGTTAATGAAAAAGCGGGCGTCTGATGACACTTGGTGGATCCATGCGTGGTTAATGAGAAGAACACACATGCAATGACACTGGGTTTGATTCATGATATGGTTTACGAGAAGAAGACACATGCAATGACTCTAGCTGTGGTTCATGAGAAGAACACACATGCAATGACTCTAGATGTTGTTCACGAAAAGAGCAGACATGCGATGACACCGGTGGATCCATGTGTGGTCTATGAGAGGAACACACATCCAATGACACTGGTGGATCCTTACGTGGTTTGTGAGAAGAACACACATGCAATGACACTGGTGATAAGTGGTCTGTGAAAAGAACACACATGCAATGACACCGCAGGATCCATATGTGGTTTGTGAGAAGGACGCACATGCAATGACACTGGTGGATCCATGTGTGGTCAATGGGAAGAACACACATGCAATGACACTAGTGATATGTGGTTAATGAGAAGAACAGACATGCAATTACTCTAACTGTGGTTAATGAAAAGAGCAGACATGCAATGACACTGGTGGATCCATGTGTGGTTAATGAGAAGAACCCACATGCAATGACACTTTGAATGATTCATGATATGGTTTGTGAGAAGAACACACATGCAATGACTCTAGCTATGGTTCATGAGAAGAACACACATGCAATGACACTGGTGTATCCTTATGTGGTTTGTGAGAAGAACATACATGCAAGGACTCTAGCTGTGGTTCATGGAAAGATGTCACATCCAATGACTCTAGCTGTGGTTCATGAGAAGAACACACATCCAATGACACTAGTGGATCCATGTGTGGTCTGTGAGAGGATCACACATGCAATGAGACTGTTGGATCCATATGTGGTCTATGAGAAGGACACACATGCAATGACACTAGTGGATCCATGTGTGGTTCATGGGAACAACACACATGCAATGACACTGGTGATATGTGGTTCATGAGAAGAACGGACATGCAATGACTCTAAGTGTGGTTAATCAAAAGAGTAGACATGCAATGACACTGGTGGATCCATGTGTGGTTAATGAGAAGAACACACATGCAATAACACTGGGTGTGATTCATGATAGGGTTAGTGAGAAGAACACACATGCAATGACTCTAGATGCGGTTCATGAAAAGAGCAGACATGCGATGACACCGGTGGATCCATGTGTGGTCTATGAGAGGAACACACATCCAAGGACACCGGTGGATCCTTACGTGGTTTGTGAGAAGAACACACATGCAATGACACTGGTGATATGTGGTCTGTGAAAAGAACACACATTAAATGACACTGTTGGATCCATATGTGGTTTGTGAGACGGACACACATGCAATGACACTGGTGGTTCCATGTGTGGTTCATGGGAAGAACACACATGCAATGACACTGGTGATATGTGGTTCATGAGAAGAACAGACATGCAATGACTCTAACTGTGGTTAATGAAAATAGAAGACATGCAATGACACTAGTGGATCCATGTGTGGTTAATGAGAGGAACACACATGCAATGACACTGGTGATATGTGGTTCATGAGAAGAACAGACATGCAATGACTCTAAGTGTGGTTAATGAAAAGAGCAGACATGCAATGACACTGGTGGATCCATGTGTGGTTAATGAGAAGAACACACATGCAATAACACTGGGTTTGGTTCATGATATGCTTAGTGAGAAGAACACACATGCAATGACTCTAGTTGTGGTTCATGAGAAGAACACATCTCCAATGACTCTAGATGTGGTTCATGAAAAGAGCAGACATGCGAAGACACCGGTGGATCCATGTGTGGTCTATGAGAGGAACACACATCCAATGACACTGGTGGATCCTTACGTGGTTTGTGAGAAGAACACACATGCAAGGACAATAGCTGTGGTTCATGGAAAGAACACACATTCAATGACTCTAGCTGTGGTTCATGAGAAGAACACACATCCAATGACACTGGTGGATCCATGTGTGGTCTGTGAGAGGATCACACATGCAATGACTCTAACTGTGGTTCATGAAAAGAGCAGACATCCAATGACACCGGTGGATCTATGTGTGGTGCATGGGAGGAACACACATCCAATGACACTGCTGGATCCATATGTGGTTTGTGAGAAGAACACACATGCAATGACACTGGTGGATCCATGTGTGCAATGGGAAGAACACACATGCAATGACTCTAGATGTGGTTCATGAAAAGCGGCGAGCAATGACACCGGTGGATCCATGTGCGGTGTATGAGAGGAACACACATCCAATGACACCGGTGGATCCTGATGTGGTTTGTGAGAAGAACACACATGCAATGACACTGTTGATATGTGGTATGTGAAAAGAACACACATGCAATGACACTGGTGGATCCATTTGTGGTCTGTGGGAAGAACACACATGCAATGACACTGTTGATATGTGGTTTGTGAAAAGAACAGACATGCAAAGACTCTAAGCATGGTTAATGAAAAGCGGACATGGAATGACACTAGTGGATCCATGTGTGGTCCGTGAGAGGATCACACATGCAATGACAATAACTGTGGTTCATGAAAAGAGCAGACATGCAATGACACCGGTGGATCCATGTGTGGTCTGTGGGAGGAACACACATCCAATGACACTGTTGGATCCATATGTGGTTTGTGAGAAGAACACACATGCAATGACACTACTGATATGTGGTCTGTGAAAAGAGACATGCGATGACACCGGTGGATCCATGTGTGGTCTATGAGAGGAACACACATCCAATGACGCCGGTGGATCCTTACGTTGTTTGTGAGAAGAACACACATGCAATGACACTGGTGATATGTGGTCTGTGAAAAGAACAAACATGCAATGACACTGTTGGATCCATATGTGGTCTGTGAGAAGGACACACATGCAATGACACTGGTGGATCCATGTGTTGTTCATGGGATGAACACACATGCAATGACACGGGTGATATGTGGTTCATGAGAAGAACAGACATGGAATGACTCTAAGTATGGTTAATGAAAAGAGCAGACATGCAATGACACTGGTGGATCCATGTGTGGTTAATGAGAAGAAGACACATGCAATGACACTGGGTGTGATTCATGATATGGTTAGTGAGAAGAACACACATGCAATGACTCTAGTTGTGGTTCATGAGAACAACACATATCCAATGACTCTAGATGTGGTTCATGAAAAGAGCAGACATGCGATGACACCGGTGGATCATGTGTGGTCTATGATAGGAACACACATCCAATGACACCAATGGATCCTTATGTGGTTTGTTAGAAAAACACACATGCAATGACACTGGTAATATATGGTCTGTGAAAAGAATACACATGCAATGACACTGTTGGATCCATATGTGGTTTGTGAGAAGGACACACATGCAATGACACTGGTGGATCCATGTGTGGTCTGTGGGAAGAACACACATGCAATGACACTGGTGATATGTGGTTCATGAGAAGAACAGACATGCAATGACTCTAACTATGGTTAATGAAAAGAGCAGACATGCAATGACACTGGTGGATCCATGTGTTGTTAATGAGAAGAACACACATGCAATGACACTGGGTGTGATTCATGATATGGTTAGTGAGAAGAACACATGCAATGACTCTAGTTGTGGTTCATGAGAACAACACATATCCAATGACTCTAGATGTGGTTCATGCAAAGAAGCGGACATGCGATGACACCGTGGATCATGTGGTCTATGATAGGAACACACATCCAATGACACCAATGGATCATATGTGGTTTGTTAGAAAACACACATGCAATGACACTGGTAATATATGGTCTGTGAAAAGAATACACATGCAATGACCTTTGTTGGATCCATATGTGGTTTGTGAGAAGAACACACGTGCAATGACACTAGTGGGACCATGTGTGGTTCATGGGAAGAACACACATGCAATGACACTGGTGATATGTGGTTCATGAGAAGAACAGACATGCAATGACTCTAACTATGGTTAATGAAAAGAGCAGACATGCAATGACACTGGTGGATTCATGTGTTGTTAATGAGAAGAACACACATGCAATGACACTGGGTGTGATTCATGATTTGCTCCGTGAGAAGAACACACATGCAATGACTCTAGCTGTGATTCATCAAAAGAACATGCATGCAATGACGCTGGAGTATCCTTATGTGGTTTGTGAGAATAACACACATGCAAGGACTCTTGTTGTGGTTCATGGAAAGAACACACATCCAATGACTCTAGCTGTGGTTTATGAGAAGAACAGACATCCAATGACACTGGTGGATCCATGTGTGGTTTGTGAAAAGAACAGACATGCAATGACTCTAACTGTGGTTCATGAAAAGAGCAGACATGCAATGACACCGATGGATCCATGTGTGGTCTGTGGGAGGAACACACATCCAATGACACCGGTGGATCCTTACGTGGTTTGTGAGAAGAACACACATGCAAGGACAATAGCTATGGTTCATGGAAAGAACACACATTCAATGACTCTAGCTGTGGTTCATGAGAAGAACACACATCCAATGACACTGGTGGATCCTTATGTGGTTTGTGAGAAGAACACACATGCAATGACACTGTTGATATGTGGTATGTGAAAAGAACACACATGCAATGACACTGGTGGATCCGTTTGTGGTCTGTGGGAAGAACACACATGCAATGACACTATTGATATGTGGTTTGTGAAAAGAACAGACATGCAATGACTCTAACTGTGGTTAATGAAAAGAGCAGACATGGAATGACACTAGTGGATCCATGTGTGGTCCGTGAGAGGATCACACATGCAATGACAATAACTGTGGTTCATGAAAAGAGCAGACATGCAATGACACCGGTGGATCCATGTGTGGTCTGTGGGAGGAACACACATCCAATGACACTGTTGGATCCATATGTGGTTTGTGAGAAGAACACACATGCAATGACACTACTGATATGTGGTCTGTGAAAAGAGACATGCGATGACACCGGTGGATCCATGTGTGGTCTATGAGAGGAACACACATCCAATGACGCCGGTGGATCCTTACGTTGTTTGTGAGAAGAACACACATGCAATGACACTGGTGATATGTGGTCTGTGAAAAGAACAAACATGCAATGACACTGTTGGATCCATATGTGGTCTGTGAGAAGGACACACATGCAATGACACTGGTGGATCCATGTGTTGTTCATGGGATGAACACACATGCAATGACACGGGTGATATGTGGTTCATGAGAAGAACAGACATGGAATGACTCTAAGTATGGTTAATGAAAAAGCGGACATGCAATGACCTTTGGTGGATCCATGTGTGGTTAATGAGAAGAAGACACATGCAATGACACTGGGTGTGATTCATGATATGGTTAGTGAGAAGAACACACATGCAATGACTCTAGTTGTGGTTCATGAGAACAACACATATCCAATGACTCTAGATGTGGTTCATGAAAAGAGCAGACATGCGATGACACCGGTGGATCATGTGTGGTCTATGATAGGAACACACATCCAATGACACCAATGGATCCTTATGTGGTTTGTTAGAAAAACACACATGCAATGACACTGGTAATATATGGTCTGTGAAAAGAATACACATGCAATGACACTGTTGGATCCATATGTGGTTTGTGAGAAGGACACACATGCAATGACCTTTGGTGGATCCATGTGTGTCTGGGAAGAACACACATGCAATGACACTGGTGATATGTGGTTCATGACAAGAACAGACATGCAATGACTCTAACTATGGTTAATGAAAAGAGCAGACATGCAATGACACTGGTGGATCCATGTGTTGTTAATGAGAAGAACACACATGCAATGACACTGGGTGTGATTCATGATATGGTTAGTGAGAAGAACACACATGCAATGACTCTAGTTGTGGTTCATGAGAACAACACATATCCAATGACTCTAGATGTGGTTCATGAAAAGAGCAGACATGCGATGACACCGGTGGATCATGTGTGGTCTATGATAGGAACACACATCCAATGACACCAATGGATCCTTATGTGGTTTGTTAGAAAAACACACATGCAATGACACTGGTAATATATGGTCTGTGAAAAGAATACACATGCAATGACACTGTTGGATCCATATGTGGTTTGTGAGAAGGACACACATGCAATGACACTGGTGGATCCATGTGTGGTCTGTGGGAAGAACACACATGCAATGACACTGGTGATATGTGGTTCATGAGAAGAACAGACATGCAATGACTCTAACTATGGTTAATGAAAAGAGCAGACATGCAATGACACTGGTGGATTCATGTGTTGTTAATGAGAAGAACACACATGCAATGACACTGGGTGTGATTCATGATTTGCTCTATGAGAAGAACACACATGCAATGACTCTAGCTGTGATTCATCAAAAGAACATGCATGCAATGACGCTGGAGTATCCTTATGTGGTTTGTGAGAATAACACACATGCAAGGACTCTTGTTGTGGTTCATGGGAAGAACACACATCCAATGACTCTAGCTGTGGTTTATGAGAAGAACAGACATCCAATGACACTGGTGGATCCATGTGTGGTTTGTGAAAAGAACAGACATGCAATGACTCTAACTGTGGTTCATGAAAAGAGCAGACATGCAATGACACCGATGGATCCATGTGTGGTCTGTCGGAGGAACACACATCCAATGACACCGGTGGATCCTTACGTGGTTTGTGAGAAGAACACACATGCAAGGACAATAGTTGTGGTTCATGGAAAGAACACACATTCAATGACTCTAGCTGTGGTTCATGAGAAGAACACACATCCAATGACACTGGTGGATCCATGTGTGGTCTGTGAGAGGATCACACATGCAATGACTCTAACTGTGGTTCATGAAAAGAGCAGACATCCAATGACACGGTGGATCCATGTGTGGTCTGTGGGAGGAACACACATCCAATGACACTGCTGGATCCATATGTGGTTTGTGAGAAGAACACACATGCAATGACACTGGTGGATCCATGTGTGGTCTGTGGGAAGAACACACATGCAATGACTCTAGATGTGGTTCATGAAAAGAGCAGACGAGCAATGACACCGGTGGATCCATGTGCGGTGTATGAGAGGAACACACATCCAATGACACCGGTGGATCCTTATGTGGTTTGTGAGAAGAACACACATGCAATGACACTGTTGATATGTGGTATGTGAAAAGAACACACATGCAATGACACTGGTGGATCCGTGTGTGGTCTGTGGGAAGAACACACATGCAATGACACTGTTGATATGTGGTTTGTGAAAAGAACAAACATGCAATGACTCTAACTGTGGTTAATGAAAAGAGCAGACATGGAATGACACTAGTGGATCCATGTGTGGTCCGTGAGAGGATCACATGCAATGACAATAACTGTGGTTCATGAAAAGAGCAGACATGCAATGACACCGGTGGATCCATGTGTGGTGGGTGGGAGGAACACACATCCAATGACACTGTTGGATCCATATGTGGTTTGTGAGAAGAACACACATGCAATGACACTACTGATATGTGGTCTGTGAAAAGAGACATGCGATGACACCGGTGGATACATGTGTGGTCTATGAGAGGAACACACATCCAATGACGCCGGTGGATCCTTACGTTGTTTGTGAGAAGAACACACATGCAATGACACTGGTGATATGTGGTCTGTGAAAAGAACAAACATGCAATGACACTGTTGGATCCATATGTGGTCTGTGAGAAGGACACACATGCAATGACCTGGTGGATCCATGTGTTGTTCATGGGATGAACACACATGCAATGACACGGTGATATGTGGTTCATGAGAAGAACAGACATGGAATGACTCTAAGTATGGTTAATGAAAAGAGCAGACATGCAATGACACTGGTGGATCCATGTGTGGTTAATGAGAAGAAGACACATGCAATGACACTGGGTGTGATTCATGATATGGTTAGTGAGAAGAACACACATGCAATGACTCTAGTTGTGGTTCATGAGAACAACACATATCCAATGACTCTAGATGTGGTTCATGAAAAGAAGCGGACATGCGATGACACGGTGGATCATGTGTGGTCTATGATAGGAACACACATCCAATGAGACCAATGGATCCTTATGTGGTTTGTTAGAAAAACACAGATGCAATGACACCGTAATATATGGTGCGTGAAAAGAATACACATGCAATGACACTGTTGGATCCATATGTGGTTTGTGAGAAGGACACACATGCAATGACACTGGTGGATCCATGTGTGGTCTGTGGGAAGAACACACATGCAATGACACTGGTGATATGTGGTTCATGAGAAAGACATGCAATGACTCTAACTATGGTTAATGAAAAGAGCAGACATGCAATGACACTGGTGGATCCATGTGTTGTTAATGAGAAGAACACACATGCAATGACACTGGGTGTGATTCATGATATGGTTAGTGAGAAGAACACACATGCAATGACTCTAGTTGTGGTTCATGAGAACAACACATATCCAATGACTCTAGATGTGGTTCATGAAAAGAGCAGACATGCGATGACACCGGTGGATCATGTGTGGTCTATGATAGGAACACACATCCAATGACACCAATGGATCCTTATGTGGTTTGTTAGAAAAACACACATGCAATGACACTGGTAATATATGGTCTGTGAAAAGAATACACATGCAATGACACTGTTGGATCCATATGTGGTTTGTGAGAAGGACACACATGCAATGACACTGGTGGATCCATGTGTGGTCTGTGGGAAGAACACACATGCAATGACACTGGTGATATGTGGTTCATGAGAAGAACAGACATGCAATGACTCTAACTATGGTTAATGAAAAGAGCAGACATGCAATGACACTGGTGGATCCATGTGTGGTTAATGAGAAGAACACACATGCAATGACACTGGGTGTGATTCATGATTTGCTCCGTGAGAAGAACACACATGCAATGACTCTAGCTGTGATTCATCAAAAGAACATGCATGCAATGCTGCTGGAGTATCCTTATGTGGTTTGTGAGAATAACACACATGCAAGGACTCTTGTCGTGGTTCATGGAAAGAACACACATCCAATGACTCTAGCTGTGGTTTATGAGAAGAACAGACATCCAATGACACTGGTGGATCCATGTGTGGTTTGTGAAAAGAACAGACATGCAATGACTCTAACTGTGGTTCATGAAAAGAGCAGACATGCAATGACACCGATGGATCCATGTGTGGTCTGTGGGAGGAACAAACATCCAATGACACCGGTGGATCCTTATGTGGTTTGTGAGAAGAACACACATGCAATGACACTGGTGATATGTGGTTCATGAGAAGAACAGACATGCAATGACTCTAACTATGGTTAATGAAAAGAGCAGACATGCGATGACACTTGTGGATCCATGTGTGGTTAATGAGAAGAACACACATGCAATGACACTGGGTGTGATTCATGATATGGTTTGTGAGAAGAACACACATGCAATGACACTGGTGATATGTGGTTCATGAGAAGAACAGACATGCAATGACTCTAACTATGGTTAATGAAAAGAGCAGACATGCGATGACACTTGTGGATCCATGTGTGGTTAATGAGAAGAACACACATGCAATGACACTAGGTGTGATTCATGATATGGTTTGTGAGAAGAACACACATGCAATGACTCTAGCTGAGGTTCATGAGAAGAACACACATGCAATGACACTGGTGTATCCTTATGTGGTTTTTGAGAAGAACACACATGCAAGGACTCTAGCTGTGGTTCATGGAAAGAACACACATCCAATGACTCTAGCTATGGTTCATGAGAAGAACACACATCCAATGACACTGGAGGATCCATGTGTGGTCTGTGAGAGGATCACACATGCAATGACTCTAACTGTGGGTCATGAAAAGAGCAGACATGCAATGACACCGGTGGATCCATGTGTGGTCTGTGGGAGGAACACACATCCAATGACACTGTTGGATCCATATGTGGTTTGTGAGAAGAACACACATGCAATGACACTGGTGGATCCATGTGTGGTTTGTGGGAAGAACACACATGCAATGACACTAGATGTGGTTCATGAAAAGAGCAGACGAGCAATGACACCGGTGGATCCATGTGCGGTCTATGAGAGGAACACACATCCAATGACACCGGTGGATACTTATGTGGATTGTGAGAAGAACACACATGCAATGACACTGTTGATATGTGGTATGTGAAAAGAACATACATGCAATGACACTGGTGGATCCGTGTGTGGTCTGTGGGAAGAACACACATGCAATGACACTGGTGATATGTGGTTTGTGAAAAGAACAGACATGCAATGACTCTAATTGTGGTTAATGAAAAAAGCAGACGTGCAATGACACTGGTGGATCCATGTGTGGTTAATGAGAAGAACACACATGCAATGACACTGGGTTTGATTCATGATATGGTTTACGAGAAGAAGACACATGCAATGACTCTAGCTGTGGTTCATGAGAAGAACACACATGCAATGACTCTAGATGTTGTTCACGAAAAGAGCAGACATGCGATGACACCGGTGGATCCATGTGTGGTCTATGAGAGGAACACACATCCAATGACACTGGTGGATCCTTACGTGGTTTGTGAGAAGAACACACATGCAATGACACTGGTGATATGTGGTCTGTGAAAAGAACACACATGCAATGACACCGCAGGATCCATATGTGGTTTGTGAGAAGGACGCACATGCAATGACACTGGTGGATCCATGTGTGGTCAATGGGAAGAACACACATGCAATGACACTAGTGATATGTGGTTAATGAGAAGAACAGACATGCAATGACTCTAACTGTGGTTAATGAAAAGAGCAGACATGCAATGACACTGGTGGATCCATGTGTGGTTAATGAGAAGAACACACATGCAATGACACTTTGTATGATTCATGATATGGTTTGTGAGAAGAACACACATGCAATGACTCTAGCTGTGGTTCATGAGAAGAACAGACATGCAATGACACTGGTGTATCCTTATGTGCTTTGTGAGAAGAACATACATGCAAGGACTCTAGCTGTGGTTCATGGAAAGAAGTCACATCCAATGACTCTAGCTGTGGTTCATGAGAAGAACACACATCCAATGACACTAGTGGATCCATGTGTGGTCTGTGAGAGGATCACACACGCAATGACTCTAACTGTGGTTCATGAAAAGTGCAGACATCCAATGACACCGGTGGATCCATGTGTGGTCTGTGGGAGGAACACACATCCAATGACACTGCTGGATCCATATGTGGTTTGTGAGAAGAACACACATGCAATGACACTGGTGGATCCATGTGTGGTCTGTGGGAAGAACACACATGCAATGACACTAGATGTGGTTCATGAAAAGAGCAGACGAGCAATGACACCGGTGGATCCATGTGCGGTCTATGAGAGGAACACACATCCAATGACACCGGTGGATCCTTATGTGGTTTGTGAGAAGAACACACATGCAATGACATTGTTGATATGTGGTATGTGAAAAGAACACACATGCAATGACACTGGTGGATCCGTGTGTGGTCTCTGGGAAGAACACACATGCAATGACACTGTTGATATGTGGTTTGTGAAAAGAACAGACATGCAATGACTCTAACTGTGGTTAATGAAAAGAGCAGACATGGAATGACACTGGTGGATCCATGTGTGGTTAATGAGAAGAACACACATGCAATGACACTGGGTGTGGTGCATGATATGGTTTGTGAGAAGAAAACACATGCAATGACTTTAAGTGTGGTTCATGAGAAAAACACACATGCAATGAATCTAGATGTGGTTCATGAAAAGAGCGGACATGCGATCACACCGGTGGATCCATGTGTGGTCTATGAGAGGAACACACATCCAATGACACCGGTGGATCCTTACGTGGTTTGTGAGAAGAACACACATGCAATGACACTGGTGATATGTCTTCTGTGGAAAGAACACACATGCAATGACACTATTGGATCCATATGTGGTCTGTGAGAAGGACACACATGCAATGACACTGGTGGATCCATGTGTGGTCTGTGGGAAGAACACACATGCAATGACACTGGTGATATGTGGTTTGTGAAAAGAACAGACATGCAATGACTCTAACTGTGGTTAATGAAAAGAGCAGGCGTCATGACACTGGTGGATCCATGCGTGGTTAATGAGAAGAACACACATGCAATGACACTGGGTTTGATTCATGATATGGTTTACGAGAAGGATACACATGCAATGACTCTAGCTGTGGTTCATGAGAAGAACACACATGCAATGACTCTAGATGTGGTTCACGAAAAGAGCAGACATGCGATGACACCGGTGGATCCATGTGTGGTCTATGAGAGGAACACACATCCAATGACACTGGTGGATCCTTACGTGGTTTGTGAGAAGAACACACATGCAATGACACTGGTGATATGTGGTCTGTGAAAAGAACACACATGCAATGACACCGCAGGATCCATATGTGGTTTGTGAGAAGGACGCACATGCAATGACACTGGTGGATCCATGTGTGGTCAATGGGAAGAACACACATGCAATGACACTAGTGATATGTGGTTAATGAGAAGAACAGACATGCAATGACTCTAACTGTGGTTAATGAAAAGAGCAGACATGCAATGGCACTGGTGGATCCATGTGTGGTTAATGAGAAGAACACACATGCAATGAAACTTTGTATGATTCATGATATGGTTTGTGAGAAGAACACACATGCAATGACTCTTGCTGTGGTTCATGAGAAGAACACACATGCAATGACACTGGTGTATCCTTATGTGCTTTGTGAGAAGAACATACATGCAAGGACTCTAGCTGTGGTTCATGGAAAGAAGTCACATCCAATGACTCTAGCTGTGGTTCATGAGAAGAACACACATCCAATGACACTAGTGGATCCATGTGTGGTCTGTGAGAGGATCACACATGCAATGACTCTAACTGTGGTTCATGAAAAGTGCAGACATCCAATGACACCGGTGGATCCATGTGTGGTCTGTGGGAGGAACACACATCCAATGACACTGCTGGATCCATATGTGGTTTGTGAGAAGAACACACATGCAATGACACTGGTGGATCCATGTGTGGTCTGTGGGAAGAACACACATGCAATGACACTAGATGTGGTTCATGAAAAGAGCAGACGAGCAATGACACCGGTGGATCCATGTGCGGTCTATGAGAGGAACACACATCCAATGACACTGGTGGATCCTTATGTGGTTTGTGAGAAGAACACACATGCAATGACACTGTTGATATGTGGTATGTGAAAAGAACACACATGCAATGACACTGGTGGATCCGTGTGTGGTCTGTGGGAAGAACACACATGCAATGACACTGTTGATATGTGGTTTGTGAAAAGAACAGACATGCAATGACTCTAACTGTGGTTAATGAAAAGAGCAGACATGGAATGACACTGGTGGATCCATGTGTGGTTTATGACAAGAACAGACATCCAATGACACTGGTGGATCCATGTGTGTTTTGTGAAAAGAACAGACATGCAATGACTCTAACTGTGGTTCATGAAAAGAGCAGACATGCAATGACACCGATGGATCCATGTGTGGTCTGTGGGAGGAACACACATCCAATGACACCGGTGGATCCTTATGTGGTTTGTGAGAAGAACACACATGCAATGACACTGGTGATATGTGGTTCATGAGAAGAACAGACATGCAATGACTCTAACTATGGTTAATGAAAAGAGCAGACATGCGATGACACTTGTGGATCCATGTGTGGTTAATGAGAAGAACACACATGCAATGACTCTAACTATGGTTAATGAAAAGAGCAGACATGCGATGACACTTGTGGATCCATGTGTGGTTAATGAGAAGAACACACATGCAATGACACTGGGTGTGATTCATGATATGGTTTGTGAGAAGAACACACATCCAATGACTCTAGCTGAGGTTCATGAGAAGAACACACATGCAATGACACTGGTGTATCCTTATGTGGTTTGTGAGAAGAACACACATGCAAGGACTCTAGCTGTGGTTCATGGAAAGAACACACATCCAATGACTCTAGCTATGGTTCATGAGAAGAACACACATCCAATGACACTGGTGGATCCATGTGTGGTCTGTGAGAGGATCACACATGCAATGAGACTGTTGGATCCATATGTGGTCTATGAGAAGGACACACATGCAATGACACTAGTGGATCCATGTGTGGTTCATGGGAACAACACACATGCAATGACACTGGTGATATGTGGTTCATGAGAAGAACGGACATGCAATGACTCTAAGTGTGGTTAATCAAAAGAGTAGACATGCAATGACACTGGTGGATCCATGTGTGGTTAATGAGAAGAACACACATGAAATAACACTGGGTGTGATTCATGATAGGGTTAGTGAGAAGAACACACATGCAATGACTCTAGATGTGGTTCATGAAAAGAGCAGACATGCGATGACACCGGTGGATCCATGTGTGGTCTATGAGAGGAACACACATCCAAGGACACCGGTGGATCCTTACGTGGTTTGTGAGAAGAACACACATGCAATGACACTGGTGATATGTGGTCTGTGAAAAGAACACACATGCAATGACACTGTTGGATCCATATGTGGTTTGTGAGAAGGACACACATGCAATGACACTGGTGGTTCCATGTGTGGTTCATGGGAAGAACACACATGCAATGACACTGGTGATATGTGGTTCATGAGAAGAACAGACATGCAATGACTCTAACTGTGGTTAATGAAAAGAGAAGACATGCAATGACACTAGTGGATCCATGTGTGGTTAATGAGAGGAACACACATGCAATGACACTGGTGATATGTGGTTCATGAGAAGAACAGACATGCAATGACTCTAAGTGTGGTTAATGAAAAGAGCAGACATGCAATGACACTGGTGGATCCATGTGTGGTTAATGAGAAGAACACACATGCAATAACACTGGATTTGGTTCATGATATGGTTAGTGAGAAGAACACACATGCAATGACTCTAGTTGTGGTTCATGAGCAGAACACATCTCCAATGACTCTAGATGTGGTTCATGAAAAGAGCAGACATGCGATGACACCGGTGGATCCATGTGTGGTCTATCAGAGGAACACACATCCAATGACACTGGTGGATCCTTACGTGGTTTGTGAGAAGAACGCACATGCAAGGACAATAGCTGTGGTTCATGGAAAGAACACACATTCAATGACTCTAGCTGTGGTTCATGAGAAGAACACACATCCAATGACACTGGTGGATCCATGTGTGGTCTGTGAGAGGATCACACATGCAATGACTCTAAGCATGGTTCATGAAAGAGCAGACATCCAATGACACCGGTGGATCCATGTGTGGTCTGTGGGAGGAACACACATCCAATGACACCAATGGATCCTTATGTGGTTTGTTAGAAAAACACACATGCAATGACACTGGTAATATATGGTCTGTGAAAAGAATACACATGCAATGACACTGTTGGATCCATATGTGGTTTGTGAGAAGGACACACATGCAATGACACTGGTGGATCCATGTGGTCTGTGGGAAGAACACACATGCAATGACACTGGTGATATGTGGTTCATGAGAAGACATGCAATGACTCTAACTATGTTTAATGAAAATACCAGAAATGCAATGAAACTAGTGTATCCATGTCTGGTTAATGAGAAGAACACACATGCAATGACACTGGGTGTGATTCATGATTTGGTCCGTGAGAAGAACACACATGCGATGACTCTAGCTGTGATTCATCAAAAGAAAATGCATGCAATGACGCTGGAGTATCCTTATGTGGTTTGTGAGAATAACACATGCAAGGACTCTTGTTGTGGTTCATGGAAAGAACACACATCCAATGACTCTAGCTGTGGTTTATGACAAGAACGTATATCCAATGACACTGGTGGATCCATGTGTGGTTTGTGAAAAGAAACAGACATGCAATGACTCTAAGTGGTTCATGAAAAGAGCGGACATGCAATGACACCGATGGATCCATGTGTGGAATGAGAGGAACACACATCTAATGACACTGGTGGATCCTTACGTGGTTTGTGAGAAGAACACACATGCAATGACACTGGTGATATGTGGTTCATGAGAAGAACAGACATGCAATGACTCTAACTATGGTTAATGAAAAGAGCAGACATGTGATGACACTTGTGGATCCATGTGTGGTTAATGAGAAGAACACACATGCAATGACACTGGGTGTGATTCATGATATGGTTTGTGAGAAGAACACACATCCAATGACTCTAGCTGAGGTTCATGAGAAGAACACACATGCAATGACACTGGTGTATCCTTATGTGGTTTGTGAGAAGAACACACATGCAAGGACTCTAGCTGTGGTTCATGGAAAGAACACACATCCAATGACTCTAGCTATGGTTCATGAGAAGAACACACATCCAATGACACTGGTGGATCCATGTGTGGTCTGTGAGAGGATCACACATGCAATGACTCCGGTGGATCCATGTGTGGTCTGTGGGAGGAACACACATCCAATGACACTGCTGGATCCATATGTGGTTTGTGAGAAGAACACACATGCAATGACACTGGTGGATCCATGTGTGGTCTGTGGGAAGAACACACATGCAATGACACTAGATGTGGTTCATGAAAAGAGCAGACGAGCAATGACACCGGTGGATCCATGTGCGGTCTATGAGAGGAACACACATCCAATGACACCGGTGGATCCTTATGTGGTTTGTGAGAAGAACACACATGCAATGACACTGTTGATATGTGGTATGTGAAAAGCTCACACATGCAATGACACTGGTGGATCCGTGTGTGGTCTGTGGGAAGAACACACATGCAATGACACTGTTGATATGTGGTTTGTGAAAAGAACAGACATGCAATGACTCTAACTGTGGTTAATGAAAAGAGCAGACATGGAATGACACTGGTGGATCCATGTGTGGTTAATGAGAAGAACACACATGCAATGACACTGGGTGTGGTGCATGATATGGTTTGTGAGAAGAAAACACATCCAATGACACCGGTGGATCCTTATGTGGTTTGTGAGAAGAACAGACATGCAATGACACTGTTGATATGTGGTATGTGAAAAGAACACACATGCAATGACACTGGTGGATCCGTGTGTGGTCTGTGGGAAGAACACACATGCAATGGCACTGTTGATATGTGGTTTGTGAAAAGAACAGACATGCAATGACTCTAACTGTGGTTAATGAAAAGAGCAGACATGGAATGACACTGGTGGATCCATGTGTGGTTAATGAGAAGAACACACATGCAATGACACTGGGTTTGGTGCATGATATGGTTTGTGAGAAGAAAACACATGCAATGACTCTAAGTGTGGTTCATGAGAAAAACACACATGCAATGAATCTAGATGTGGTTCATGAAAAGAGCGGACATGCGATCACACCGGTGGATCCATGTGTGGTCTATGAGAGGAACACACATCCAATGACACCGGTGGATCCTTACGTGGTTTGTGAGAAGAACACACATGCAATGACACTGGTGATATGTCTTCTGTGGAAAGAACACACATGCAATGACACTGTTGGATCCATATGTGGTCTGTGAGAAGGACACACATGCAATGACACTGGTGGATCCATGTGTGGTCTGTTGGAAGAACACACATGCAATGACACTGGTGATATGTGGGTTGTGAAAAGAACAGACATGCAATGACTCTAACTGTGGTTAATGAAAAAAGCAGACGTGCAATGACACTGGTGGATCCATGCGTGGTTAATGAGAAGAACACACATGCAATGACACTGGGTTTGATTCATGATATGGTTTACGAGAAGAAGACACATGCAATGACTCTAGCTGTGGTTCATGAGAAGAACACACATGCAATGACTCTAGATGTTGTTCACGAAAAGAGCAGACATGCGATGACACCGGTGGATCCATGTGTGGTCTATGAGAGGAACACACATCCAATGACACTGGTGGATCCTTACGTGGTTTGTGAGAAGAACACACATGCAATGACACTGGTGATATGTGGTCTGTGAAAAGAACACACATGCAATGACACCGCAGGATCCATATGTGGTTTGTGAGAAGGACGCACATGCAATGACACTGGTGGATCCATGTGTGGTCAATGGGAAGAACACACATGCAATGACACTAGTGATATGTGGTTAATGAGAAGAACAGACATGCAATTACTCTAACTGTGGTTAATGAAAAGAGCAGACATGCAATGACACTGGTGGATCCATGTGTGGTTAATGAGAAGAACACACATGCAATGACACTTTGTATGATTCATGATATGGTTTGTGAGAAGAACACACATGCAATGACTCTAGCTGTGGTTCATGAGAAGAACACACATGCAATGACACTAGTGTATCCTTATGTGGTTTGTGAGAAGAACATACATGCAAGGACTCTAGCTGTGGTTCATGGAAAGAAGTCACATCCAATGACTCTAGCTGTGGTTCATGAGAAGAACACACATCCAATGACACTAGTGGATCCATGTGTGGTCTGTGAGAGGATCACACATGCAATGAGACTGTTGGATCCATATGTGGTCTATGAGAAGGACACACATGCAATGACACTAGTGGATCCATGTGTGGTTCATGGGAACAACACACATGCAAAGACACTGGTGATATGTGGTTCATGAGAAGAACGGACATGCAATGACTCTAAGTGTGGTTAATCAAAAGAGTAGACATGCAATGACACTGGTGGATCCATGTGTGGTTAATGAGAAGAACACACATGAAATAACACTGGGTGTGATTCATGATAGGGTTAGTGAGAAGAACACACATGCAATGACTCTAGATGTGGTTCATGATAAGATCAGACATGCTATGACACCGGTGGATCCATGTGTGGTCTATGAGAGGAACACACATCCAAGGACACCGGTGGATCCTTACGTGGTTTGTGAGAAGAACACACATGCAATGACACTGGTGATATGTGGTCTGTGAAAAGAACACACATGCAATGACACTGTTGGATCCATATGTGGTTTGTGAGAAGGACACACATGCAATGACACTGGTGGTTCCATGTGTGGTTCATGGGAAGAACACACATGCAATGACACTGGTGATATGTGGTTCATGAGAAGAACAGACATGCAATGAGTCTAACTGTGGTTAATGAAAATAGAAGACATGCAATGACACTAGTGGATCCATGTGTGGTTAATGAGAGGAACACACATGCAATGACACTGGTGATATGTGGTTCATGAGAAGAACAGACATGCAATGACTCTAAGTGTGGTTAATGAAAAGAGCAGACATGCAATGACACTGGTGGATCCATGTGTGGTTAATGAGAAGAACACACATGCAATAACACTGGGTTTGGTTCATGATATGGTTAGTGAGAAGAACACACATGCAATGACTCTAGTTGTGGTTCATGAGCAGAACACATCTCCAATGACTCTAGATGTGGTTCATGAAAAGAGCAGACATGCGATGACACCGGTGGATCCATGTGTGGTCTATCAGAGGAACACACATCCAATGACACTGGTGGATCCTTACGTGGTTTGTGAGAAGAACGCACATGCAAGGACAATAGCTGTGGTTCATGGAAAGAACACACATTCAATGACTCTAGCTGTGGTTCATGAGAAGAACACACATCCAATGACACTGGTGGATCCATGTGTGGTCTGTGAGAGGATCACACATGCAATGACTCTAACTGTGGTTCATGAAAAGAGCAGACATCCAATGACACCGGTGGATCCATGTGTGGTCTGTGGGAGGAACACACATCCAATGACACCAATGGATCCTTATGTGGTTTGTTAGAAAAACACACATGCAATGACACTGGTAATATATGGTCTGTGAAAAGAATACACATGCAATGACACTGTTGGATCCATATGTGGTTTGTGAGAAGGACACACATGCAATGACACTGGTGGATCCATGTGTGGTCTGTGGGAAGAACACACATGCAATGACACTGGTGATATGTGGTTCATGAGAAGAACAGACATGCAATGACTCTAACTATGGTTAATGAAAAGAGCAGACATGCAATGACACTGGTGGATCCATGTGTTGTTAATGAGAAGAACACACATGCAATGACACTGGGTGTGATTCATGATTTGGTCCGTGAGAAGAACACACATGCGATGACTCTAGCTGTGATTCATCAAAAGAAAATGCATGCAATGACGCTGGAGTATCCTTATGTGGTTTGTGAGAATAACACACATGCAAGGACTCTTGTTGTGGTTCATGGAAAGAACACACATCCAATGACTCTAGCTGTGGTTTATGACAAGAACAGACATCCAATGACACTGGTGGATCCATGTGTGGTTTGTGAAAAGAACAGACATGCAATGACTCTAACTGTGGTTCATGAAAAGAGCAGACATGCAATGACACCGATGGATCCATGTGTGGTCTGTGGGAGGAACACACATCCAATGACACCGGTGGATCCTTATGTGGTTTGTGAGAAGAACACACATGCAATGACACTGGTGATATGTGGTTCATGAGAAGAACAGACATGCAATGACTCTAACTATGGTTAATGAAAAGAGCAGACATGTGATGACACTTGTGGATCCATGTGTGGTTAATGAGAAGAACACACATGCAATGACACTGGGTGTGATTCATGATATGGTTTGTGAGAAGAACACACATCCAATGACTCTAGCTGAGGTTCATGAGAAGAACACACATGCAATGACACTGGTGTATCCTTATGTGGTTTGTGAGAAGAACACACATGCAAGGACTCTAGCTGTGGTTCATGGAAAGAACACACATCCAATGACTCTAGCTATGGTTCATGAGAAGAACACACATCCAATGACACTGGTGGATCCATGTGTGGTCTGTGAGAGGATCACACATGCAATGACTCTAACTGTGGGTCATGAAAAGAGCAGACATGCAATGACACCGGTGGATCCATGTGTGGTCTGTGGGAGGAACACACATCCAATGACACTGCTGGATCCATATGTGGTTTGTGAGAAGAACACACATGCAATGACACTGGTGGATCCATGTGTGGTCTGTGGGAAGAACACACATGCAATGACACTAGATGTGGTTCATGAAAAGAGGAGACGAGCAATGACACCGGTGGATCCATGTGCGGTCTATGAGAGGAACACACATCCAATGACACCGGTGGATCCTTATGTGGTTTGTGAGAAGAACACACATGCAATGACACTGTTGATATGTGGTATGTGAAAAGAACACACATGCAATGACACTGGTGGATCCGTGTGTGGTCTGTGGGAAGAACACACATGCAATGACACTGTTGATATGTGGTTTGTGAAAAGAACGGACATGCAATGACTCTAACTGTGGTTAATGAAAAGAGCAGACATGGAATGACACTGGTGGATCCATGTGTGGTTAATGAGAAGAACACACATGCAATGACACTGGGTGTGGTGCATGATATGGTTTGTGAGAAGAAAACACATCCAATGACACCGGTGGATCCTTATGTGGTTTGTGAGAAGAACACACATGCAATGACACTGTTGATATGTGGTATGTGAAAAGAACACACATGCAATGACACTGGTGGATCCGTGTGTGGTCTGTGGGAAGAACACACATGCAATGGCACTGTTGATATGTGGTTTGTGAAAAGAATGACATGCAATGACTCTAATCATGGTTAATGAAAAGAGCGTACATGGAATGACACTGTGGATCCTTTTGTGGTTTTTGAGAAGAACACACATGCAATGACACTGGGTTTGGTGCATGATATGGTTTGTGAGAAGAAAACACATGCAATGACTCTAAGTGTGGTTCATGAGAAAAACACACATGCAATGAATCTAGATGTGGTTCATGAAAAGAGCGGACATGCGATCACACCGGTGGATCCATGTGTGGTCTATGAGAGGAACACACATCCAATGACACCGGTGGATCCTTACGTGGTTTGTGAGAAGAACACACATGCAATGACACTGGTGATATGTCTTCTGTGGAAAGAACACACATGCAATGACACTGTTGGATCCATATGTGGTCTGTGAGAAGGACACACATGCAATGACACTGGTGGATCCATGTGTGGTCTGTTGGAAGAACACACATGCAATGACACTGGTGATATGTGGTTTGTGAAAAGAACAGACATGCAATGACTCTAACTGTGGTTAATGAAAAAAGCAGACGTGCAATGACACTGGTGGATCCATGCGTGGTTAATGAGAAGAACACACATGCAATGACACTGGGTTTGATTCATGATATGGTTTACGAGAAGAAGACACATGCAATGACTCTAGCTGTGGTTCATGAGAAGAACACACATGCAATGACTCTAGATGTTGTTCACGAAAAGAGCAGACATGCGATGACACCGGTGGATCCATGTGTTGTCTATGAGAGGAACACACATCCAATGACACTGGTGGATCCTTACGTGGTTTGTGAGAAGAACACACATTCAATGACACTGGTGATATGTGGTCTGTGAAAAGAACACACATGCAATGACACCGCAGGATCCATATGTGGTTTGTGAGAAGGACGCACATGCAATGACACTGGTGGATCCATGTGTGGTCAATGGGAAGAACACACATGCAATGACACTAGTGATATGTGGTTAATGAGAAGAACAGACATGCAATTACTCTAACTGTGGTTAATGAAAAGAGCAGACATGCAATGACACTGGTGGATCCATGTGTGGTTAATGAGAAGAACACACATGCAATGACACTTTGTATGATTCATGATATGGTTTGTGAGAAGAACACACATGCAATGACTCTAGCTGTGGTTCATGAGAAGAACACACATGCAATGACACTAGTGTATCCTTATGTGGTTTGTGAGAAGAACATACATGCAAGGACTCTAGCTGTGGTTCATGGAAAGAAGTCACATCCAATGACTCTAGCTGTGGTTCATGAGAAGAACACACATCCAATGACACTAGTGGATCCATGTGTGGTCTGTGAGAGGATCACACATGCAATGAGACTGTTGGATCCATATGTGGTCTATGAGAAGGACACACATGCAATGACACTAGTGGATCCATGTGTGGTTCATGGGAACAACACACATGCAATGACACTGGTGATATGTGGTTCATGAGAAGAACGGACATGCAATGACTCTAAGTGTGGTTAATCAAAAGAGTAGACATGCAATGACACTGGTGGATCCATGTGTGGTTAATGAGAAGAACACACATGCAATAACACTGGGTGTGATTCATGATAGGGTTAGTGAGAAGAACACACATGCAATGACTCTAGATGTGGTTCATGAAAAGAGCAGACATGCGATGACACCGGTGGATCCATGTGTGGTCTATGAGAGGAACACACATCCAAGGACACCGTGGATCTTACGTGGTTTGTGAGAAGAACACACATGCAATGACACTGGTGATATGTGGTCTGTGAAAAGAACACACATGCAATGACATTGTTGGATCCATATGTGGTTTGTGAGAAGGACACACATGCAATGACACTGGTGGTTCCATGTGTGGTTCATGGGAAGAACACACATGCAATGACACTGGTGATATGTGGTTCATGAGAAGAATGTACATGCAATGACTCTAACTGTGGTTAATGAAAATAGAAGACATGCAATGACACTAGTGGATCCATGTGTGGTTAATGAGAGGAACACACATGCAATGACACTGGTGATATGTGGTTCATGAGAAGAACAGACATGCAATGACTCTAAGTGTGGTTAATGAAAAGAGCAGACATGCAATGACACTGGTGGATCCATGTGTGGTTAATGAGAAGAACACACATGCAATAACACTGGGTTTGGTTCATGATATGGTTAGTGAGAAGAACACACATGCAATGACTCTAGTTGTGGTTCATGAGAAGAACACATCTCCAATGACTCTAGATGTGGTTCATGAAAAGAGCAGACATGCGATGACACCGGTGGATCCATGTGTGGTCTATGAGAGGAACACACATCCAATGACACTGGTGGATCCTTACGTGGTTTGTGAGAAGAACACACATGCAAGGACAATAGCTGTGGTTCATGGAAAGAACACACATTCAATGACTCTAGCTGTGGTTCATGAGAAGAACACACATCCAATGACACTGGTGGATCCATCTGTGGTCTGTGAGAGGATCACACATGCAATGACTCTAACTGTGGTTCATGAAAAGAGCAGACATCCAATGACACCGGTGGATCCATGTGTGGTCTGGGAGGAACACACATCCAATGACCTTCTTGGATCCATATGTGGTTTGTGAGAAGAACACACATGCAATGACACTGGTGGATCCATGTGTGGTCTGTGGGAAGAACACACATGCAATGACTCTAGATGTGGTTCATGAAAAGAGCAGACGAGCAATGACACCGGTGGATCCATGTGCGGTGTATGAGAGGAACACACATCCAATGACACCGGTGGATCCTTATGTGGTTTGTGAGAAGAACACACATGCAATGACACTGTTGATATGTGGTATGTGAAAAGAACACACATGCAATGACACTGGTGGATCCGTGTGTGGTCTGTGGGAAGAACACACATGCAATGACACTGTTGATATGTGGTTTGTGAAAAGAACAGACATGCAATGACTCTAACTGTGGTTAATGAAAAGAGCAGACATGGAATGACACTAGTGGATCCATGTGTGGTCCGTGAGAGGATCACACATGCAATGACAATAACTGTGGTTCATGAAAAGAGCAGACATGCAATGACACCGGTGGATCCATGTGTGGTCTGTGGGAGCAACACACATCCAATGACACTGTTGGATCCATATGTGGTTTGTGAGAAGAACACACGTGCAATGACACTACTAATATGTGGTCTGTGAAAAGAGACATGCGATGACACCGGTGGATCCATGTGTGGTCTATGAGAGGAACACACATCCAATGACGCTGGTGGATCCTTACGTTGTTTGTGAGAAGAACACACATGCAATGACACTGGTGATATGTGGTCTGTGAAAAGAACAAACATGCAATGACACTGTTGGATCCATATGTGGTCTGTGAGAAGGACACACATGCAATGACACTGGTGGATCCATGTGTTGTTCATGGGATGAACACACATGCAATGACACGGGTGATATGTGGTTCATGAGAAGAACAGACATGGAATGACTCTAAGTATGGTTAATGAAAAGAGCAGACATGCAATGACACTGGTGGATCCATGTGTGGTTAATGAGAAGAAGACACATGCAATGACACTGGGTGTGATTCATGATATGGTTAGTGAGAAGAACACACATGCAATGACTCTAGTTGTGGTTCATGAGAACAACACATATCCAATGACTCTAGATGTGGTTCATGAAAAGAGCAGACATGCGATGACACCGGTGGATCATGTGTGGTCTATGATAGGAACACACATCCAATGACACCAATGGATCCTTATGTGGTTTGTTAGAAAAACACACATGCAATGACACTGGTAATATATGGTCTGTGAAAAGAATACACATGCAATGACACTGTTGGATCCATATGTGGTTTGTGAGAAGGACACACATGCAATGACATGGTGGATCCATGTGTGGTGCTGGGAAGAACACACATGCAATGACACTGGTGATATGTGGTTCATGAGAAGAATGTACATGCAATGACTCTAACTATGGTTAATGAAAAGAGCAGACATGCAATGACACTGGTGGATCCATGTGTTGTTAATGAGAAGAACACACATGCAATGACACTGGGTGTGATTCATGATATGGTTAGTGAGAAGAACACACATGCAATGACTCTAGTTGTGGTTCATGAGAACAACACATATCCAATGACTCTAGATGTGGTTCATGAAAAGAGCAGTCATGCGATGACACCGGTGGATCATGTGTGGTCTATGATAGGAACACACATCCAATGACACCAATGGATCCTTATGTGGTTTGTTAGAAAAACACACATGCAATGACACTGGTAATATATGGTCTGTGAAAAGAATACACATGCAATGACACTGTTGGATCCATATGTGGTTTGTGAGAAGGACACACATGCAATGACACTGGTGGATCCATGTGTGGTCTGTGGGAAGAACACACATGCAATGACACTGGTGATATGTGGTTCATGAGAAGAACAGACATGCAATGACTCTAACTATGGTTAATGAAAAGAGCAGACATGCAATGACACTGGTGGATCCATGTGTTGTTAATGAGAAGAACACACATGCAATGACACTGGGTGTGATTCATGATTTGCTCCGTGAGAAGAACACACATGCAATGACTCTAGCTGTGATTCATCAAAAGAACATGCATGCAATGACGCTGGAGTATCCTTATGTGGTTTGTGAGAATAACACACATGCAAGGACTCTTGTTGTCGTTCATGGAAAGAACACACATCCAATGACTCTAGCTGTGGTTTATGAGAAGAACAGACATCCAATGACACTGGTGGATCCATGTGTGGTTTGTGAAAAGAACAGACATGCAATGACTCTAACTGTGGTTCATGAAAAGAGCAGACATGCAATGACACCGATGGATCCATGTGTGGTCTGTGGGAGGAACACACATCCAATGACACCGGTGGATCCTTACGTGGTTTGTGAGAAGAACACACATGTAAGGACAATAGCTGTGGTTCATGGAAAGAACACACATTCAATGACTCTAGCTGTGGTTCATGAGAAGAACACACATCCAATGACACTGGTGGATCCATGTGTGGTCTGTGAGAGGATCACACATGCAATGACTCTAACTGTGGTTCATGAAAAGAGCAGACATCCAATGACACCGGTGGATCCATGTGTGGGCTGTGGGAGGAACACACATCCAATGACACTGCTGGATCCATATGTGGTTTGTGAGAAGAACACACATGCAATGACACTGTTGGATCCATGTGTGTTCTGTGGGAAGAACACACATGCAATGACTCTAGATGTGGTTCATGACAAGAGCAGACGAGCAATGACACTGGTGGATCCATGTGCGGTGTATGAGAGGAACACACATCCAATGACACCGGTGGATCCTTATGTGGTTTGTGAGAAGAACACACATGCAATGACACTGTTGATATGTGGTATGTGAAAAGAACACACATGCAATGACACTGGTGGATCCGTGTGTGGTCTGTGGGAAGAACACACATGCAATGACACTGTTGATATGTGGTTTGTGAAAAGAACAGACATGCAATGACTCTAGCTGTGGTTAATGAAAAGAGCAGACATGGAATGACACTAGTGGATCCATGTGTGGTCCGTGAGAGGATCACACATGCAATGACAATAACTGTGGTTCATGAAAAGAGCAGACATGCAATGACACCGGTGGATCTATGTGTGGTCTGTGGGAGGAACACACATCCAATGACACTGTTGGATCCATATGTGGTTTGTGAGAAGAACACACATGCAATGACACTACGGATATGTGGTCTGTGAAAAGAGACATGCGATGACACCGGTGGATCCATGTGTGGTCTATGAGAGGAACACACATCCAATGACGCCGGTGGATCCTTACGTTGTTTGTGAGAAGAACACACATGCAATGACACTGGTGATATGTGGTCTGTGAAAAGAACAAACATGCAATGACACTGTTGGATCCATATGTGGTCTGTGAGAAGGACACACATGCAATGACACTGGTGGATCCATGTGTTGTTCATGGGATGAACACACATGCAATGACACGGGTGATATGTGGTTCATTAGAAGAACAGACATGGAATGACTCTAAGTATGGTTAATGAAAAGAGCAGACATGCAATGACACTGGTGGATCCATGTGTGGTTAATGAGAAGAAGACACATGCAATGACACTGGGTGTGATTCATGATATGGTTAGTGAGAAGAACACACATGCAATGACTCTAGTTGTGGTTCATGAGAACAACACATATCCAATGACTCTAGATGTGGTTCATGAAAAGAGCAGACATGCGATGACACCGGTGGATCATGTGTGGTCTATGATAGGAACACACATCCAATGACACCAATGGATCCTTATGTGGTTTGTTAGAAAAACACACATGCAATGACACTGGTAATATATGGTCTGTGAAAAGAATACACATGCAATGACACTGTTGGATCCATATGTGGTTTGTGAGAAGGACACACATGCAATGACACTGGTGGATCCATGTGTGGTCTGTGGGAAGAACACACATGCAATGACACTGGTGATATGTGGTTCATGAGAAGAACAGACATGCAATGACTCTAACTATGGTTAATGAAAAGAGCAGACATGCAATGACACTGGTGGATCCATGTGTTGTTAATGAGAAGAACACACATGCAATGACACTGGGTGTGATTCATGATATGGTTAGTGAGAAGAACACACATGCAATGACTCTAGTTGTGGTTCATGAGAACAACACATATCCAATGACTCTAGATGTGGTTCATGAAAAGAGCAGACATGCGATGACACCGGTGGATCATGTGTGGTCTATGATAGGAACACACATCCAATGACACCAATGGATCCTTATGTGGTTTGTTAGAAAAACACACATGCAATGACACTGGTAATATATGGTCTGTGAAAAGAATACAAATGCAATGACACTGTTGGATCCATATGTGGTTTGTGAGAAGGACACACATGCAATGACACTGGTGGATCCATGTGTGGTCTGTGGGAAGAACACACATGCAATGACACTGGTGATATGTGGTTCATGAGAAGAACAGACATGCAATGACTCTAACTATGGTTAATTAAAAGAGCAGACATGCAATGACACTGGTGGATCAATGTGTTGTTAATGAGAAGAACACACATTCAATGACACTGGGTGTGATTCATGATTTGCTCCGTGAGAAGAACACACATGCAATGACTCTAGCTGTGATTCATCAAAAGAACATGCATGCAATGACGCTGGAGTATCCTTATGTGGTTTGTGAGAATAACACACATGCAAGGACTCTTGTTGTGGTTCATGGAAAGAACACACATCCAATGACTCTAGCTGTGGTTTATGAGAAGAACAGACATCCAATGACACTGGTGGATCCATGTGTGGTTTGTGAAAAGAACAGACATGCAATGACTCTAACTGTGGTTCATGAAAAGAGCAGACATGCAATGACACCGATGGATCCATGTGTGGTCTGTGGGAGGAACAAACATCCAATGACACCGGTGGATCCTTATGTGGTTTGTGAGAAGAACACACATGCAATGACACTGGTGATATGTGGTTCATGAGAAGAACAGACATGCAATGACTCTAACTATGGTTAATGAAAAGAGCAGACATGCGATGACACTTGTGGATCCATGTGTGGTTAATGAGAAGAACACACATGCAATGACACTGGGTGTGATTCATGATATGGGTTGTGAGAAGAACACACATGCAATGACACTGGTGATATGTGGTTCATGAGAAGAACAGACATGCAATGACTCTAACTATGGTTAATGAAAAGAGCAGACATGCGATGACACTTGTGGATCCATGTGTGGTTAATGAGAAGAACACACATGCAATGACACTGGGTGTGATTCATGATATGGTTTGTGAGAAGAACACACATGCAATGACTCTAGCTGAGGTTCATGAGAAGAACACACATGCAATGACACTGGTGTATCCTTATGTGGTTTTTGAGAAGAACACACATGCAAGGACTCTAGCTGTGGTTCATGGAAAGAACACACATCCAATGACTCTAGCTATGGTTCATGAGAAGAACACACATCCAATGACACTGGTGGATCCATGTGTGGTCTGTGAGAGGATCACACATGCAATGACTCTAACTGTGGGTCATGAAAAGAGCAGACATGCAATGACACCGGTGGATCCATGTGTGGTCTGTGGGAGGAACACACATCCAATAACACTACTGGATCCATATGTGGTTTGTGAGAAGAACACACATGCAATGACACTGGTGGATCCATGTGTGGTCTGTGGGAAGAACACACATGCAATGACACTAGATGTGGTTCATGAAAAGAGCAGACGAGCAATCACAACGGTGGATCCATGTGCGGTCTATGAGAGGAACACACATCCAATGACACCGGTGGATACTTATGTGGTTTGTGAGAAGAACACACATGCAATGACACTGTTGATATGTGGTATGTGAAAAGAACACACATGCAATGACACTGGTGGATCCGTGTGTGGTCTGTGGGAAGAACACACATGCAATGACACTGTTGATATGTGGTTTGTGAAAAGAACAGACATGCAATGACTCTAACTGTGGTTAATGAAAAGAGCAGACATGGAATGACACTGGTGGATCCATGTGTGGTTAATGAGAAGAACACACATGCAATGACACTGGGTGTGGTGCATGATATGGTTTGTGAGAAGAAAACACATGCAATGACTCTAAGTGTGGTTCATGAGAAAAACACACATGCAATGAATCTAGATGTGGTTCATGAAAAGAGCGGACATGCGATCACACCGGTGGATCCATGTGTGGTCTATGAGAGGAACACACATCCAATGACACCGGTGGATCCTTACGTGGTTTGTGAGAAGAACACACATGCAATGACACTGGTGATATGTCTTCTGTGGAAAGAACACACATGCAATGACACTGTTGGATCCATATGTGGTCTGTGAGAAGGACACACATGCAATGACACTGGTGGATCCATGTGTGGTCTGTGGGAAGAACACACATGCAATGACACTGGTGATATGTGGTTTGTGAAAAGAACAGACATGCAATGACTCTAACTGTGGTTAATGAAAAAAGCAGACGTGCAATGACACTGGTGGATCCATGCGTGGTTAATGAGAAGAACACACATGCAATGACACTGGGTTTCATTCATGATATGGTTTACGAGAAGAAGACACATGCAATGACTCTAGTTGTGGTTCATGAGAAGAACACACATGCAATGACTCTAGATGTTGTTCACGAAAAGAGCAGACATGCGATGACACCGGTGGATCCATGTGTGGTCTATGAGAGGAACACACATCCAATGACACTGGTGGATCCTTACGTGGTTTGTGAGAAGAACACACATGCAATGACACTGGTGATATGTGGTTCATGAGAAGAACAGACATGCAATGACTCTAACTATGGTTAATGAAAAGAGCAGACATGCAATGACACTGGTGGATCCATGTGTTGTTAATGATAAGAACACACATGCAATGACACTGGGTGTGATTCGTGATTTGCTCCGTGAGAAGAACACACATGCAATGACTCTAGCTGTGATTCATCAAAAGAACATGCATGCAATGACGCTGGAGTATCCTTATGTGGTTTGTGAGAATAACACACATGCAAGGACTCTTGTTGTGGTTCATGGAAAGAACACACATCCAATGACTCTAGCTGTGGTTTATGAGAAGAACAGACATCCAATGACACTGGTGGATCCATGTGTGGTTTGTGAAAAGAACAGACATGCAATGACTCTAACTGTGGTTCATGAAAAGAGCAGACATGCAATGACACCGATGGATCCATGTGTGGTCTGTGGGAGGAACAAACATCCAATGACACCGGTGGATCCTTATGTGGTTTGTGAGAAGAACACACATGCAATGACACTGGTGATATGTGGTTCATGAGAAGAACAGACATGCAATGACTCTAACTATGGTTAATGAAAAGAGCAGACATGCGATGACACTTGTGGATCCATGTGTGGTTAATGAGAAGAACACACATGCAATGACACTGGGTGTGATTCATGATATGGTTTGTGAGAAGAACACACATGCAATGACACTGGTGATATGTGGTTCATGAGAAGAACAGACATCCAATGACTATAACTATGGTTAATGAAAAGAGCAGACATGCGATGACACTTGTGGATCCATGTGTGGTTAATGAGAAGAACACACATGCAATGACACTGGGTGTGATTCATGATATGGTTTGTGAGAAGAACACACATGCAATGACTCTAGCTGAGGTTCATGAGAAGAACACACATGCAATGACACTGGTGTATCCTTATGTGGTTTTTGAGAAGAACACACATGCAAGGACTCTAGCTGTGGTTCATGGAAAGAACACACATCCAATGACTCTAGCTATGGTTCATGAGAAGAACACACATCCAATGACACTGGTGGATCCATGTGTGGTCTGTGAGAGGATCACACATGCAATGACTCTAACTGTGGGTCATGAAAAGAGCAGACATGCAATGACACCGGTGGATCCATGTGTGGTCTGTGGGAGGAACACACATCCAATGACACTGCTGGATCCATATGTGGTTTGTGAGAAGAACACACATGCAATGACACTGGTGGATCCATGTGTGGTCTGTGGGAAGAACACACATGCAATGACACTAGATGTGGTTCATGAAAAGAGCAGACGAGCAATGACAACGGTGGATCCATGTGCGGTCTATGAGAGGAACACACATCCAATGACACCGGTGGATACTTATGTGGTTTGTGAGAAGAACACACATGCAATGACACTGTTGATATGTGGTATGTGAAAAGAACACACATGCAATGACACTGGTGGATCCGTGTGTGGTCTGTGGGAAGAACACACATGCAATGACACTGTTGATATGTGGTTTGTGAAAGAATGTACATGCAATGACTCTAACTGTGGTTAATGAAAAGAGCAGACATGGAATGACACTGGTGGATCCATGTGTGGTTAATGAGAAGAACACACATGCAATGACACTAGGTGTGGTGCATGATATGGTTTGTGAGAAGAAAACACATGCAATGACTCTAAGTGTGGTTCATGAGAAAAACACACATGCAATGAATCTAGATGTGGTTCATGAAAAGAGCGGACATGCGATCACACCGGTGGATCCATGTGTGGTCTATGAGAGGAACACACATCCAATGACACCGGTGGATCCTTACGTGGTTTGTGAGAAGAACACACATGCAATGACACTGGTGATATGTCTTCTGTGGAAAGAACACACATGCAATGACACTGTTGGATCCATATGTGGTCTGTGAGAAGGACACACATGCAATGACACTGGTGGATCCATGTGTGGTCTGTGGGAAGAACACACATGCAATGACACTGGTGATATGTGGTTTGTGAAAAGAACAGACATGCAATGACTCTAACTGTGGTTAATGAAAAAAGCAGACGTGCAATGACACTGGTGGATCCATGCGTGGTTAATGAGAAGAACACACATGCAATGACACTGGGTTTGATTCATGATATGGTTTACGAGAAGAAGACACATGCAATGACTCTAGCTGTGGTTCATGAGAAGAACACACATGCAATGACTCTAGATGTTGTTCACGAAAAGAGCAGACATGCGATGACACCGGTGGATCCATGTGTGGTCTATGAGAGGAACACACATCCAATGACACTGGTGGATCCTTACGTGGTTTGTGAGAAGAACACACATGCAATGACACCGGTGATATGTGGTCTGTGAAAAGAACACACATGCAATGACACCGCAGGATCCATATGTGGTTTGTGAGAAGGACGCACATGCAATGACACTGGTGGATCCATGTGTGGTCAATGGGAAGAACACACATGCAATGACACTAGTGATATGTGGTTAATGAGAAGAACAGACATGCAATGACTCTAACTGTGGTTAATGAAAAGAGCAGACATGCAATGACACTGGTGGATCCATGTGTGGTTAATGAGAAGAACACACATGCAATGACACTTTGTATGATTCATGATATGGTTTGTGAGAAGAACACACATGCAATGACTCTAGCTGTGGTTCATGAGAAGAACACACATGCAATGACACTGGTGTATCCTTATGTGGTTTGTGAGAAGAACATACATGCAAGGACTCTAGCTGTGGTTCATGGAAAGAAGTCACATCCAATGACTCTAGCTGTGGTTCATGAGAAGAACACACATCCAATGACACTAGTGGATCCATGTGTGGTCTATGAGAGGATCACACATGCAATGACTCTAACTATGGTTCATGAAAAGTGCAGACATCCAATGACACCGGTGGATCCATGTGTGGTCTGTGGGAGGAACACACATCCAATGACACTGCTGGATCCATGTGTGGTCTGTGGGAAGAACACACATGCAATGACACTAGATGTGGTTCATGAAAAGAGCAGACGAGCAATGACACCGGTGGATCCATGTGCGGTCTATGAGAGGAACACACACATCCAATGACACCGGTGGATCCTTATGTGGTTTGTGAGAAGAACACACATGCAATGACGTTGTTGATATGTGGTATGTGAAAAGAACACACATGCAATGACACTGGTGGATCCGTGTGTGGTCTGTGGGAAGAACACACATGCAATGACACTGTTGATATGTGGTTTGTGAAAAGAACAGACATGCAATGACTCTAACTGTGGTGAATGAAAAGAGCAGACATGGAATGACACTGGTGGATCCATGTGTGGTTAATGATAAGAACACACATGCAATGACACTGGGTGTGGTGCATGATATGGTTTGTGAGAATAAAACACATGCAATGACTCTAAGTGTGGTTCATGAGAAAAACACACATGCAATGAATCTAGATGTGGTTCATGAAAAGAGCGGACATGCGATCACACCGGTGGATCCATGTGTGGTCTATGAGAGGAACACACATCCAATGACACCGGTGGATCCTTACGTGGTTTGTGAGAAGAACACACATGCAATGACACTGGTGATATGTCTTCTGTGGAAAGAACACACATGCAATGACACTGTTGGATCGATATGTGGTTTGTGAGAAGGACACACATGCAATGACAATGGTGGATCCATGTGTGGTCTGTGGGAAGAACACACATGCAATGACACTGGTGATATGTGGTTTGTGAAAAGAACAGACATGCAATGACTCTAACTGTGGTTAATGAAAAAAGCAGACGTGCAATGACACTGGTGGATCCATGCGTGGTTAATGAGAAGAACACACATGCAATGACACTGGGTTTGATTCATGATATGGTTTACGAGAAGGAGACACATGCAATGACTCTAGCTGTGGTTCATGAGAAGAACACACATGCAATGACTCTAGATGTGGTTCACGAAAAGAGCAGACATGCGATGACACCGGTGGATCCATGTGTGGTCTATGAGAGGAACACACATCCAATGACACTGGTGGATCCTTACGTGGTTTGTGAGAAGAACACACATGCAATGACACTGGTGATATGTGGTCTGTGAAAAGAACACACATGCAATGACACTGCAGGATCCATATGTGGTTTGTGAGAAGGACGCACATGCAATGACACTGGTGGATCCATGTGTGGTCAATGGGAAGAACACACATGCAATGACACTAGTGATATGTGGTTAATGAGAAGAACAGACATGCAATGACTCTAACTGTGGTTAATGAAAAGAGCAGACATGCAATGGCACTGGTGGATCCATGTGTGGTTAATGAGAAGAACACACATGCAATGACACTTTGTATGATTCATGATATGGTTTGTGAGAAGAACACACATGCAATGACTCTAGCTGTGGTTCATGAGAAGAACACACATGCAATGACACTGGTGTATCCTTATGTGGTTTGTGAGAAGAACATACATGCAAGGACTCTAGCTGTGGTTCATGGAAAGAAGTTACATCCAATGACTCTAGCTGTGGTTCATGAGAAGAACACACATCCAATGACACTAGTGGATCCATGTGTGGTCTGTGAGAGGATCACACATCCAATGACTCTAACTGTGGTTCATGAAAAGTGAAGACATCCAATGACACCGGTGGATCCATGTGTGGTCTGTGGGAGGAACACACATCCAATGAAACTGCTGGATCCATATGTGGTTTGTGAGAAGAACACACATGCAATGACACTGGTGGATCCATGTGTGGTCTGTGGGAAGAACACACATGCAATGACACTAGATGTGGTTCATGAAAAGAGCAGACGAGCAATGACACCGGTGGATCCATGTGCGGTCTATAAGAGGAACACACATTCAATGACACCGGTGGATCCTTATGTGGTTTGTGAGAAGAACACACATGCAATGACACTGTTGATATGTGGTATGTGAAAAGAACACACATGCAATGACACTGGTGGATCCGTGTGTGGTCTGTGGGAAGAACACACATGCAATGACACTGTTGATATGTGGTTTGTGAAAAGAACAGACATGCAATGACTCTAACTGTGGTTAATGAAAAGAGCAGACATGGAATGACACTGGTGGATCCATGTGTGGTTAATGAGAAGAACACACATGCAATGACACTGGGTGTGGTGCATGATATGGTTTGTGAGAAGAAAACACATGCAATGACTCTAAGTGTGGTTCATAAGAAAAACACACATGCAATGAATCTAGATGTGGTTCATGAAAAGAGCAGACATGCGATCACACCGGTGGATCCATGTGTGGTCTATGAGAGGAACACACATCCAATGACACCGGTGGATCCTTACGTGGTTTGTGAGAAGAACACACATGCAATGACACTGGTGATATGTCTTCTGTGGAAAGAACACACATGCAATGACACTGTTGGATCCATATGTGGTTTGTGAGAAGGACACACATGCAATGACACTGGTGGATCCATGTGTGGTCTGTGGGAAGAACACACATGCAATGACACTGGTGATATGTGGTTTGTGAAAAGAACAGACATGCAATGACTCTAACTGTGGTTAATGAAAAAAGCAGACGTGCAATGACACTGGTGGATCCATGCGTGGTTAATGAGAAGAACACACATGCAATGACACTGGGTTTGATTCATGATATGGTTTTACGAGAAGGAGACACATGCAATGACTCTAGCTGTGGTTCATGAGAAGAACACACATGCAATGACTCTAGATGTGGTTCACGAAAAGAGCAGACATGCGATGACACCGGTGGATCCATGTGTGGTCTATGAGAGGAACACACATCCAATGACACTGGTGGATCCTTACTTGGTTTGTGAGAAGAACACACATGCAATGACACTGGTGATATGTGGTCTATGAAAAGAACACACATGCAATGACACCGCAGGATCCATATGTGGTTTGTGAGAAGGACGCACATGCAATGACACTGGTGGATCCATGTGTGGTCAATGGGAAGAACACACATGCAATGACACTAGTGATATGTGGTTAATGAGAAGAACAGACATGCAATGACTCTAACTGTGGTTAATGAAAAGAGCAGACATGCAATGGCACTGGTGGATCCATGTGTGGTTAATTAGAAGAACACACATGCAATGACACTTTGTATGATTCATGATATGGTTTGTGAGAAGAACACACATGCAATGACTCTAGCTGTGGTTCATGAGAAGAAGACACATGCAATGACACTGGTGTATCCTTATGTGGTTTGTGAGAAGAACATACATGCAAGGACTCTAGCTGTGGTTCATGGAAAGAACACACATCCAATGACTCTAGCTGTGGTTCATGAGAAGAACACACATCCAATGACACTAGTGGATCCATGTGTGTTCTGTGAGAGGATCACACATGCAATGACTCTAACTGTGGTTCATGAAAAGTGCAGACGTCCAATGACACCGGTGGATCCATGTGTGGTCTGTGGGAGTAACACACATCCAATGACACTGCTGGGTCCATGTGTGGTTTGTGAGAAGAACACACATGCAATGACACTGGTGGATCCATGTGTGGTCTGTGGGAAGAACACATATGCAATGACTCTAGATGTGGTTCATGATATGGTTTGTGAGAAGAACACACATGCAATGACTCTAGATGTGGTTCATGAGAAGAACACACATGCAATGACTCTATATGTGGTTCATGAAATGAGCAGACATGCAATGACACCGGTGGTTCCATGTGTGGTCTATGAGAGGAACACACATCCAATGACACCGGTGGATCCTTATGTGGTTTGTGAGAAGAACACACATGCAATGACACTGGTGATATGTGGTCTGTGAAAAGAACACACATGCAATGACACTGGTGGATCCATATGTGGTTTGTGAGAAGGACACACATGCAATGACACTGGTGGAACCATGTGTGGTATGTGGGAAGAACACACATGCAATGACACTAGTGATATGTTGTTCGTGAAAAGAACAGACATGCAATGACTCTAACAGTGGTTAATGAAAAGAGCACACATGCAATGACGCTGGTGGATCCATGCGTGGTTAATGAGAAGACCACACATGCAATGACACTGTGTGTGGTTCATGATGTGGTTTGTGAGAAGAACACACATGCAATGACTCTAGCAATGGTTCATGAGAAGAAAACACATGCAATGACTCTAGATGTGGTTCATGAAAGAACAGACATGCGATGACACCGGTGGATCCATGTGTGGTCTATGAGAGGAACACACATCCAATGACGCCGGTGGATCCTTACGTTGTTTGTTAGAAGAACACACATGCAATGACACCGGTGATATGTGGTCTGTGAAAAGAACACACATGCAATGACACTGTTGGATCCATATGTGGTCTGTGAGAAGGACACACATGCAATGACACTGGTGGATCCATGTGTTGTTCATGGGAAGAACACACATAAAATGACACTGGTGTTATGTGGTTCATGATAGGAACAGACAGGCAATGACTCTAAGTGTGGTTAATGAAAAGAGCAGACATGCAATGACACTGGTGGATCCATGTGTGGTTAATGAGAAGAACACACATGCAATGACACTGGGTGTGATTCATGATATGGTTAGTGAGAGGAAAGCACATGCAATGACTCTAGTTGTGGTTCATGAGAAGAACACATATCCAATGACTCTAGATGTGGTTCATGAAAAGAGCAGACATGCGATGACATCGGTGGATCCATGTGTGGTCTATGATAGGAACACACATCCAATGACACCAGTGGATCCTTATGTGGTTTGTGAGAAAACACACATGCAATGACACTGGTGATATGTGGTCTGTGAAAAGAACACACATGCAATGACACTGTTGGATCCATATGTGGTTTGTGAGAAGGACACACATGCAATGACACTGGTGGATCCTTGTGTGGTCTGTGGGAAGAACACACATGCAATGACACTGGTGATATGTGGTTTGTGAAAAGAACAGACATGCAATGACTCTAACTATGGTTAATGAAAAGAGCAGACATGCGATGACACTTGTGGATCCATGTGTGGTTAATGAGAAGAACACACATGCAATGACACTGGGTGTGATTCATGATATGGTTTGTGATAAGAACACACATGCAATGACTCTAGATGTGGTTCATGAGAAGAACACACATGCAATGACACTGGTGTATCCTTATGTGGTTTGTGAGAAGAACACACATGCAAGGACTCTAGCTATGGTTCATGGAAAGAACACACATCCAATGACTCTAGCTATGGTTCATGAGAAGAAGATCCATGTGTGGTCTGTGAGAGGATCACACATGCAATGACTCTAACTGTGGTTCATGAAAAGAGTAGACATGCAATGACACCGGTGGATCCATGTGTGGTCTATGGGAGGAACACACATCCAATGACACTGCTGGATCCATATGTGGTTTTTGAGAAGAACACACATGCAATGACACTGGTGGATCCATGTGTGGTCTGTGGGAAGAACACACATGCAATGACTCTAGATGTGGTTCATGAAAAGAGCAGACGAGCAATGAAACCGGTGGATCCATGTGCGGTCTATGAGAGGAACACACATCCAATGACATCGGTGGATCCTTATGTGGTTTGTGATAAGAACACACATGCAATGACACTGTTGATATGTGGTATGTGAAAAGAACACACATGCAATGACACTGGTGGATCCATGTGTGGTCTTTGGGAAGAACACACATGCAATGACAGTGTTGATGTGTGGTTTGTGAAAAGAACAGACATGCAATGACTCTAACTGTGGTTAATGAAAAGAGAAGACATGGAATGACACTGGTGGATCCATGTGTGGTTAATGAGAAGAGCACACATGCAATGACACTAGGTGTGGTGCATGATATGGTTTGTGAGAAGAAAACACATGCAATGACTCTAAGTGTGGTTCATGAGAAAAACACACATGCAATAACTCTAGATGTGGTTCATTAAAGGAGCAGACAAGCGATCACACCGGTGGATTCATGTGTGGTCTATGAGAGGAACACACATCCAATGACACCGGTGGATCCTTACGAGGTTTGTGAGAAGAACACACATGCAATGACACTGGTGATATGTCTTCTGTGGAAAGAACACACATGCAATGACACTGTTGGATCCATATGTGGTCTGTGAGAAGGACACACATGCAATGACACTGGTGGATCCATGTGTGGTATGTGGGAAGAACACACATGCAATGACACTGGTGATATGTGGTTTGTGAAATGAACAGATATGCAATGACTCTAACTGTGGTTAATGAAAAAGCAGACGTGCAATGACACTGGTGGATCCATGCATGGTTAATGATAAGAACACACATGCAATGACACTGGGTCTGATTCATGATATGGTTTATGAGAAGAAGACACCTGCAATGACTCTAGCTGTGGTTCATGAGAAGAACACACATGCAATGACTCTAGATGTGGTTCACGAAAAGAGCAGACATGCGATGACACCGGTGGATCCATGTGTGGTCTATGAGAGGAACACGCATCCAATGTCACAGGTGGATCCTTACGTGGTTTGTGAGAAGAACACACATGCAATGACACTTGTGATATGTGGTCTGTGAAAAGAACACACATGCAATGACACCGCGGGATCCATATGTGGTTTGTGAGAAGGACGCACATGCAATGACACTGGTGGATCCATGTGTGGTCAATGGGAAGAACACACATGCAATGACACTAGTGATATGTGGTTCATGAGAAGAACAGACATGCAATGACTCTAACTGTGGTTAATGAAAAGAGCAGACATGCAATGACACTGGTGGATCCATGTGTGGTTAATGAGAAGAACACACATGCAATGACACTGGGTATGATTCATGATATGGTTTGTGAGAAGAACACACATGCAATGACACTAGCTGTGGTTCATGAGAAGAACACACATGGAATGACTCTAGATGTGCTTCATGAAAAGAACAGACATGCGATGACACCGGTGGATCCATGTGTGGTCTATGAGAGGAACACACATCCAATGACGCGGGTGGATCCTTATGTGGTTTGTGAGAAGAGCACATCTGCAATGACACTGGTGATATGTGGTCTGTGAAAAGAACACACATGCAATGACACTGTTGGATCCATATGTGGTCTGTGAGAAGGACACACAAGCAATGACACTAGTGGATCCATGTGTGGTTCATGGGAAGAACACACATGCAACGACACTGGTGATATGTGGTGCATGAGAAGATCAGACATGCAATGACACTGGTGGATCCATGTGTGGTTAATGAGAAGAACACACATGCAATGACACTGGGTGTGATTCATGATATGGTTTGTGAGAAGAACACACATGCAATGACTCTAGTTGTGGTTCATGAGAAGAACACACATGCAATGACTCTAGATGTGGTTCATGAAAAGAGCAGACATGCGATGACACCGGTGGATCCATGTGTGGTCTATGAGAGGAACACACATCCAATGACACTGGTGGATCCTTACGTGGTTTTTGAGAAAAACACACATGCAATGACACTGGTGATATGTGGTCTGTGAAAAGAACACACATGCAATGACACTGTTGGATCCATATGTGGTCTGTGAGAAGGACACACATGCAATGACACTAGTGGGTCCATGTGTGGTTCATGGGAAGAACACACATGCAATGACACTGGTGATATGTGGTTCATTAGAAGAACATACATGCAATGACTCTAACTGTGGTTAATGAAAAGAGCAGACATGCAATGACACTAGTGGATCCATGTGTGGTTAATGAGAAGAACACACATGCAATGACACTGGGTGTGATTCATGATATGGTTTGTGAGAAGAACACACATGCAATGACTCTAGCTGTGGTTCATGAGAAGAACACGCATGCAATTACACTGGTGTATCCTTATGTGGTTTGTGAGAAGAACACACATGCAAGGACTCTAGATGTGGTTCATGGAAAAACACACATCCAATGACTCTAGCTGTGGTTCATGAGAAGAACACACATCCAATGACGCTGGTGGATCCATGCATGGTTTGTGCGAGGATCACACATGCAATGACTCTAACTGTGGTTCATGAAAAGAGCAGACATGCAATGACACTTGTGGATCCATGTGTGGTCTGTGCGAGGAACACACATCCAATGACACTATTGGATCCATATGTAGTTTGTGAGAAGAACACACATGCAATGACACTGGTGGATCCATGTGTGGTCTGTGGGAAGAACACACATGCAATGATTCTAGATGTGGTTCATGAAAAGAGAAGACGTGCAATGACACCATCGGATCCATGTGTGGTCTATGAGAGGAACACCCATCCAATGACGCCAGTGGATCCATATGTGGTTTGTGAGAAGAACACACATGCAATGACACTGGTGATATGGGGTCTGTGAAAAGAAGATACATGCAATGACACTGGTTGTTCCATATGTGGTTTGTGAGAAGGACACACATGCAAGGACACTGGTGGATCCATGTGTGGTCTGTGGGAAGAACACACATGCAATGACACTAATATGTCGTTTGTGAAAAGAACAGACATGCAATGACTCTAACTGTGGTTAATGAAAAGAGCACACATGCAATGACACTGGTGGATCCATGCGTGGTTAATGAGAAGAACACACATGCAATGACACTAGGTGTGGTTCATGATGTGGTTTGTGAGATGAACACACATGCAATGACTCTAGCTGTGGTTCATGAGAAGAACACATATGCAATGACTCTAGATGTGCTTCATGAAAAGAATAGACATGCGATGACACCGGTGGATCCATGTGTGGTCTATGAGAGGAACACACATCCAATGACGCCGGTGGATCCTTACGTGGTTTGTGAGAAGAGCACATTTGCAATGACACTGGTGATATGTGGTCTGTGAAAAGAACACACATGCAATGACACTGTTGGATCCATATGTGGTCTGTGAGAAGGACACACATGCAATGACACTGGTGGATCCATGTGTGGTCTGTGCGAAGAACACACATGCAATGACACTGGTGATATGTGGTTTGTGAAAAGAACAGACATGCAATGACTCTAACTGTGGTTAATGAAAAAAGCAGACGTGCAATGACACTGGTGGATCCATGCGTGGTTAATGAGAAGAACACACATGCAATGACACTGGGTGTTATTCATGATATGGTTTATGAGAAGAAGACACATGCAATGACTCTAGCTGTGGTTCATGAGAAGAACACACATGCAATGACTCTAGATGTGGTTCACGAAAAGAGCAGACATGCGATGACACCGGTGGATCCATGTGTGGTCTATGAGAGGAACACACATCCAATGACACTAGTGGATCCTTATGTGGTTTGTGAGAAGAACACACATGTAATGACACTGGTGATATGTGGTCTGTGAAAAGAACACACATGCAATGACACTGCGGGATCCATATGTGGTTTGTGAGAAGGACGCACGTGCAATGACACTGGTGGATCCATATGTGGTCCATGGGAAGAACACACATGCAATGACACTAGTGATATGTGGTTCATGAGAAGAACAGACATGCAATGACTCTAACTGTGGTTAATGAAAAGAGGAGACATGCAATGACACTGGTGGATCCTTATGTGGTTAATGAGAAGAACACACATGCAAGGACACTTGGTATGATTCATGGAGAATAACACACATGCAATGACTCTAGCTGTGGTTCATGAGAAGAACACACATGCAATGACACTGGTGGATCCTTATGTGGTTTGTGAGAAGAACACACATGCAATGACTCTGTCTGTGGTTCACGAAAAGAACACACATCCAATGACACGGTGGATCTATGTGTGGTTCATGAGAAGAATATACATCCAATGACACTGGTGGATCCATGTGTGGTTTGTGAAAGAAGACACATGCAATGACTCTGGTGAACTATGTGTTCATGAAAAGAACACATATGCAATGACTCTAGATGTGGTTCATGGTAAAACCAAACATCTAATGACTCTAGCTGTGGTTCATGAGAAGAACACACATCCAATGACACTGGTGGATCCAAGCGTGGTTTGTGTGAGGATCACACATGCTATGACTCTTACTGTGTTTCATGAAATGAGAAGACATGCAATGACACCGGTGGATCCATGTTTTGTCTATGAGAGGAACACACATCCAATGACACCGATGGATCCTTATGTGGTTTGTTAGAAGAACACACATGCAATGACACGGTGATATGTGCTTTGTGAAAAGAACACACATGCAATGACACTGTTGGATACATATGTGGTTTGTGAGAAGGACACACATGCAATGACACTAGTGGATCCATGTGTGGTTCATGGAAGAACACCCATGCAATGACACTAGTGATATGTGGTTTGTGAAAAGAATAGACATGCAATGACTGTAACTATGGTTAATGAAAAGAGCAGACATGCAATGACACTGGTGGATCCATGTGTGGTTAATGAGAAGAACACACATGCAATGACACTAGGTGTGATTCATGATATGGTTTGTGAGAAGAACATACATGTAATGACTCTAACTGTGGTTCATGAGAAGAACACACATGCAATGACTCTAGATGTGGTTCATGAAAAGAGCAGACATGAGAAGACACCGGTGGATCCATGTGTGGTCTATGAGAGGAACACACATACAATGACACTGGTGGATCCTTACGTGGTTTGTGAGAAGAACACACATGCAATGACACTAGTGATATGTGGTCTGTCAAAAGAACACACATGCAATGACACTGTTGGATCCATATGTGGTTTGTGAGATGGACACACATGCAATGACACTGGTGGGTCCATGTGTGGTTCATGGGAAGAACACACATGCAATGACACTGGTGATATGTGGTTCATGAGAAGAACAGACATGCAATGACTCTAACTATGGTTAATAAAAAGAGCAGACATGCAATAACACTGGTGGATCCATGTGTGGTTAATGAGAAGAACACACATGCAATGACACTGGGTGTGATTCATGATTTGGTTTGTGAGAAGAACACACATGCAATGACTCTAGCTGTGATTCATGAGAAGAACACGCATGCAATGACACTGGAGTATCCTTATGTGGTTTGTGAGAAGAACACACATGCAAGTACTCTATCTGTGGTTCATGGAAAGAACACACATCCAATGACTCTAGCTGTGGTTCATGAGAAGAACAGACATCCAATAACACTGGTGGATCCATGTGTGGTTTGTGAAAAGAAGAGACATGCAATGACTCTAACTATGGTTCATGAAAAGAGCAGACATGCAATGACACCGGTGGATCCATGTGTGGTCTGTGGGAGGAACACACATCCAATGACTCTGCTAGATCCATACGTGGTTTGTGAGAAGAACACACATGCAATGACACTGGTGGATCCATGTGTGGTCTGTGGGAAGAACACACATGCAATGATTCTAGATGTGGTTCATGAAAAGAGAAGACGTGCAATGACACCATCGGATCCATGTGTGGTCTATGAGAGGAACACACATCCAATGACGCCGGTGGATCCTTACGTGGTTTGTGAGAAGAGCACATTTGCAATGACACTGGTGATATGTGGTCTGTGAAAAGAACACACATCCAATGACACTGGTGGATTCATATGTGGTTTGTGAGAAGGACACAGATGCCATGACACTAGTGGATCCATGTGTGGCTGTGGGAAGAACACACATGCAATGACACTGGTCATATGTGGTTTGTGAAAAGAATAGACATGCAATGACTCTAACTGTGGTTAATGAAAAGAGCACACATGGAAGGACGCTGGTGGATCCATGTGTGGTTAATGAGAAGAACGCACATGCAATGACACTAGGTGTGGTTCATGATGTGGTTTGTGAGATGAACACACATGCAATGACTCTAGCTGTGGTTCATGAGAAGAACACATATGCAATGACTCTAGATGTGCTTCATGAAAAGAATAGACATGCGATGACACCGGTGGATCCATGTGTGGTCTATGAGAGGAACACACATCCAATGACGCCGGTGGATCCTTCTGGTTTGTGAGAAGAACACACATGCAATGACACTGTGATATGTGGTCTGCGAAAAGAACACACATGCAATGACACTGGTGGATCCATATGTGGTTTGTGAGAAGGACACACATGCAATCACACTAGTGATATGTGGTTTGTGAAAAGAATAGACATGCAATGACTGTAACTATGGTTAATGAAAAGAGCGCATATGCAATGACCTGTGGATCCATGTGTGGTTAATGAGAAGAACACACATGCAATGACACTAGGTGTGATTCATGATATGGTTTATGAGAAGAAGACACATGCAATGACTCTAGATGTGGTTCATGAGAAGAACACACATGCAATGACTCTAGATGTGGTTCACGAAAAGAGCAGACATGCGATGACACCGGTGGATCCATGTGTGGTCTATGAGAGGAACACACATCCAATGACACTGGTGGATCCTTACGTGGTTTGTGAGAAGAACGCGCATGCCATGACACTAGTGATATGTGGTCTTTGAAAATAACACATGCAATGACACTGTTGGATCCATATGTGGTTTGTGAGAAGGACGCACGTGCAATGACACTGGTGGATCCATATGTGGTCCATGGGAAGAACACACATGCAATGACACTAGTGATATGTGGTTCATGAGAAGAACAGACATGCAATGACTCTAACTGTGGTTAATGAAAAGAGCAGACATGCAATGACACTGGTGGATCCTTATGTGGTTTGTGAGAAGAACATACATGCAAGGACTCTAGCTGTGGTTCATGGAAAGAACACACATCCAATGACACTGCTGGATACATATGTGGTTCATGAGAAGAACACACATGCAATGACACTAGTGGATCCATGTGTGGTTCATGAGAGGATCACACATGCAATGACTCTGAGATGTGGTTCATGAAAAGAGACATGCAATGACTCTAACTTTGGTTAATGAAAGAGTACACATGCAATGACACTGGTGGATCCATGTGTGGTTAATGAGAAAACACACATGCAATGACACTGGGGTGATTCATGACATGGTTTGTGAGAAGAACACATATGCAATGACTCTAGATGTGGTTTGTGAGAGGATCACACATGCAATGACTCTAACTGTGGTTCATGAAATGAGCAGACATGCAATGACACTGGTGGATCCATGTTTGGTCTATGAGAGGAACACACATCCAATGACACCGATGGATCCTTATGTGGTTTGTGAGAAGAACACACATGCAATGACACCGGTGATATGTGGTCTGTGAAAAGAACACACATGCAATGACACTAGTGGATCCATATGTGGTTTGTGAGAAGGACACACATGCAATGACACTAGTGGATCCATGTGTGGTCCGTGGAAAGAACACACATGCAATGACACTAGTGATATGTGGTTTGTGAAAAGAATAGACATGCAATGACTGTAACTATGGTTAATGAAAAGAGCAGACATGCAATGACACTGGTGGATCCATGTGTGGTTAATGAGAAGAACACACATGCAATGACACTAGGTGTGATTCATGATATGGTTTGTGAGAAGAACATACATGTAATGACTCTAACTGTGGTTCATGAGAAGAACACACATGCAATGGCTGGTCCTTATGTGGGTTGTGAGAATAACACACACACGAAGGACTCTTGTTGTAGTTCATGAGAAGAACACACATGCAATGACTCTAACTGTGGTTCATGAAAAGAGCAGACATGCAATGACACCGATGGATCCATGTGTGGTCTGTGGGAGGAACACACATCCAATGACACTGCTGGATCCATATGTGGTTTGTGAGAAGATCACACATGCAATGACACTGGTGGATCCATGGGTGGTCTATGGAAGAACACACATGCAATGACTCTATATGTGGTTCATGAAAAGAGCAGACGTGCAATGACACCGGTGGATCCATGTGTGGTCTATGAGAGGAATACACATCCAGTGACGTCGTTGGATCCTTACGTGGTTTGTGAAAAGATCACATTTGCTAAGACACTAGTGATATGTGGTCTGTGAAAAGAACACACATGCAATGACACTGGTGGATTCATATGTGGTTTGTGAGAAGGACACAGATGCAATGACACTGGTGGATCCATGTGTGGTCTGTGGGAAGAACACACATGCAATGACACTGGTGATATGTGGTTTGTGAAAAGAACAGACATGCAATGACTCTAACTGTGGTTAATGAAAAGAGCACACATGCAAGGACGCTGGTGGATCCATGTGTGGTTAATGAGAAGAACACACATGCAATCACACTAGGTGTGGTTCATGATTTGGTTTGTGAGAAGAACACACAAGCAATGACTCTAGTGATGATTCATGAGAAGAACACACATGCAATGACTCTAGATGTAGTTCATGAAAAAACAGACACACGGTGGATCCATGTGGTTTGTGAGAAGAACACACATGCAATGACACTAGGTGTGGTTCATGATTTGGTTTGTGAGAAGAACACACATGCAATGACTCTAGTGGTGATTCTGAGAAGAACACACATGCACTGACACTGGTGTATCATATGTGGTTTGTGAGAAGAACACACATGCAATGACAGGATCCAGTTGTGGTTCATGGAAAGAACACACATCCAATGACTCTAGATGTGGTTCATGAGAAGAACAGACATCCAATGACTATAACTATGGTTAATGAAAAGAACGGACATGCAATGACACGGTGGATCCATGTGTGGTTAATGAGAAGAACACACATGCAATGACACTGGTGTTATTCATCATATGGTTTTGAGAAGAACACATGCAATGACTCTAGCTGTGGTTCATGAGAAGAAAACACATGCAATGACTCTAGATGTGGTTAATGAAAAGAAGCGGACATGTGATGACACTAGTGGATCCATGTGTGGTTAATGAGATGAACACACATCCAATGACATTGGTGTGATTCATGATTTGTCGTGAGAAGAACACATGCAATGACTCTAGTGATATGTGATTCATGAAAGAACACACACATGCAATGACGCTTTGGAGTATCCATATGTGGTTTGTGAGAAACACACATGCAATGACACTAGTGATATGTGGTTCATGGAAAGAACACACATCCAATGACTCTGGTGGGTCCATGTGTGGTTCATGGGAAGAACACACATGCAATGACACTGGTGGATCCATGTGTGGTTTGTGAAAAGAACAGACATGCAATGACTCTAACTGTGGTTCATGAAAAGAGCAGACATGCAATGACACCGATGGATCCATGTGTGGTCTGTGTGAGAAGAACACACATGCAATGACTCTAGCTCTGATTCATGAGAAGAACACGCATGCAATGACACTGGAGTATCCTTATGTGGTTTGTGAGAAGAACACACATGCAAGTACTCTATATGTGGTTCATGGAAAGAACACACATCCAATGACTCTAGCTGTGGTTCATGAGAAGAACAGACATCCAATAACACTGGTGGATCCATGTGTGGTTTGTGAAAAGAAGAGACATGCAATGACACGGGTGGATCCATGTGTGGTCTGTGGGAGGAACACACATCCAATGACTCTGCTGGATCCATACGTGGTTTGTGAGAAGAACACACATGCAATGACACTGGTGGATCCATGGGTGGTCTGTGGGAAGAGCACAGATGCAATGACTCTAGATGTGGTTTATGAAAAGAGCAGACGTGCAATGACACCGGTGGATCCATGTGTGGTCTATGAGAGGAACACGCATCCAATGACGCCGGTGGATCCTTACGTGGTTTGTGAGAAGAGCACAGTTGCAATGACACTGGTGATATGTGGTCTGTGAAAAGAACACACATCCAATGACACTGGTGGATTCATATGTGGTTTGTGAGAAGGACACAGATGCAATGACACTGGTGGATCCATGTGTGGTCTGTGGGAAGAACACACATGCAATGACACTGGTGATATGTGGTTTGTGAAAAGAACAGACATGCAATGACTCTAACTGTGGTTAATGAAAAGAGCACACATGCAAGGACGCTGGTGGATCCATGTGTGGTTAATGAGAAGAACACACATGCAATGACACTAGGTGTGGTTCATGATTTGGTTTGTGAGAAGAACACACAAGCAATGACTCTAGTGGTGATTCATGAGAAGAACACGCATGCAATGACACTGGAGTATCCTTATGTGGTTTGTGAGAAGAACACACATGCAATGACACTAGGTGTGGTTCATGATTTGGTTTGTGAGAAGAACACACAAGCAATGACTCTAGTGGTGATTCATGAGAAGAACACGCATGCAATGACACTGGAGTATCCTTATGTGGTTTGTGAGAAGAACACACATGCAAGGACTCCAGCTGTGGTTCATGGAAAGAACACACATCCAATGACTCTAGCTGTGGTTCATGAGAAGAACAGACATCCAATGACACTGGTGGATCCATGTGTGGTTTGTGAAAAGAACAGACATGCAATGACACCGGTGGATCCATGTGTGGTCTTTGGGAGGAACACACATCCAATGACACTGCTGGATCCATATGTGGTTTCTGAGAAGAACAACCATGCAATTACACCCGTGGATCCATGTGTGGTTTGTGGGAAGAACACACATGCAATGACTCTAGATGTGGTTCATGAAAAGAGTAGACGTGCAATGACACCGGTGGATCCATGTGTGGTCTATGAGAGGAACACACATCCAATGACACCGGTGGATCCTTATGTGGTTTGTGAGAAAAACACACATGCAATGACACTGGTGATATGTGGTCTGTGAAAAGAACACACATGCAATGAGACTGTTGGATCCATATGTGTTTTGTGAGAAGGACACACATGCAATGACACTAGTGGGTCCATGTGTGGTTCATGGGAAGAACACACATGCAATGACACTGGTGATATGTGGTTAATGAGAAGAACAGACATGCAATGACTCTAACTATGGTTAATTAAAAGAGCAGACATGCAATGACACTAGTGGATCCATGTGTGGTTAATGAGAAGAACACACATGCAATGACACTGGGTGTGATTCATGATATGGTTTGTGAGAAGAACACACATGCAATGACTCTAGCTGTGGTTCATGAGAAGAACACGCATGCAATTACACTGGTGTATCCTTATGTGGTTTGTGAGAAGAACACACATGCAAGGACTCTAGCTGTGGTTCATGGAAAAACACACATCCAATGACTCTAGATGTGGTTCATGAGAAGAACACACATCCAATGACACTGGTGGATCCATGCGTGGTTTGTGAGAGGATCACACGTACGATAATCTAGTGTGGTTTGTGAAAAGAAGACATGCAATGACACAGGTGGATCCATGTGTGGTCTGTGGGAGGAACACACATCCAATGACACTGTTGGATCCATATGTGGTTTGTGAGAAGAACACACATGCAATGACACTGGTGGATCCATGTGTGGTCTGTGGGAAGAACACACATGCAATGATTCTAGATGTGGTTCATGAAAAGAGAAGACGTGCAATGACACCATCGGATCCATGTGTGGTCTATGAGAGGAACACACATCCAGTGACAGCAGTGGATCCATATGTGGTTTGTGAGGAGAACACACATGCAATGACACTGGTGATATATGGTCTGTGAAAAGAACACACATGCAATGACACTGGTGGTTCCATATGTGGTCTGTGAGAAGGACACACATGCAATGACACTAGTGGATCCATGTGTGGTTCATGGGAAGAACACACATGCAATGACACTGGTGGATCCATGTGTGGTTAATGAGAAAAACACACATGCAATGACACTGGGTGTGATTCATGACATGGTTTGTGAGAAGAACACACATGCAATGACTCTAGTTGTGGTTCATGAGAAGAACGCACATGCGATGACTCTAGATGTGGTTCATGAAAAGAGCAGACATGCGATGACACCAGTGGATCCATGTGTGGTATATGAGAGGAACACACATCCAATGACACTGGTGGATCCTTACATGGTTTGTGAGAAGAACACACATGCAATGACACTGGTAATATGTGGTCTGTGAAAAGAACACACATGCAATGACACTGTTGGATCCATATGTGGTTTGTGAGAAGGACACACGTGGAATGACACTAGTGGGACCATGTGTGGTTCATGGGAAGAACACACATGCAATGACACTGGTGATATGTGGTTCCTGAGAAGAACAGACATGCAATGACTCTAACTATGGTTAATGAAAAGAGCAGACATGCAATGACACTAGTGGATCCATGTCTGGTTAATGAGAAGAACACACATGCAATGACACTGGGTGTGATTCATGATTTGGTCCGTGAGAAGAACAGACATGCAATGACTCTAGCTGTGATTCATCAGAAAATGACACCTGGATCCTTATGTGGTTTGTGAGAATAACACACATCAAGGACTCTTGTTGTGGTTCATGGAAAGAACACACATCCAATGACTCTAGCTGTGGTTTATGAGAAAACACATCCAATCACACTGGTGGATCCATGTGGTTTGTGAAAAAACAGACATGCAATGACTCTAGCGTGGTTCATGAAAAGAGCAGACATGCAATGACACCGATGGATCCATGTGGTCTGTGGGAGGAACACACATCCAATGACATGCTGGATCCATATGTGGTTTGTGAGAAGAACACACATGCAATGACACTAGTGGATCCATGTGGTCAGCATGTAGAACACACATGCAATGACTCTATATGTGGTTCATGAGAAGCGGACACATGCAATGACACTGTGGATCCATGTGTGGTCTGTGGAGGAATACACATCCAATGACACTGTTGGATCCTTAAGTGGTTTGTGAAAAGATCACATTTGCAAAGACACTGGTGATATGTGGTCTGTGAAAGAACACACATCCAATGACACTATTGGATTCATATGTGGTTTGTGAGAAGGACACATGCAATGACCTTTGGTGGATCCATGTGTGGTATGTGGGAAGAACACACATGCAATGACACGGTGATATGTGGTTTGTGAAAAGAACAGACATGCAATGACTCTAATAGTGGTTAATGAAAAGAGCACACATGCAAGACATTTGGTGGATCCATGCGTGGTTAATGAGAAGAACACACATGCAATGACAGGTGTGATTCATGATATGGTTTGTGAGAAGAACACACATGCAATGACTCTAGCTGTGGTTCATGAGAAGAAGACACATGCAATGACACATGCAATGACTGGTGTATCCTTATGTGGTTTGTGAGAAGAACACACATGCAAGGACTCTATATGTGGTGTGGAAAAGCACATCCAATGACTCCATATGTGGTTGAGAAGAACACACATGCAATGACACTGGTGGATCCATGTGTTGTTCATGGAAGAATACACATACATGCAATGACTCTAAGTGTGGTTCATGAAAAGAGCAAACATGCAATGACAGGTGGATCCATGTGTGGTTAATGGGAGAACACACATGCAATGACACTGGTGGATCCATATATGGTTAGTGAGAAGAACACACATGCAATGACTCTGGTGGATCCATGTGTGGTTCATGGGAAGAACACATATGCAATGATTCTAGATGTGGTTCATGAAAGAGAAGACGTGCGATGACACCGTGGATCCATGTGTGGTCTATGATAGGAACACACATCCGGTGACACCAGTGGATCCATATGTGGTTTGTGAGAAAACACACATGCAATGACACTGGTGATATGTGGTCTGTGAAAAGAACACACATGCAATGACACTGGTGGTTCCATATGTGGTCTGTGAGAAGGACACACATGCAATGACACTAGTGGATCCATGTGTGGTTCATGGGAAGAACACCCATGAAATGACAGTGGTGATATGTGGTTCATGAGAAGAACAAACATGCAATGACTCTAAGTGTGGTTAATGAAAAGATCAGACATGCAATGACACTGGTGGATCCATGTGTGGTTAATGAGAAAAACACACATGCAATGACACTGGGTGTGATTCATGACATGGTTTGTGAGAAGAACACACATGCAATGACTCTAGTTGTGGTTCATGAGAAAAATACATATCCGATGACTCTAGATGTGGTTCATGAAAAGAGGGACATCGATGACACCAGTGGATCCATGTGTGGTATATGAGAGGAACACACATCCAATGACACTGGTGGATCCTTACATGGTTTGTGAGAAGAACACACATGCAATGACACTGGTAATATGTGGTCTGTGAAAAGAACACACATGCAATGACACTGTTGGATCCATATGTGGTTTGTGAGAAGGACACACGTGGAATGACACTAGTGGGACCATGTGTGGTTCATGGGAAGAACACACATGCAATGACACTGGTGATATGTGGTTCATGAGAAGAACAGACATGCAATGACTCTAACTATGGTTAATGAAAAGAGCAGACATGCAATGACACTAGTGGATCCATGTCTGGTTAATGAGAAGAACACACATGCAATGACACTGGGTGTGATTCATGATTTGGTCCGTGAGAAGAACAGACATGCAATGACTCTAGCTGTGATTCATCAGAAGAACACGCATGCAATGACGCTGGAGTATCCTTATGTGGTTTGTGAGAATAACACACATCCAAGGACTCTTGTTGTGGTTCATGGAAAGAACACACATCCAATGACTCTAGCTGTGGTTTATGAGAAGAACAGACATCCAATCACACTGGTGGATCCATGTGTGGTTTGTGAAAAGAACAGACATGCAATGACTCTAACTGTGGTTCATGAAAAGAGCAGACATGCAATGACACCGATGGATCCATGTGTGGTCTGTGGGAGGAACACACATCCAATGACACTGCTGGCTCAAATATGTGGTTTGTGAGAAGAACACACATGCAATGACACTGGTGGATCCATGGGTGGTCTGTGGAAGAACACACATGCAATGACTCTATATGTGGTTCATGAAAAGAGCAGACGTGCAATGACACCCAAGTGGATCCATGTGGTCTATGAGAGGAACACACATCCAATGACGTCGGTGGATCCTTATGTGGTTTGTGAGAAGAACACACACTAATGACACTGATATGTGGTATGTGAAAGAACACACATGCAATGACACTGGTGGATCCGTGGTAACTGTGGGGAAAGAACACACATGCAATGACACTGCTGATATGTGGT